>OX371260.1:104627035-105072305 GCA_947311025.1 Lypha dubia | reverse complement strand
TTTAGTATTTACGAATACGAATACGAATATTTTAAAACAGTATTCGCCGAATACGAATACGAATATTCTTTTGAGGTTTATATTTCAAATTTAATTGGAAAAAATTCCTACCTTTGCGTTAGTAACTATAAATGAAAAAAAATTAGTGATTTAACAAAGAAGATGAAGATGCCGAATTTGAAAACCTCTACAGAACATTTTTTAATTATTTTACTTACATACTTTCAGATTTCGTTTTTCTTGCTTTGTTTGGGTTTTTATTTAATATAGTCAGGCAATATTTAGTGACACCACCAACGAGTGTTCCAAGCGAGCGAATGTTTAGTGGTGCGGGGCTTATTTATCCACCGCATCGCAATAGGCTTGATGGAGAAAAGGCTTCAAAACTTCTATTTTTGAAATTCAACATTCCTCTACTGAGGTTTGATTACTAATTTAACATGATATAAAACTTTAATTTTTGAATACTAGTTGCAAAATACATACTAATTTAACATGATATAAAACTTTAATTTTTGAATACTAGTTGCAAAATACATATGTATATATTTTTGTGTGTTTTTTAAGAAGGTTATTACTTTGCGTGAAATACAATGGGTTTTTTTTAATAAAAATTAATATATTTTTTTACATTTTATGTACTTTTTTTTAAACTTTTGTATGATTTTTTTTGGAAATGTATGGGAAAATTATTCGAAAAATATTCGCTTAAATTTGGCGAACACGAATACGAATATCTTAAACAGGCGAATAGTCGAATACGAATACGAGTATTCGTAACATCACTAATATGTATGTACTTAATATGTACATATATATACATATTATGTACATATGTAGCAAAAATTTTAAATAAACACAAGAATATGTTTTTAAATAATTTTTTTTAGTTTGAATGAAAACTAGCACTGCACTAACGATAACAAACATCGTGACACGAGAATTTTATATATTAGAAGATTTACTTTTCATATGCATATTTATATTTATTTATTGATTTTCTCGCACCAATTTGAAATGTGAGTTATTTTGACACTTCTTGTGAGAAACTTTTCGCAAAATGTTGTTACAGAAACACTTTTTCTCACATACTTCCAATAATTGCTGGAAAATTATTAAAATGACAGATCATTCTCGCAAAGTACATATACAGAAACACTTGTGTGAGAAAAACCATATTTTGTTTCATATTACACTGTTTTTGTTGCAATTCACTCGTTTCATGCGCATAACTTTACGATGCGAGAAATACAGAAACGAGCTACTGTACTCATGTTCTGTAAAGTAGTGCTGGCAAAATATTGAGTAGTGGGTACCGAGTATCGAGTATTTGCCCCTTTTTTTTTGGATACTCAATACTCAAAAGTAGTTACTCGATACTTTCAGAGTTGTATTTTTAAGCAGTTGAGTGGCTAAAATAGTGTATAAAAATACATCACTGTACAAAATTAAACCAACCGCCGAAATAAAGCTGTCAGTCAATAAAATAGAACAACCACATGTGATAAATTACATTTTAAATGTACTTAAAAATGTATATTAGTTAAGTATGTATATATACATACATGTAAATATTATATTTTAATTTTTACATACATACCACAATGTATTACACATGCAGGCACATATGTATGTTCATGCATTTGTAAATATTTTCAATTCTTTAAACAAATCAAAACATTAATTTTCCAATGAACCCTTATATGTCTGCGTAACAAAATTTTTTTTTTGATAACAATTAAATTATTTTTTAGGTTGTTAACGTTGAATTAAAAGTTAGCTTTACATTTATTTTTGATTTAATAATACAGACATACAAAACCAATAATAGTTGTAGATTTTTTATTTTTGAAGAAACTACTTCAATATGCAGATAAAAACTATGCGTTACAAATTCAAAAAATCCGTTAAAAGTATCGAGTAGTATTGAGTACCCAAATGAAAAGTATCGAATATTATTGAGTAATGAAAAGTAGTAGAATTTGCCAGCACTACAGTGATGGGCATTAAACATTTTCAAATTGTTACTGTTGTGAAGAAAAAGTACCTAAGATATATGAATGGTATAAAAATGTACATACATGTATGTATGTATATATGAAATATTTTGCATACTAAACTTTTGAGACAAATGTTACATTTTTGTTTACCATTAAGGCCTAAATTCACAGTCATTAGTTAGCTAATAGCAATAGTTTAACTAATAATAATTGATTCACAGCTTCTAGTTTAACATTAGTTAAACCATCAAACGTCATTGGTTAACTAATAGTTAGACAACAGCTGATTCGTTGGAATTTATTATTAGTATTTTTGTTTTGTGAAAAATTTTAGATATGGCATGTGAAATTGAAAACGCGGATTCCGATATTGAAAGTGGCACTGATACTGATAATACGCGGAATATTGTTGCTGAGCGTCGCCAACGTAATCTAAAAAGATTTTATGGATAGATTCCGTCTTAGCAAGTAGGTGGCGTGGCAAGTTCTTGAATATAAACGCCATTTTTTAAGAAATAATAAATCAAATGTAAACAAAAACCATATGCTATAACAGAATTGCCAGTACTGAAAGTTAATAGTTTGATAGGGTTACCATTTTTTGTTCATATTAAGAGTTTTGGTTAAATAATACACTGTGAATATAAAGTATTAGTTAAACAATAGTTATCATTTTACTTTACTAATAGCTAACTAATTACTGTAAATTTAGCCCTAAGTTGCTAGCGAATGCGCAACTTTAAACTCGCCTTCTGCGTAACTACTTTTTTTGAGTTATGACTCTATTGCAGCAAAGACTCGATATGTGCATACATAAAAAATGTTTCTGCAGCCGTTGAATTATTTATTGGTTTATTTTATACATCTAAGCATGTACATATATATACATATATGTACATACATGTTTATGCAGTTACATTGATATGTACACATATTATTTTCAGTTTTTCAATAATAGTTTACAGATATCATTATTAAAAAGTACCAAAGAGAAGAGCGAAAATACCCCCCTTAGTATAAAACAAAATAACAGCCCATCACTGGCTACATATGTCACGTAACGTTCAAATGAAATTCTATTTTATACAGTTGAGACGTTCCATCAACGTGACATTTAAATTCGGTAAGCATTTGATTTGTTTTCAAATAGTAAAACGGATCAGCTGTTTCGTTAGGCGACGTGGACGTTCGGCTAATTCTACCTTAACTCCTGCTACGAGAAACTTTTCGATTGAAACGTGCAAAATGAAACAAAAATGTCATAAATTGAAACAAACAGCTGATTTTCTCACTAAACTGAACCTATAAGTTTTTTGTGAGTAACAACTGTCACGTAAGAAAATTACTCGCAAATTTACAGAAAAACTGTGTCTGTAAAACTTTTGCGGAAAAAGTTCTCACTTTGAACTGTCAAATATATTCATAATAAAACTTCCTGAATTGCACTACAGGTGTAGATAAAATAAGCAACAAAATGCTTCAGAAACTATCTTATATTGCGAAAAAGACAATACCTACTATTTTTTTTTTCTTTTTAATTTCTTTATTTATATTTAACAATTCATATTATAGTGGTTTCCGCAAAGCTTCAAAGCTTGTCTGCAGAGTTGTTGATATGCATTGTGTTGCACGTGTATCACTAAAATAATGTTTATTATAGCTTTGCTATTTATGGCGCGGTAGGGGTTGAATTTTATTTTTCGTAAGATAAATAATCGACACTATTCCCGTTATGTTTTTCTTTTTTTGTTTTGATTAACTCATCCTTTAAAAGCGACTTTGTTGTTGTTTTTTTAAAATCAAGACGAGAAAATATGTATGTACATATATAGTGTGTTACTCACATTCAACCGCAATAACAAAAACAAAACAATAAATATACTCATATGAATACATAAGTATGTATGTATGTGAAATATTTATTTTATTATTTAATTAATTAAAGTTTGTTTTCAGTGATCGTTTGTATTTTATCACTATAATATCTGCAATATATCAGAATTTATCAAGTATGTATATATATGTATGCATATGTACATATGTATGTGTGTATGCAAGTAAAAAACCACCACAATTTGGCAAATTTACATCATATTCGCCTTGCAAGAAACGAAATTGCTTTTTTTTATTTTGATTTCAACTTTAACAAAAAACCGAAAATATTATGTGTACATACATATGTATGTACATACTTACTTCTTCTTATTCGCCTTCGTTCCTTATAAAAAAAAATGAGCAAAGCTATAACCGGGTGTCCTAAGACACCTCTCTTCTTTTTTTTATTGTATTCAGAAATATTTTTCAAAAATTCATAAAATATAAAATTACAAATTAAAACCAAAATTAAATTGTTATTTAAAAACTTATTAAGAAAAAGTTATAAAGGAAAATAAAGTCATATAAAAAAACTATATATGTATATACATATAAGGTAACTTTAGAAGAAAAATTCATGTTTAATTTATTGCAAGGCTTTCAGTTTCAACTCTCGTAGCGAACAGCGGCTTTTTTATAATCGTCGCAACTGAATATAAAAAACAAATAAAAAAAAATATTTTCAAGTCACAAGAAATATAAAAAAAAAAACATTTATTGAACAGTTATTTTACTGGTTTTATTTTATTTTTTGCTTGTGTGCAATACACATAAATATTTGCATACACAAACTAATATACATAAGTGAAAATACAAAAAAAAAAGAGAACTCTAAATGAGTTCACCTTCTAACAACAACAATAAACCTACAAGCAGTAGGAATGTACAATATATAACTTTGGTTGCTAACGACGACAAAAAAAATGAAGTAAACACAAACCTGATTACTACACAAAACACAAATACTCGTGCGCGATCATTATCTCTGAACATGTTAAATAGTGATCAAGAAGCAACAACAATTGCACCCATCAGCAAACTTGTCAGCTTAGCTGTACAAACAAACAAACAATAAGTAAAAAGGTGACCAACGTGCACAAAATGGTAGATGCGGTGAATGATAATAAAATTCAAACAGGAATAAATAGATACATAACCGTGTTAAAAAGGGGAAGAAGTCCAAAACCAGCTCAAATAGCTTCAACAGCGAAAGTTCCCAGGGATGGAAAAAACAAAATAAAAAATTCCGGAAATCGTTTCGCGTTATTATCTGAACAAGACAATGAAGACACAACTACAACAAGGCCGAGTAAACCTCCACCGATATATTTAAGAGAGCAGAACTCTAGTTTTTTGGTAAAAAGCCTTATCTCCTTAATTGGAGAAAATGAGTTCTATGTAACTCCAATTAAGCGCGGAAATATTAACGAAACAAAAATCCAGGTACTGCAAGAAAGTAATTACCGAAAAATAGTTTCTGACCTTGAGTCAAAAAACAAAAATTTTTATACGTACCAATTAAAGAGTGCTAAAGGTCCAACCGTCGTAATAAAAGGTATAGACTCTAGTGTGGATCCAGAAGAGGTTAAATCTTGCCTCGAAAATAATGGCTTCAAAGTTAAAAATGTTTCTAACATCAAAAATAGGGAAAAAATCCCACAACCTATTTTTAGAGTCGAGCTACAGCCAGGTGACTTGAAAATTAAAAAAAATTAATCGCACCCAATCTATAATCTAAAGTACTTGTTACACAGAAGTATTACAGTTGAGATGCCATATAAAAAAATGGACCTATCCAATGCATGAACTGTCAAGAATTTGGCCATACCAAAACTTATTGCAAGTTGCCTACCGTTTGCGTTGTATGTGGTGAGTTGCAAGTACCGCTAACTGTGACAAAATAAAAGGTGATACCAAGGCAAAAAAATGCGGCAGTTGCAGTGGAAACCACAATGCTAACTAAAGAGGCTGCCCTCTTTACTCTTTTTTTAAAAATTCGTCGAACAGAAAAACAAATGCTACTCCCGATCAGCCCAACAACCCTTTAAACAGTTACCTCAACCGTTGTCTAGCCAAAATCAATACACAAATATCTTAAAGTCTAACACGACTCTTATTCAACAAAAACCTAATAGTCTATTTCCATACGCTAATATTTTAAACAGTAACCAGACTGCGGCGCAAAAAACTGTACCAGGAAATGAAGAATCAGGGCCTAATTTTAGTCGTATTGAAGTCTCGATAGAGATCCTAATACAAACAGTAAATACATTTACTCTCAACATGTCCTGTATGATGCAGGAAATGTTGAAAATCGAGTCTACCTTGTTGCAGCAGGCTGTATTGAAAAAACCATGAACTTAAGAATCTGTTTTTGGAACGCAAACGGCATCTGCCAACACAAAAATGAAATAGAATATTTTCTTCTTCATAAACAAATCGAAGTTATGCTTATCTCAGAAACTCATTTGACGTCTCGAAGCTATTTTAAAATTAGAGGATATAATTTCTACGACACTAAGGATCCTCGAGGTAGAGCTTGTGGTGGCTCTGGAGTCCTAATAAAAACTCGAATAAAACACTACCTGCTAAATGAACTTCGTGAAGAATATCTTCAAGCAACAAATATCTGTATTGAAAATTTTTATCAAAAGCTTGTGATATCATCTGTTTATTCTCCTCCCAGGTTTTCAATTTCAGGGAGTCAATATACCGCATTTTATACAACTCTGCGGCCCCTGTTTTCTAGCAGCTGGCGACTACAATGCTAAACACACTTTTTGGGGTTCACGTTTAATCAGTCCTAAGGGTCGTGTTTTGTTTGACACAATTTCAAAAATGGGTTTGAATGTAGTTTCAAGTGGTCAGCCAACATATTGGCCAACGGATCGACAAAAAATTCCTGATGTTATCGACTTTGGAATCTCGAAAGGTGTGCCCAGCGAAATGATTGAAGTAGAAGCATCTTTGGATTTGTCTTCAGATCACTCGCCTACTATTATCACTATTTACTCACACACAACTGCAACACCAACATGTGATTTACCGCTGACATCTGCACGTGTTAACTGGCTGAAATACAAAAAATATTTGAGTGCTCATTGCACGGAAAATATGCCATTGAGAACACCTACTGACATAGAAAATTCTATTAGGTTGTTTGAAGTACATGCTAAACAAGCTGCTCTTAATGCTTCTTCAATTCAACCAAATCAACAAGCGAGATTTAACAATATTTTTTGTGCGGATATAGAAAGGCTATTGACTGAAAAACGGAAAGCCCGACGAGAATGGCTAAAATTAAGGCTTAAGGAGTGTACCAAACAGCTAAGAAAAGTTTTGCAAACACAAAAAACAGCTTCGCTGCATAAATTTCTGCAAGAACTCGATGCAACACCATCAACAGATAATTCGCTGTGGCGGAATGTGGAGGACTTAAAAGGCCAGTGGTATGCAAACCTCCATTACGGGCCTCTAATGGTGACTGGGCAAGAACTGATGCTGAAAAAGGTGCTCTTTTCGTTAAACACTTAGAAAAAGTGTTTACTCCAAATATTTCTGTTAATATTGCTGAACTGCCACCAGTCGTCTCTTTACCAGAAACACCGCTAAAATTTAATATTGTGGAGATTGAAAATGCTATTGCTAGTCTTAACACCAAAAAAGCCTCAGGTATCGACAAAATAAGCAACAAAATGCTTCAAGAATTGCCATATATTGCAAAAAGAATAATACTATTCATTTATAATGGTATTTTACGGCTGCAATACTATCCGGCAGAATGGAAGGTTTCGATGATTATTATGATACCAAAGCCCGGCAAGGATCATACAAAGGTTGAATCCTATCGGCCTAATAGTTTATTGCCCAACATCTCAAAACTATTTGAAAAGCTGTACATGAGCAAGCTGATGCCTATAGTTAGTAGAAGTGGATGCATTCCAGATCATCAATTCGGTTTTCCCAGTCAACATAGCACTATTGAACAAACTCACAGACTTGTGAACGTAGTTAGGGACACCTTTAAATTTGTAGTTAGGGAAGGATATTTTTCAAGCCGGAGCCCCTCAAGGCAGTATCTTCGGTGCTTTACTTTATTTAATATATGCCTCTGACTTACCGTTAAGCAGTAACATTCACACGTCAACATTTGCTGATGATACGGCTTTTCTAAGCGTTCATAAAAATCCTGTAGTAGCTTCCCGGAATCTACAAGGGTACATCTCAAAATTGGAAACATGGCTAAAACAATGGCAGATAAAAGTGAATGAGCAGAAATGTATACACGTTACTTTTACTTTACGCAAGGAAACATGCCCGCCTATACAAATCAACACCGAGACTATACCGCAAAACTGTAGTAAAATATCTAGGCGTTTATCTTGATCGTCGTTTAACATGGAAGTCGCATATAGACGCAAAGTTGACACAAATGAAATTAAAAGCAGCCCAAATGAATTGGCTTATTGGAAAAAATTCTATATTAAGTCTTGAAAAAATTAAAAGGCGACAAACAAAATTCTACGTACAATTACTGCAGCACCATGGTATATCCGAAATCATCGAATTCATAAAGATCTCGATGTTCCGTTGGTTAAGACAGTATTTTCTAAACACGCGAAAAAATACATTAAAAAACTTGAGTTGCACCCAAATCCACTTGCGCGCAATATTCTAGAGTATAGAGGCCACACCCGGCTTAGGAGGTATAAGTCGGCACTAAAATTTTTTAAAAAAACCAGCATGTTTTGTATTTTCAAATCGCTTGTTTGAGAAACAAACAAATATAAAAATAAAAAACGAATTGTAAAATATGCATACCGGGTGTGTAAACTTTTTTACGACGAATTATGAATCCCACTTATAATTACATATGTATATACATAAATAATACATTTTAAAATAAACAAAATAATTCACAATTTTCAAAAAGTTATAAAAATATTTTTATAAATGAAATTTAATTTGGATGCTTTCTCTTAGTCACCCGGTCCATCGCATGTACGAAATGCTTTTGTATCACGGCGTTCATATCTTTGTCTGTGCATTTAAATTTTTCATGGGAAATAGCTGAGACGAAAAATATTAATTTAAATTTTGTTTTAATTTTAGACAATTAGATATGCAGGGGAAGTATTTTAAGGGTTACAAAGTGACCCAAGATTTTTGTTATTCGAAAAAATGTGTTTAATTGGGTAATTTTTAACCCTTTAATGTGAGATTTATTCTCGGGATACTTCCCTTGTTAGACGTGTACCACCTACCTTTAATAGTTGTTATTAAGTAGATTTTTTCCGCACTTGGCTTAGTGCTAGTCCCCTTCCTGAATAAAATACTTGATTGATTGTCCTGAGAATTAGTTTTCTGGTGTTGGCGATATTAATTTTTCGGCTTCCTTTTTTCCCAATCTTTTTATTTGTTTGGCTGACATTACTTTTTTTTATTTAAAAATCACTTTTCACAAAATTGTATTTATTTTTATATAATTTTAAAGGTTTTAATTCTAATATAATATATTTCATACAATATAAACTTTTAAAAATTATAATTTAATATTTAAACTTTACACCACGAGATAACTTATGTTCAAAATTTTAGTTCCTTTCAGTTTTATTCTTTTCTTCAATCTTAATTAAAAAATCAAAATAATTAATAATAATAATTAATTTAAAATCAATGAAACATAGTATATTTATTTTTTAACTCCAAGGTAGAATTGTTAATGTACAAACATTTGTAACAATTATTCATAAATAACTTTAAAACAGTCATATTGTTATTGTATTTTCAATAAATTACTTTTTAAGCATAAGCAGGAATCATTTTCGAGTCTTTTTTCAAGCGCGCAAGTGATTAATCAGTTTTTAATCGTCAAAAGTACTCGAGGAAGACTCAGTTAGGTGATTTTTGATAAAACAGGGTATTTCCTACTAAAACATAAATATAGTTTTTTGATTGTATATACGGATACAGTTTAATTAAGACCTTCAAAGAAGAATATATTAAAATGAAATTCTCCGGTACCAACTGTACTTAGCGCTAAGTATCATGAATTAGACCATATCCGACTGACGGAGAAAAGTCAGTTGCAGTTTTCGAGTAACCAATTAAAAGACAAGAAGAGGACTCGTATGAAAATAATGTAAAATTTAATACAAATTTGGACACATTCGGAATCAATACTAATGACTACAGAATAATTAACTAAAAAATTCAAAGTAGAAGAAAATGTGGTAAATTCAAAATCACGTTATTAGATTGAATTATATATAAAGAAAAGAATTTTGGTTAGTACGAAATTCCTCATCACTGGTTGGAAATTACTTAACTCATAGTCCATTATCTTTAAAGTATTCTACTTTGTAATTTAACTTTTTGTTGTTTTCTCTCTATATTAAGGAAATTCACATATAACTGTGACCCGTGTTATTAGGGCATGTAGCACGAGCTGAACTTGAGCCTGATAATATTACTTTTCATATGTACATCAATATAAGTTCTAATAAGTATTACGTTTATGCGTAATAATATAATAAATAATCAAATTTTATGTATTTATGAACTCAACGTTGAAATCATTATTTGATTTTATTCGTTGAATTAAACAATGAACTAGTTTTTCGATTTAACGTATAATACGTTGAATTTAAGAAACTCTTTTATTTATTTATTAATAGTTTAGGTATGGAATTAAGAAAAAGTAGTTTTGACTTTTGATATGGTACCCAGAAGCCTATTTCTTTCGTGACTTAGGTTGCTCCAGCTTCCGAAAATAAATGTGTTTCCAGGGTTTTTTTGCATATCTTCCAGACAGCTTAAAATAGTTGCAAATCTTACTTTTCAATTTATTTATATAATTTTTTCTACAGATATCTCAAATAGTAAACGAGTGAACACACAAAAATTAAACTGTTTAATTTAATTTAGCAAGGATTTAGGTCAGCTTAGCGGCGGTGTAGCTGTACTTTTTATTTATTTATTTTATATGGGCTCTTTATATCGATGTTTCTTAGTTTGGCCGCCGATGTATGGTCTACAAAAAGATCGATGTTGACATCAATGTTTATGAGCGATGCACAGTGTCGCCTTTTGACTTTTTTCTTTGCAAACATCATAACTTTTAAAATAATAAAGATATTTTAAAAATGTATAAAGGCTGCTTTAGCCGACGGTAACTCTAGAAATGTAAATGCTGATGTGTCAGCTGATTGCTTCTGTTATATGCAAAAGCTATGAAAATACTTACTTGACTGAAATGAAATGTTGCCGTAACGTACCAACCTGCAGAAAATAGAATTTCATTACGAGGTTACGTGACAATTTTAGACAGTGATGGGATGGTTGTATTTTGAATTGCAATGGGGCACAGAAGTCCTTTGTTGGGAATTTTTTTTTGTTTTGACTAGTTTTAGTTGTTAAATATGTACACATGCATGCTTTATTAAGTAAAGAAAGTTTTCTAAATAATCTTTTTTTCAATATCTAGCAAGAGACTGTACCGATCGTTTGTGCTTATATATTTTATTGTAATGAATTTGATAATTGTTTAAATTATAGTTTAACATTCATACCTATGTATGTGTGTACATCATAGTTTTGATTATTAGTGTTACTTATTATTTAAAAGTTTTTTTTGTATACTTGAATGTATGTATGTATGCACATATGTATGTACATAAGTACAATATATGTATATGAAATTACAAAGTAAGCATATCAATTTATGTACATACATATATACATACATACATTCAAGTATACAAAAAAAAATCTTTTATATAATAACTGCCTTGCACATGATGTCGAACGAATTTTTCTTTCGTACAAATTACATTTAAAACAAAAACAAAATTTTTAAAATTGTATGTACATACATATGTATGTACATACATAAATTGATATGCTTACTTTGTAATTTCATGTATAGTGTACTTATGTACATACATATATACATACATACATACATTCAAGTATACAAACAAAAATCCTTTAAATAATAAGTAACACTAATAATCAAAACATATAGATATGAATGTTAAACTATAATTTAACCAATTATCAAATTCATTACAATAAAATGTGTAATAATATGATTCGGTACCTTTTAAATAATATCGTACTATTTGCGAACAATCACAAATATTGTAAACATTTGGAACTTCCATCAACGTTTGGAACAGCTGTTTTGTATTTTATTTATAATTTTCAAAGTGATAAAAAGTTGGAATAGACGACAAGAAATTAATACTACTGGTGAAGCAAAATGAACAATAAGAATTCTCCGGGGCACATGATTTCGAAGAAGAACAGAAAAATATGATTTAATATGTTTAATAAGAATTTTTGTTCTTTTTATGTATGTATGTACATACATATGCATGGCTGCACATTCATGTGTCACGTGACACGTTTTTAAGCATTCTATAACTACAAAAATGTTGGCTCTTACCTTACATCAACATTTAGCTTACATCTACGATTTCAACCGTCGGCTAAATAGGCCTTAACGCATTTAAAGAAATCCCCTTCAGTTAAAAAATATGTAACCTGCATGCCAATAGGCCCACAAAGGCTCTACGAGTATACCATGCACAGTGGTTATGTCCTTGCAAAATCAGAATTTTTTAAGTTACCAAGATATTTCTAATGGTTAAAAATCACTAGAATTTTAAATCCTTTAGCTTCAAAGTAAGTGGTCCCGCATTGTGATAGGCACTGAGCACGGGACACCTTTTGACCTTGTTTATCGCAAAAATCATATCTTTTGAAGTAATATTTTAAAATTTAAAATTCTTTTAAAACACAACTTTTTGTGCTTTAAATGATATTCTCATAAGGAAGTCTAGAAGAAAATACCACTCTAATATAGCAAGTTACACTAAGATTATATTTTTATTTATATACAGATACACATTTTTGAAATATTTTTAATATTAAGGCTATATAACATATAACACAGTGCAACACGAAAAAAATAACCATATACTTACACCACTAAATGATAAAAGACCAAAAAAAGGCCGGTGTCTCCCAGTTTTTCCCAAAGTCATGCAGCAAGTGTGCATGTTTTATTTCATTTTTCTAAATGGAATTTAGTTTTTCCAATTTTTTATGCAAAACATGTCAAAACAAAGTCTATCTAAAACAGTAAGTCTATCTGGAAGTACATAATACTGTTTCCTTTTCTGGCAAACTTTGAATAAGGCATTTGGCTGTATGATCCATTAAGTCTTGCAGTTAAACCTCTGCCTATACTTCAGTAACCTTTAAATTAGATGGCACTGCTTCTTTTTTGGCATGTGTAACCTTTTTGTATCCAGGAAGAATATTCACATTATGATTCATAATAGACCTTCGGAAAATAGAATATTTTTCCTTTGACAAACCCAAGTCCATAAATAACGCTAAGGCTTCTTCTATGCTATACTTTGCGGGTAAAGCATTTGGAGGAGTTGGAACACACTCTTTAATCCTCTGCAGTCGATCTGGGCTTGCAAACGCCACAACTTTTGTAATGTCAGACTTTGATTTATCTTTTACATACTTAAGACACAATGCTTCTGAAAGATGCGATTTAGATATATCTTTTGTGACATTTTTAAGTTTACGTTTTTTTGTGTACTCCGAACACTCGTTTTTAGTTTTTGCAGGTCTTCCTCTTCTGCTGTCAGAAGATGTATGCGGTTCTTCGATGTTTTCAAAATTTGTTACTCCATTTAGCTAGTCTAAGTTCTTTTCCATAAAGGTTTTTGTCATACGGTTTGAGGCAAGCCAATTTTTTTATTTATTTTTAAGTAAACGAAGTGAATTTTGATTTTAACATCCTTTTACCTGGTAAATCGTGTAATTTTTCCACAATAGCCAATTTAAATACATTTCTGAATAACTCGAACAATTCCGAGTTTTGAAATGACACTATCGCACTTTAAAGTAATATTGTGTAATGTAGTGTATCCTATATAACAACATTATTTATATTATTATTCTTTTTCATTATTATTTATATTGGATTGTTTTGAACTACCCTAATGTAAATTCCTAAGACATTCCTAAGATTCCTTGGAATTTACATTGGAATATTTGTAGTTTAGGACAACTACTAATATTAATATAATGTAAAATTTAATCCACAATTAATGACCCACCTCAATAACAACACAGGTTTTTCCGGAAGCTTTTCGGGAAATTACTTTATTCCCATCTTCAAGCGGCAAACTTAAAAAAGTTTTATTTTACATTTATGTATGTATAATTAAATATCAATGATTAAAAAATTAATAAAACTTCATTAACAAAATTTTTAACAAAAGACAGAAAATACAAAACTTTTACAAAAAATATAAATATAATTTCTAAAACAGTGTTATAACTGGTCGAAATTACGAGATTGGTGTTATAGTTGGTCTTCTTCAACATAATTTAATTAATGTTGATAGTAATGGCCCGTTGTCGGAATTCATCATTGGTTTTTGTTTTTTTATTTCTATGCTTTCATAGGCATCCAAATGTTGTGGATTTTGAACATATTTGATTAATTTTAGATTTGATTCATCAAAAGAGTGGTTATTGTTGATCATGTGTTTAGCTACAGAGGAATTTTTCTGATTCTTCTCAAAGGATTTAGTATGTTCTTTAAACCTTATACCAATTGATCGTTTGGTTTGTCCTATATAGATCTCATTACAATTTTTGCAGCTAATTGAATAAATCCCTGGTTTATCTTTATATTCAATTTTATCTTTTGTATTTCCAAGTAAGTTTTTGAGTTTTCTATCATTATTAAAAGCCGTTGTAACATTGTGTTTTTTGAATATGTTATTAAGTTTATATGAAATCTTACCCCAGTATGAGAACTTTCTATATTTTATGTTTTCATTTTTGTTTTCTTTCAATAGCGTTGTTTTTGATTCTAAATTTATCTTTCGGCTATGTTTTCTAATCAACTGATCAATAATAGATTCTTTGTAGCCATTTATTTTTGCTAATCTTTTGATGGTCTTAACTTCAGAAATGAAATTTGAAGCGTTAAGTGGTAGTTTACAAAGTCTATATGTCATACTATTAAAAGCAGCTATTTTGTGTTGGTATGATGTGTTAGAATTGGCTGGAATATATCTTTCTGTTGATGATGGTTTTCTATATACTGAGATTTCAATTTTGTTTTCTTTTCTCGTTAATAAAAGATCAAGAAAAGGAAGTCTATTGTTCTTTTCTTTCTCAATAGTGAACTTGATTGTTCTACATATGTTGTTTATTCTTTGAAAAAGTCTCTCTATTTTATCTTTTTTTATTATGACTAAAACGTCATCGACATATCTTCGCCAATATTTGGGAAAGTAATCAATGTCTTTCAGTTGCCACTCTAAATGGGCCATGAACAAATTTGCAATAAAACAAGAGAGTGGGTTTCCCATTGAAGTTCCAAATGTTTGACGATAGTATTTATGTCTGAATTGGAATATGTTCTGTTCCATACATAATTTAGTCAACTTCACTAGGTATTGTCTCTTATTTTCAGCAAGTGATTCTTGATTTTTTAACCAGATTTCTAATAAATGAATTGCTTCAGGGATTGGTACGTTCGGGTATAAAGCAGTTACGTCTAAAGATATCAGCTGTTCATCGTCCATTATTTCTAGACATTTTAATTCTTCAGATATTTCATAACTATTTTTAACATAAAATCCATTTGGTTGCTTTAATGATGCAAAAACACTTACTAAATATTTGGCTATTTTAGTTGTTGGGCTGTTGGTGTTAGCAATAATTGGTCGCATTCCTGTTTTATGGGTTTTATATAAGGCATATATACAAGGTATTTTTGGGTTTGTGTCAATTAAACGAAACTTTGGTAAACCTAAAATTTCTTCACAGTTCTTAAGACTTAAATTTACATCCTTACTCATCTTCAAAAGAGGATTCTTTAATTTAACTTCTTGAAAACCGTCTCCTTCTACTATCTTCTTGATGTCCATTTGGTATTGTTGTTTATCAGCTATGACCATTGAGTTACCTTTGTCAGCTTTCATGTAGTATAGGTCCCTTTTTTTCAGATTTATTATTGTTGAAATTTCATCTCGTTTCTTGAAGCTACATTTTTCTTGGTGTTGTTGTTTTTTTAGAAGTGGCACCACGGAGTTCAAAACAATTTTTCCAAAAATGGATAACATTTATAATACTAATATTAAGTTTGTAGCTTTAAGATTACCGTTAAGTTAGTATTTAAGTCCATGTTTTTACGAAAATAAAGCACTCATAAACTCAGCCTCATATCGCCTTTTACTTTTTATTTGTTTAAATCACAGGCATATAAATCTGTCTCTAAAATCTCTTGCCAGTGGCGTTCTTAAGCGCCGGCACTATTAAATACTTTTCTTAAACTCTACACCACATCTTTCCTCAGAGTCAGTTCCAGTAGAGGAGTACAAGCCCGCTGGCGGAAGTAAAGAAGCTCCGCAGTATAAAGCCACGCCAATACAGGCCGGCCCCAGGCCACTAACCATTGAAGAATACCAGAGGAGGAGACAAAAAAAATTGAAGAAAAACTCACCCAAATTCCTGCTACCACCAAGCCGAAGCATAAGAGAGGTGGTACGCAAGTACGAATACGCAGGAAGCTGGCTGCGTTGAGGGCGTCGGTCAACGCCGATCCACCACCAGCATGGGACGTAGCTTCCGAGATGTGGCTACAGATAGCAGCGCTGGAGGCCCTTCAGGCCAAATTAAAAAAAAAAAAATTGAATTTAAAACATAAAAAAAATACACAAAAAAAAGTTAATATACATATGCATATAAACATTTAAGAAATTATTAAAAGAAAAACACAAATAAACATTGAACTAAATGTAAAAACTTAATTCAATTATTCACTGAATTTAAAAGCAATATTAAATTAAAAACAAAATTAATTTAAAAAGAAAAATTTATTAAAAGAAAGGTAGTGACGCAGCTCCAAATGAAAAAAAAATTACATAGGGCGATAGAAAACGGAAAAATAAGACGAAAATTTTATGTGGTAACTTTCTCGGAAACGCATAGTTTTCAAGCTATTGGCCTCTGAAGTTTGTATATATATGTGCGATTTCCCTTTGCATTTCTCAACGTATAAGGCCAATTTTGGTATCATTTGAAATCTTTGGACTAGATCTATATGAATTTGTTAAAATACAGAAGATTATAGTGAGGTTTAAAAAATATTATTGTTTTTGGACCCAAGTGGGCTGGAATCTAATTTCCAGAAATCTGCTAACCTATATTAATATATAATAGATTAGTGAGGATATCTGTCAAACTCTTCCTCCAGCGTACAATCTGATGTCATAACTATTGTATTTTCTATATCATTGTTTTGGTGTACAAGGTGGAGAAAATCATTAGGCCCGGCCAAAGGCCGGCTATGTAGAACATCTATTCTATATACCGCCGTGTAGGGAAATACCATGGTGGAGAAAATCATTAAGCCCGGCCGAAGGCCGGCTATGCAGAAATACTATTCTATATACCGCCGTGTCGGGATATACCATGGTGGAGAAAATCACTAAGCCCGTCCGAAGGCCGGCTATGCAGAAAAACTATTCTATATACCGCCGTGTCGGGATATACCATGGTGGAGAAAATCATTAAGCCCGGCCGAAGGCCGGCTATGCACAACATCTATTCCATATACCGCCCTGTCGGGTGAAGAAAATCATTTAGCCCGGTTAAAGGCCGGGTATGCAGACGACCTAAAAAACTGCTTTGACACCTAAAGATTTCAAAATTTAAATAGAAAATTTGCAAATTCATATACATATGTAAGTACATACATATGTAAGTACATACATATGTATGTAGATGTAGTCAAAAGCTTTCAAATGATACCAAAATTGTCCTTATATGTACGTTGAGAAATGCAAAGGGAAATCGTACATATATATATAAAACTTCAGAGGCTAATAACTCGAAAACTATGCGTTTCCGAGAAAGTTACCACATAAAATTTTCGTCTTATTTTTTGCTTTTCTATCGCCCTATGTAACTTTTTTTTTATTTGGAGCTGCGTCACTAAACTAGATTTGTTCCAAAATCAATTTGAGGTTGCCACTAGAATCGAACAGTACAACACAAAATTACAATGCTACCACTGTATTATAGATATGTAGATAATTTTTTTCACAAATAGAGGGCGATAAGAAAATTTTAAATTCAACGTTGCCATGAAAATTTTTTTTTACAAGTAATAATTTGTAATTATATTGCTAACAAAAAAAAATTAATAATTTAAACAATTAATAAATCATAAAGACATACTGCCTGTTCAAAGATGTCGAAAGAAAATCTAAGCGATCGCAAGCCAATCGCTCGAAGTCTAATCAATTTGGGTCCAACGATATCGACAGCTTTCGATCGAATGTAGTTACGTTTTTCAAAGTATTGCCACATAAGAAATTTTAATTGTTTTAGCTATTTTCTTTAAAATTGTCAAAATTACTATCAATTCGTTTGATATATAAAAATAAACGAAAGTAATAAAAAATTACAAACAAATAATAAAGACAAAGACGGATTACCAAATAATTTCTGTTAAAGTTAATTTAGTACAATTTCAAGGATTGTAAATTAAACAGTAAAGTCTAAAAACAATTAACAATACTTTTTAATTACATACATTCTAGAAATTGTACTAAATTAGCTTAAACAGAAATTACTAGATAATGAAATAAACAAAACAAACAAATCAAACAAAAAAACTAATTTTTCAAACCTAAAAACTTGTACAAAAAATTTAATATTAATTCACAACTTTTTTTTGTATGTTTCAGGTCATTTTTTTATAATATTATCACTAAGAATCTTACATTCTACTCAGTCTTACTGTGCTTACTTGCTTATAAGATTATATCAATTAATCTTTGAGCAGAGATCTCTTTGTTGATCATTGTAATGATTTTTGTTTGGACATCTTCGACCAAATCTTTAGGCAGTTTAACAGTAGGGAATCCACGTAATTTAGAAACGGTTTGTTAGAACTTTCATTCCGTTCTTTTGCTAGATCTACCAAAGTTGTCATCACGTCAGCCACTTTTGACACACCTACTCTCATTTCATTCAAATAAGCATTTTCAGATGAAGCTGTTGTATGTTGTACTTTTCTTTAAAAAGAGGAACAAAAAGTAAAATGTACAAAACAAAAATAATAATGTTTTTTTATATACATACATATATGTATGTATATACATGCATATGTACATATGTGTGTTTTTATACAGTAGTTAGATTTAGCTGCCTCTTCGACTTACACTTGTTCACAAAAAATGTGGACACGGATTGTGCAGATAAGCTAATACTACTGTATGTATATAAAAACATAAGTATACATACTTACATTTCTGCCTTCATATACATATGGAAGCTTATTCGACTCCGGTGACAATATTGGTGGATCTGGAGATATCATCTCAACATCATTTGCCATATCTTGCGTCAACAGAAAATCTGGTGTAATCAACAACTGTGAGCTGCAGGTTCTAAAAACAAAATTTTTAATATTCATGTAAATTATGAAGCCAATACAATTTTATGAGAATTATACTTACGATCTTAGATCCGATGTTTCAGTCAAAAAATCCAAATCATCAGCAAATTCCCACGGGTCTTGCGATTCATCAGACAGGAACTCTAAATCGCAACCACTGCCAGATTTTTTTGTCGCTTTCCGCTTTTGCTTATAATAGCGCTTACTGTCAAGAATACTCCACCAGTTTTGCTTACAATCTTCATCTGTGGTGCATATAGAAATCATAAATAACATGTATATGCTTTTTGTTTTTTATAGCAGCTATTAATAAGCGTTTGTCACTTTCACTAAACTTTTTATTTACTTTATTATATAAATTTGCACTTCTTTCCATTATTTTGTTCAACAAACTTTAAATTAAATTTTACAATTTATAAATTGATCAGCTGTAGACTAAAATTTCGTACGAAAAAAGTACTGGCCATGTTGTTTCGCAGCTGAAAAAAAAAGTTGCTAGAAACATGTTTCATGTTTTCTAACAGATACATTTCGCATGTTTTACGCTATAAGAACACAGTACTACTAATGTAACATAATTTCACAAATATTTCATACGAAATACTTTTATATGCAGTTTGACAGCATTTCGCACGAAATATGAACAGAGTACCAGGCTTTATGCTCACTCATTCTTGTCTCCAGAGTTCTTTTTTTTGTCCCAATGTACTTATATTTAAATCACAGTTCTCTTCATCACCGCCTTTGCATTTAACCTCATATATCGTACAACATTGCATTGTTGTTGTTTTTCTACCTTATCTTTCATGTTGGTGAAAATTGTATTAAGTGTGGAATTAGGTTTGAATGCAAATATCTTCAGTTTGTTATATTGTTTTTAACCCTTTGCTGTCTGTTAGGCCTGGTATGAATGAAACACCGTAAAAACGATTTGTTTGGTTGTTGTTGGTTTGAGTTTGAGGATAATTGTTTTTGAGTTTAATTTTTAATTCATGTATTAAATTATTAATTAGATTTATCGGAAAACTATTGCCTTTAAGCAATTTGGTAATTATGTTGATGTTTTTGGTGTGAAAATTCTCGTCGCTTATCCTTAGTACTCTAGAAATTAAGCTTTTTGCTGTATTTAAAATTTGCGTTTTTGGTTGTGTTGCATTGAAATTCATTAATCTTCCTGATGCTACAATATCCTTTGCATACCAATCGAATAAGATTTTGTTGTTTTTTCGTTGTAGCATTATATCTAAATATGGTAATTTATAATATTTTTCCATCTCATAAGTGAATTGTATTTTCGGATGGAAACTGTTTAGTGCATGGAGAATTTCATCTTTGTCTTCGTCTTCGTCGTCTACATGCTTTACTATGTAATTTAAATTGATGTTATTACGTTTTAGTTTTGATAATGATAATCCAGTAGGCTATCCATTATAACGTCTGCTATTGTTGGTGATAACGGGTTACCCATGGGCATTCCAAATGAGTGGTTATATATGTTGCCATCATATATGAAATAGTTGTTATCAGTAAGACAATATTTTAAAATATTTAGAAATTGGGATTTTAGTGTACGTTTCGATATTATTCCTCTTTTTCATTATATTTCTAATAGCGATGTGTGTTGGAATGTTTGTAAACAATGAAACAACTTCAAATGAGATTAAGATCCCATCATCAGCGTTGTCAACTTGGTGCGTTTGGCACCTTTTTTGGTGCTTTTCTAAATGTTTTATGCGAAAAATATCTAACTTGGTGCGTGGTGCGCTATTTTTTTAATTTTGGTGCGTTTTTTTAATTTTGGGTGGCTCCAAAGCATATTAAAGAAAATTTTTTGTTTCAGTATGAGAAAAAATAATTTTGTACAAAAAATACAACTGTTTAAATACCATTTCATTCAATTGTATACATAACTGTTTGTTGTCGTAAAAGTTGCTGTCAATTATGTTAAAGAGCTTAGCAAAAACAAAGTATTCTCCATACTAGCGATCATTGTTCGATTTTTATAAAATGCATAAAAAATGCGTTTATATAAAGTGTTGTGACACTAAAATTAATAAAATTTCTATTTACTAAAAGAAATATTTAAAGTTAGTGTCAATAATGGAGTCTAAAAGCGAAATACAAAAAGATTTGGGAATCACAATGTGATTTTAAGCAATGGATTCGGCCTTGACCAAATAATAACACAAAAGCAAGATGTTATTGCAAATGCGATATCACGCCTAAATATCCAACCTTGTTCGGCATGCTGGAACACGGAAACACATTGCAGCTTTAAGCCCATTTAGCTACAAACGACATCAAGAACCAACATTGTAAAAAATGTTTTATCCCATTGCAAATATGATATCATGCCATTAGCAGTACAATTTTAATCCGATGTCGAAATATTATCTAGTATTGAAAAAGGGTGGAGAATGATTCACTTCATAAAATGGCACAATATTGTATCAACATTAGAAATTTAGATTTGACGCAAAATTAATTTAATAAAAAAAAAATTCTGAACTTGGTGCGTTTTTTGTTGAATGGCGCGTTTTTTTCTCCATTTTGGTGCCTTTTGAAATTTCATAGTTGACAACGCTGTTCATCATCTTTAAGTATTACGTTTTTGAGCTCCTCTTTTAATTGCGCTGAATTTTTTATATTATATTTTTGGAAATTATATTTTTAAGTATTTGTCCAATGTATTTGGATAATTGGTAGAAAGGAACGTTCATTGAAGACACTATTGGACGCAGTGGTGTGCCCTCTTTGTGAATCTTTGGTAGGCCATAGATTCTGGGGCATATCCCAGAGCAACATAGTAAACGTTGTTTTTGTGTGACATCAATATATTGTTTTCTCTTTGTAGCTTAGCTGTTGGGTCAGTCCTCATAGTTCTATATGTGTTTCTATCATCCAATAGTGTTTACATTTTTCCCTTGTAATCTTCCTTATACATTATTACAGTTTTGTTGCCTTTGTCTGCCTCTGTTAAGAAAATATTTTTGTGTTGTTTTAGAAACCTCTTTGTTTCATCGTAGGCTGCCATTATGAACTTTTCTTTTATAAGAATTTATATATTAAGGTAATACATGCATGTATATCAGGTGCTGGTTTCTGACAATTATCATACTAATTCTTATTCAAAGCAGCTGCAGTAAAATGTATTCCATTATTTCAGTTCTTCTTTACATGGACATTTAAAACCCTCAATTCTAAAAATATTTAATACATTATTATCTTTCTAGCATCTTTCGATTTCGGAACCATTTTAAATCACGGCGTTACTCCAATATCAACCTACAATATAAATGTAAAGAGATTTCATCCGTTAATAAATTATGGGGCTCCTCCAGCTATCTACAACAACTGGGTTAACATGCCAACCAAACCAATAGTCGGACCACATTTCAGTCACCTAAACCAACATCAGTTAATGGGGCTCCAAGGTAATAATACAATTACTTAAGTTAGGTGAATATAAACATAATATCTATATAATTAATAGACAATTGATTTTTTTGTGCTACCCATATGTTCATAATTCATAAGAGTTACTGCCTGTTCCACGATGTCGAAAGAAAATCTAAGCGATAGAAAGCCAACCGCTCGAAGTCTAATCAATTTGGGTTCAACGATATCGACAGCTTTCGATCGAATGTAGTTACGTTTTTCAAAGTATTGCCACATAAGAAATTTTAATTGTTTTAGCTATTTTCTTTAAAATTGTCAAAATCACTATCAATTCGTTTGATATATGTACATACATATAAAAATAAACGAAAGTAATAAAAAATTACAAACAAATAATAAAGACAATGTATGTATGTATGTACATATGTATTTAAAGGCAACATAAATATGCAGGCAGAGTGCCGTATATTTTTTTCTAACAAAGAAGATTCTGAAGGCGTACGTTTAAGTCGTTGGGAATTACGAGGTACGGACACTGTCCTGGAGCTGCTCATGAACCATTAAGTTTCTAAAGACATACATTTGTAGAAATAAAATTTAGATCATTCACTGAATCCCTTTAAAATTTAAGAACAATAATCCACACTAATATAACAACAACAAGAAACATTTCAAACTAGAATTTTGCAATAGAATTAAAACTGTTAAATTGAAATAGTGTCAACTTTATATTGGAAATCAATAATTATAAAAAAACATATTTTTATATTATTATTATTACGAATAAACGTAATTATTATTTGAACTTATATTGATTTACATATGAAAAGTAATATTATCAGGCTCAAGTTCAGTTTTATTGAATTAATGAAAATTCAAAATTACTAAGATTTTTTTTGTGTTGGAAAATATTATTATTTATATCCAATCAGTTTTTAGCAGAACGTACATATCAGTACTGATTTCAAGGCCGCTACACCTCTCATCAGCGTTCAATTGTCCATCTTTACAAATTTCGTAAAGTGGATACTAATTGAGAAGAATATCAACTATTTAACCAGTTTTCAACAGAAATAGAATATGAGAATTAATTTTTAATTCCATTTTTATTCTACAATGAAACAGTGCTGGTTAGTACGAGGGAATTTCGTACTGAACGCTGATGAGAGGTGTAGCGGCCTTGAAATCAGAACTGATACGTTTTGCTAAAAACTGATTGGATATAAATAATAATATTTTCCAACACAAAAAAACTCTTAGTAATTTTGAATTTTCATTAATTCAATAAAACTGAACTTGAGCCTGATAATATTACTTTTCATATTATAAAAAAACTTTAGAATAAGCTAATTTTCTCATTATAAACTCCCAAGAATAAATAAATAAGATATTCATTTGTGTAACTAAAATGGATCGTATCATATTTTCAATAACTTACATATGCAAAATATTATGTTTCAGTTACAACTTCTCCCTCCCCCAAAAACTCAAACTGCATCCTTGGCTAAATGTATATATATATGCATGTATTTACATACATAAATGTACTTATCAATGTTTTAAAAAGCATTTTTATATAAATTTCATATGTTTTTGGCAAAATGTGTTCTAAACGAAAGCAAAAGAACAAGTGCTTGGTTTTGACATTTGCGTTCGCAATGATGTCCGTATGTTCGAAATAGTTGAACGGAATTTTTCATGAAAGTACTTACGTTTTCATTCGAATAAAAAAACAGTTGTTGAACCAAAATCAGGGGCCAAATTAAGGCACTCGATATCGATCGAAATTTCAATAGAAACTAAATGTAAATTTCGATCGATATTGAATGCCGTAATTTGGCCCCAGTTTTCATTCGATTAGAAAGCGATCGAACTCTTCTCTTCGACATCGTTGAACATGCCATTAATGAGAGCAACTTTTTACTTAAATTATTTTCTATCAATCTTATAAGCAAATAACAAAGCTTCTATAATTCATTTTTCCCCGAATTGCTATTCTGCTTTCGTTCTAGCGCATTTTAATAACGGAACTTTTCAATGGAATATATTGATTAAGGATTTTCGCGATGAGAACGATTTTTAATGGGATAATTTGTAAAAAACTTTGCGTTTGCTTTTATGCAATTATTTACAAATAATTGTGTTTTCGTCGTATCTGAAGGAATTTAGGACAATATGACATGCGGCATGTTAGTTTCTCTTAGCGCCTTCGAAATTATCCCAAAATATGTATTGTGGTGTTCGCGCAGAATTGTATTTAAACTTGAACAGAAAACCTTTCCTAGCTTTTGTGCCGGCGCTTAAATACGCCACTGGCTAAAATTTATGTGCGACAGATAGGATGCCTATATTTTAATAGAAACAGCCGATTTTAGGCTAAAGTTTTGATCGATTTATTTTTATCAAATTTAATTCTTATATACTAATATAACAGCATCTTAAAACTACAAAATCTACTTAATACTTAATATTAGTTGTTGTCCTAAACTACAAATATTGCAATGTAAATTCCAAGGAATGTCTTAGGAATTTACATTAGGGTGGTACTAAATATAATACAAAATGATAATTTAATATAAACTAATAATATAATAAAAATAATAATAATGTATAATACACTACACCCTACCCCTCAAGAAAAATTTTTTAATATTTTTTTCTTCATAGCATTCTTATAAAATCTAATAACAATTCATTGTTTGATACTTTTTATATTATTATGATATTCTTTTAAGTTATCTAGGACAGTGTTTACTCCTTTCGTTTCAACTACTCTAAACGGACAACTATAAGGAGGTTGGTTTTTCTTTCTAAAAGAACGAAGTCGCCTTTTTTCAAATATAGAGGATTATTGTGTGTATCTTTTTCTACTCTTTTCTTTTTTGAATTTTCCAAATATTCTTTTGCTTTTGTTAAAGAAAATTTCAAACGTGCTTTTAATTCTTGTACATAATTGTCTGTGTTATAGACTGGTTTTGAATCTACTATACTATCATTTGGCAAATTTGGCAACCTTCCATATATCAGTTCGTATGGTGTATATGTTGTATCTACGTGCGGTGTAGTATTATACGCGAAACAAAAGTATGGAATCCATCGGTCCCATTCATCGTTTTTACAAAAATTCAATAAGAATTCATTAAGTACTCTGTGATTTCTTTCTACAGAGCCAAGTGTTTCGTGGTGATAAGGTGTACTGAAAACTTGCTTAATCTTTAGTAGATTACATATTTCAGACATTAGTGTGTTTAAAAACTCAGTACCCTATCTTATTTTAATATTTTAATGTTTCCATGTATCGAAATTAAATTGTTTACTATAGCCTTTGCGACTGTTTTCGCGTCTTTAGACTCGATGGGGCATGATATTACATATTTAGTCTGGTCATCCTGTATGGTGAGTACGTACCTGAATTGATTTGAGTACCTAAGGGGACCTACTGTATCTATCGAAATAGTTTCAAAGCTACTCCCTGGTGTATCTGTAATGGTTAATTTTTCTTTTGTATGTCTTGTTTGTTTGTTTATCTTACATGTGCTGCAATTGGATACATGTGGCTTGACCATTCTACTCATGTTCTTCCATACATATCTCTGTTTCAATTTCAGAGTTGTTTTTCTAATACCTAAGTGACCACCTATAGTCGAATCGTGATACGTAGTAATTAAGTCGTTTTGCATATTTTTATCAGTTATACGCGTTGGAGACTTGTATATTAAAATTTTCAAATTCTCACTTTTTTTTCTCTTTATATTGTTAAAAATGTTTTTAAATTGTTCTATATGCGTTGTTTTGAAAATCATATCATTGGAATTTAAAGCAAGCAGAAGTATTCTTCTGGATTGCATACTTGGTAAAAGTTTCTCCAAGGACAACTGTGTGCTCTGTGGATTATCGCCGTACCTTATGACTATCTCTGAATCAGAAACTATTATGCGAGGTTTTTTACATTTGATATCTAAGTCAAACCTTAATTTTGTTATATTTTTAATATCTGATGTTTGATGTACACTCCCAAATGAAAATTTCATGACGCTTTTCGTTAGAAATGCAGTTTTCATCATTTTTGTCAACTTGTTGTTTCAATGTCTTCTTCATGTTGCGTGTTATGGCCAATATATTATGTTGATTGTTTTCAGTATTTTGTTTGATCAGAGTTTTTAATGTATCTGTATCTATGACTATTCTTGATAATGCATCAGCATTTGTATTCATCTTGCCTTTTTTGTACGATATCTCAAAATCATAATCGCTTAGATCAAGTCTTATCCGAGTCATTTTGGACGACGGATTTTTATGTGTAAATAATGACACTAACGGTCTGTGGTCTGTAACCACGTACAATTTTTTACCGTAAAGATAAGGTCGGAAGAAGTTTATTGCCCAATGAATGGCTAATAGTTCCTTTTCTATGACGGATTTATTCATGTCGTGCTTCGATAATGTTTTACTTGCCTATGATATTGGCAAGTCCTACCCAATCTCTCCTTGTGAGAGGACTGCACCTAGTGCAAAATTAGATGAATCTGTGGTAACTATAAATGGTTTTTTAAAATCAGGGTATTGTAGAATAGGGGGTTTCATAAGTTTAGATTTTAGTGTTTCGAATGATTTCTGACAATTCTCATCCTACATATACGAATGGTTTGTTCTTTTTTAACAATTGGATGAAGTTTCTTGCCATATCAGCGAAGTCTTTGACAAAGTGTCTATAGTAATTGCAGAATGCGATGAATCTTCTAACCTCATCAGTATTTTTTGGTATAGATAATTTTCAATCACGCTATTTTTCTTGGGGTCTGTTCGTATACCCTTATTGGTTATTAGGTGACCTAAATAGACTACTTCATTCTTGAAAAAACAACATTTGCTTGTGTTTAACTTTAGATTGTATTGTTTCAATCGTTCAAAAACTTTTTCCAAATTACTGTGGTAATGCTTTATGCTGCATCCAAACACGATTATATCGTCTACATAAAGAAATGCTTCTGCACTTAAACCGCTCAATGCTATCGTCAGCATACGCTGGAAGCTATTGGAAGATATCTTAAGGCCAAATGGTAATCTCTTAAACTGAAAGTGACCATTTCTTGTCGAGAACGAAGTCAAAGGTGTTGAATCTTTGTCTAAACCAATCTGGTGGAATGAACTAGTCATATCTAGAGTTGAAAAATATATTGCTCTGCCTAACTTGTCTAACACGTCTTCCAATCTAGTCAACGGGAACTTATCGTTTACTATTTTTACTATTTCTTATCGTTTACTAACTTTCGGAAATCTACTAGTCGCCATTTACGTTTGTCATCTGTAGACTTTTTGGGTACGACTAGCAATGGTAATTTGTAAGGGCTTACTGAGTGTTCGATAATTCCATCCTTCACTAACTTATCTACTTGTTCATTGATCTCTACCATTTGCGTCTCAGGCAATCTATATGGTTTGATATATACCGGATTATTGTCTGTTGTTTGTATGTGTTGTGTATAAAAGTTGTTTACTGTGAGTTGCTCACCTTCAATATAAAAGATTTCACTGTATTTTGATATAATATCTATCAATGACCGTTTTGCTGCTGGATCTATTGACTCGATATTTAGATTTTTCAAAACTGTTGGTGTTGGTGGTGTTTAAAACTGTAATGTGTTGTTTACCAACCGCGGGTATGATGCTATTCGCAACAAAAACTCCTGGAGCTATCTCTTTATTAAGCACTATGCTTTCCTTTTCTGTATACACATTAATTGGGACAATTGACTCAGAACGAGCTGTTGTCGGTGTTGTAAACACATTTTTGTGTTATGGGCAGTATGAATTCTTCATTTGCTATGTTGAAGGTTGTTGTGTATATCTCAAAATCTATTTTACATTTGTATTTACCTAGTAAATCCCTCCCGATGATTCTATAAGTGGGTATTGGGAAATCATTAGGTACAACGTGAAATTTGTGTGTTATGCTATGGTTATCAAAATTTAGAACTAGACTCGCTGTACCAATACTTTCGATTGTATCTGAAGTTATGCCACTTAGGGCCAATAATTGACTTCGTATTTAAATACTCATTCAGCTAATTTTCATTTAAATTTATGTTGCATTTAAGTGCTACTTCTGTTTTTCAGTCGTATTTCATTGTTCTTATTTAATTGTATTGAGAACTTGGTAGCACAACGTAATATATAAAATTTCCCACAAATTTCGCTTCAGAACAGCTGACTAGAACAAATAAAGTAAAATCCAAAAAAAATATATTGTTATTTTAGTTACAATTAAGAATAATTAAGAACTGCTGAATTGTTTTAAGAGAATAAAAGAAAATTCCAGAACGATTAAAAGGATAATAATGACAAAACAAGCGAAGTTGTATGCAACTTGTCAGCAGCCACAAATTTTTTTATTAGCTTTGTTTTAAATGAGAAGAACAAGCAGTCAAAAACATATGGAAATTCGTAAAACTTATGTAGTATTTAAATGCACAATGTTGGCTATTTATTGTTGACTTAATTTTGCAGTGAAAAACTCAATTTTGTACATAAATAGTATTTAAACTTAAATGACATATAAATCAGCACTGAATTATTGGCCCTTAGTGTCGAAATGGTTGTTGTATCTATGTATATCTTTTATTTCCTTGTTTTTACATATTGATATTTCGGCTCCCGTATCTATTAGAAAATTTACGTTTCCCTTTCTACCTTTGCAACTTATTGTCATTGGATTATTACTCTCTGTAAAAAATGTAAAAAATTTTGGCCTTGGACAACTCTGTTTGTTGTTCTGCCTACCTAGTTTCCCTCATAGCTTGGGAATAATGATTAGTAATCCTAATGATTAGCAATTGGATTAGAAATTTTAATTGTGCTGAAAAATTGATTAGTTAGCCATTTTAGACGATTACTAATTGATTAGATTAGAAATAATCAAAAATATAATCACAATTAGTGACGATTAGCATTTCTAATTAAAACTAATCATAACTAATTAAAAAAATAATTGATTAGATTTCTTGATTATTTTTGATTAGATCCACTATTTTTAACTATTTTTGTGAAAAGAAAATATTTATTTATCACATTTCTTGCTATATTTACATAATGTAACAGTTTTTGAATATTGCTGATTCTGCTCATATATAATTAAAAAAAAATTGACATTAGACTTCATTAATACCAACTTTTCAAAAGAAAAGTCTGACAATGAATTTCGTCTTGCAGTATTGATGATGCATGCAAATGAGAATAGTCGTTCAACGGGTGCTGACGACGTCAAAAATAGTGGATCTAATCAAAAATAATCAAGATATCAAATCAATTATTTTTTTTAATTAGTTTTGATTAGTTTTAATTAGAAATGCTAATCGTCACTAATTGTGATTATATTTTTGATTATTTCTAATCTAATCAATTAGTAATCTGAAATTTTTAAAAAAATTCAATTCTAATGATTAGATTATTTTATTTCTCTAATCGTAATGATTTCTAATTCTAATCGAAATTCCCAAGCTATGGTTTCCCTGTCTATTGCCTCCTTTATTATTTCTACAGTTATTATTGCCACTATTATTTCTTTCATAATTGGTTCTAAAACTGTTGTTATTGCCTGTAATGTTCTTTCAAAATTTATTTGATCACGATGTGGGTTATTGTCTCGACTAATATTGCGAACTGTGTTATCATAATGATTGTTATTTCTGCTAAAATTACGATTAGCACTGTTTCTATTATGGTTGTTGACTTAGCTCTTGCTGAAATTTATATTATTTCTTCGAAAGTTGCCACCATTTCTAACATTTCGATCATTTCTATTATTATTATAATTATTTTGATTGACCCTTCTATCAATCCTAAAAATATTGTTATTACTATCATTTTGTAAATTTCTTTCTAGTGTTACGCATTTTTCTACTGCATCATTTAAGGTTTTAGGGCTACTTGTCAACAGTACTTTTTATATTCATCATTGACTCCCTTAGTAAAAACGTTGAGAGCCATTGTATCGCTCATTTTGTAAATGGGGTCTTTCGCTTTTTGTGTTGGGGCTTCAGTTGATTTAATGTAAAAATCACTGAGTTGCTCTGCGAGTACAGTAATTTTTGCCCTGCACGATGAAATATTCCAACCTCCTTGTCTTGCTGCTCCTAATTCTGTTAATACTTGTTACAACGTTCTTGGATTAGGGTATGCCTCATTTAGAAGTTTTCTTAAACCTGCAAAAGATGTCGGTTTATATGCACGCCCTACCACACTGCGAACATTGGCTGTTAATTTAAAATTGTACACATATTTGACATACATCTCTCTATTTTCATTTCTTATTAAATCGTGTAAATATTCTGCCTAAACTAGAAAGTCCTCTAAGTACTCGTATGAACCCTTTAATGTTTGTAAGTTTTTGCTAACTACTGATGTGTCATTTTTTGTTTTTTATTATCCGTGACTGAAGTTTTTACTGACTTAATGCATAATATATTTGCGAATAAATCGTTTAATTTTATCGCTAGAGATTTGCTTTCTTGATCCTCTAAATTTTCTAAAAGCTCCTCAACTTCTTCTTTTATTTCTAATAGCCGTGATAATTTTTCTTCTTTGTATTCTGCGGAGTAAACTCTATTCTTACTTTTTTATATTTTTATCTAACTTCTATATTTGAATACGTCTCTATTTTATCCATAGGATAATAAGATTTACGATTTTTATTCTAATAAATTTTAATATTAGCGCTTTATATTTTTTTTTGTGTGTGGCAACGATATCAAATATATATAACGCCCTCTACTGGTAATTTTATTCTTTACTTAATTTTTTTTTGTAAAACCTATCATTCATTCGTGCATATTCAATTATGCTTCTTCTTTCTTACTTAAAGGGCTATTAGACACACATACTTGTCTGCAGACATGTACGATGGCATACTTTGCGTTTTGCTTTTACACTATCGAACAGAGTTACAAGCCGATCGGCTCAAAATCGGCGGCTAGCCGCCGCCGCCGATTTTCTGTGAGCCGCGCCGCCGCCGACTTTGAATCGGCTTGAAAGCTGAGCCGGCTCAAGCAAAGCCGCCGACTTCGTCAGCTACATTAAATTTTCTAAAGGGATGGCAATGTTTATTTCACACAAATGCATTATAAAGTACTAAGGTTTTCTTAAAAATTTAGTACTTTTTTGTATCTATGTGAAATATCGTTAGCATTTCCTTTTTATCAAGGCGAATACACTTACCAGGTGGTGTTACTTCTGCAACAAGTACAACATTTAACATATCGACTCCTATGCTTGCATATACAAATTTAGACATATTGATTTCCATTATGCTAGAAAATAGTAGTTCCGCTGTACTAGTATAATAATATAATAATACTTTCCAGAAGTGCTCTCAGTTGCTAAAAAGACATTAGTACCATATTTTTGTTTAGATTTTTAGTTTTCTTCCCTTTTTTCCTTAATAAAGGAGTATATACATCTATGTACATATTGATTTGTATTTGACTAAGTTTTTGTTTTTACAAATAAAATAAGTCTATTCATATGCACTGTTTGAATTTGTTGCAGTTTCCGTTTGTGGTGTTTCTGTTGAACATCATTTAGAGAAATTATTCGATGTTTGAAAGTTTCTAAAAGACCTGTCAAAGTCAAACAAAACCATGGCTTGCTGGTACCAACGGAAAATCTGGTAATGAGTATTGTAGTTCGACATTTTCAATGGATCCATTATTTTGTTCTAAATTTTCCTTTTTGTTCAAATGCGTTTGTTTGGATAATTCCATCAAACCTTTGATTCGTTAAACATTTTGTTTGAAATGATTATTGATTTCCTCGCGAAATATTTCTGGTAGATTTTGCAACAATTTCGTGGTAGCCTGTACCAATTTAATGATAACCATTTCATTATTTGTTCGTGAATGCCTTTTTGCTTTTCATAACCAGCTTCATTGAAATATGGTTCAGCCTTAACAAGTAAAGAATTGAGACTAACTTCTTCTGTTATTTCAAGTGGCTCAGGAGATGTCGATTTAACGGAATCCTTTTCAGGTTTGAAAATTGATGGCGTTACATTCTCATCACTTTTACAACCGTTTAATGTCTTTTTGTTATCCTCAATATCAATTACGGTTTCGAAATTCTCATCTTTATTCTGTATCAAATCAATCTTCAATATGTTCTGTTGATCATCTTTATAATATTTGTCACCAACAAAAACAGATAGAGTTGGTTGTTTTTGTATTTCTGCATATACCTTATATTCATTTATCATGGTTGCAAATGTATATGTGTGTAAATTTGCACTTATACATATGTATGCATATACATATGTGCTAAAAACGAAAAAGAAACAAAAGAATGTTAATAAATTATTGGTTTGAGCCGAAATTGAGCCGCCGCCGAGACACTACCGTCCACGCCGCCGCCGCCGACCATTTTTAACCGCGCCGCCGCCGCCGATCGAAACCCCTCGGCTTGTAACTCTGCTATCGAACGCTGACGGCATACTTCAGTACACATATATTTTGTATGTATGTTGATGTGCGACAGACATCAGAAAATCAAAAATTTTTGAAAACCAACATATGTACATGCTATTAGACAGTGAGTTTTGGTATGCCATCGTACATGTCTGCAGACAAGTATGCGTGTCTGATAGCCCTTTTATGTTCTGCTTTATATTACTTTCGTTTTCTGCGCTTTTGGTTTTTTTTTATATACATATCTAATTTACAATTTAATTTAAATTTTGTAAATAAAGAAAAAGTGTGTGACAGTTACCACTTCCTATTTTGTGAATGCAAATATAAATTTTGTAAATTATATGTATGAATGTGTTGATGAAAACAATAAAATGACAAAATGTGGTGGGAATAAAATTTTTGTGGTATTCAATTCATGTTTATTTAAAAAAAACAACACATAAAACATTATTTTCTACGCCGGTCCATCAAAGTTTCAAGAGCTTCAATTTGTAGCCAGATGGTGGGGGTTCAGCATTGACTGTAGCTTTCAACGCAGCTAGTTTCCGTCGTATACGTAGAATCTTTCCTCCTCTTCGGTGTTTCGGTTTGTCCGTTGGTGGTATTCTGGTGAGTTTTTCCTCTTTTATTTTGTTTTGCCTCCTTCGGTACTCCTCAATTGTGTTTGCCCGTGTAGCTCATGGTTACGCTGACCGTCTAAACGCCCCCGGTTAGCCGTTTTCTGACTGCCGCCGTCAACAAAGATTACGACTGAGGAGTTTGACGCCATCTCGTCGTGAATTTATACAAAGAGCAACAAGTGTCTTGTAAGGAAAATTAGAATATAAAAGTAAAGAAAGTTGAATTTAGGGCCCGATTATGGTTTACAACACTTAAATGTTGTGTATGTCACAGAGTTGGATTTAAATAGTAGCACACATATCCGCAAATAAATGTTAATGAAATATTTATGTGAGGGCTACGATAATAAAATGATTATAAAAATGATTGGTTAATTAATACATAAAAAGAAAGGTAATGATAGAACATTACTAAGAGCGTAAAATAAATGATTGCTTTTGATTTTTGTTATATTTTAATGCGCCTTGCGAGCCTCGCCGTAATGGACCACCCCGAACATCGTGTCTTGGCTGTAAAGCGTTCCAGGACGACCTCTAGCCGGACCACGCAACATATTTGATTGGACATCGGCCCTTGTAACATATATATAGGGAGGCTTCTATGCCACTGTCGATTGGCATGCTCGGGCGTGGGTCTTCTTTCGGCCACCGCATCTGTGCTTGGGCTGGATTCGTAAGGGTCCTGCTCCACTGCACATTACACAGCGACATAGCATCGCATTGCTGCCTTGTGGGCGATGTAGACAGTTGTACGCCCAATTGGGACCACGCATCCTAAAAGGTGGGCCTCAGCTCGGGTCATACTTGACCGGGCTGCGTTGGGATCAATTATGGCCCTGGACCGGCGACCCTGTTGGAGGCTGACGCGCAACACGGCCGTCATGCGCACCCATACGTGGGTTTCAGGGTGGGGGTGTAGCCAACTGTTGTGGTCTTGGCGGTATCTTGAGCACCGATCAATGCTGGGGCATTGTGCATGTACATGGGACTGAGCCAGGCAGTTTGAGCACAATGCCAGTGGAGCTACAATGCGCAGCTTCTATACGATTCTCATCACCATGAATCGGGCGCAGAGCCGGATCGCATGGAAGCGGTTGCAGAGAGGGCACTTGTAGTTGGCGTTGAACAATTTGGGGGCCATCTTGATCTAGAGTAAAATAATGTATCATGATTTAATGTAATAATGTTTGGTAAAATGTGGCGCAATATTTTAATTACACTGTGATAGTCGAAAAAATGAACTTCGATGAATCCTTTTCGAATTATTAGGGGGGAGTCCCCTGAGTGCGAAAGTACATTTGGAAGTGTCAGATTGGCTCCAGTTTTTGAGAAATCATTTCTTTCTCTAATTACAAAAAAGGCACTTATCTTTTGACCGTTTTGGTGGTACATCCAGGTCTCACTGTAGTCGCTGTTGGTGTTGGCATCTAGGGTTTGCTGTTGGTGTCATTCAATTATTCATTCAGGAGTTGTTGTTGTAGTGTTCAATTTTTCTTTATATAAAAAAACTGGTATTTTTTTTCGGCAGCTACAGAAAATGCTGCTGTTGCTACCCGTTAATGTGATTGAGTTGTTGTTGTGTTTGTTTTTTCTTTTAAAGATGGCAGATTCGGTCTAGTGGAAAGTTCGGAGTTGTTGGCATTTATTAGCTTATATTTCAAAATGGCGGATTCGAGCCAGTAGAGGTTTCGAAGGTGTTGTTGTTGGAATTGATTTAATTTTAAATAAAGATGGCGGCTGTATGGGGTTTTATTTCCCAACCAGCCTTCCCATCGGCTGAACTTTTCTTCAAAACGTGTTCTTAATTTTTACACAAGTGTTAGGGGTGCGGATTTTATCATCAGCCTTCCCATCGGCTGCGCTTTTTCTTCAAAAGACTCGTTCTTAATTTCTTTATACACAAGTGATCTGGGTGGGGCTTTTATCACCAGCCTTCCCATCGGCTGCGCTTTTTCTTCAAAAGACTTGTACTTAACTTTTATAGAAGTATTTTTTTGTACGGAGGGTTTTTATTTCTTGCAGGTTTTCGACTTCATAAAGATTGTTCCCTACTGGGCGAACGGTACGGCATTTCCGACACAGCTTCGCTGAGATTTGTTTCAAAAAATCCGACAACTGGAAATTGCTCCTGAACACTTCTTGTCCACTCTTAAATCGGGTTACTCTACATTTCAAGTTATATCGCTTAGCGTTTGTCTCATAACTTTTATGTAGGCTCTGTTTGATACTGTCCCGCACCAATTTCATGAATTCACTCTGACTTTCTAGTCTAGTTTTCTAGCTAATTTGTATGCTGAAGCGTGTGTTACCATGTTAGTTCCAAAGAGGGCGAAGTACGGCGTTACCCTAGTGGCTGTATGCACTGCTGACCGCAAGAAACATTCTAATTCACACAGGTGAAGGTCCCAATCAGCCTGGTTTGTTTCCAAATATGCCCTGATTGCCGCCAGAACTGATTGGTTTATAGAGCTGCAAAACTATCGATAGTCGTCGCCATCGATAGTTTCGATAGTCGTCGCCATCGATAGTTTCGATAGTCGTTTAAGAAAAACTATCGATACTATTAGTTTTTTTATGTGCTACTTCTGGCATTAATACAACAATTCAAGTGAGAGGGATACGGTAGTAAACACACGCACATACCTATGTACATACCCTGTAGGAAGTCCAACACATTTTTAAGTTACTTTAAATTGGTTTTTTAATAACCACATCTAGTTGATTAAGTGACTTTTTTCCTTGTCGCCGACTCATTATTTTAACATAGGCATGTCATAGGCAATAGTCAATTGACCATCTCTGCATGACTTGTTAACTGACTACTAGTTACTTATTTTTCAACCAATTTGTAGTTAATTAAAAAATTGACTATTAATAATTGGTTTATACTAAATTGTTTAAAAAAACACTTTTTTTATATCCATTTCTAAACAGTTTAATTTTAATTCATTTTTGTCAACATATACATATGTTTATATATACACGTATATATTTACATATATGTATGTATGTAGAAATAATAATTATTATAACAAAAAATATAAAAATAAGCCATCTTTTTATACCAACATTAAATGGAAATTCAAGTACATTTCGTGACTTAAAATAAAAGTTGTAATAAAAAGAAATAAGATAAAAATATATATGTATGTATGTATGTACATATGTACAAAAACATTCTCAAGACTTCGACTCGGCCACACAATATTCTCCCATGAACACATACTTATTAAATAAAACCGCTAGACCCATATCTGCATCATGTAACTGCAATCTAACAATAATTCACCTCCACAACGTATGCAAATCACTACACAGTCTAAGGGTTAAACACTTCAACAACATATGTAGAACCTCTCAAAGTACTGCAGATCCTTTAACAACAAACATCAACAACATCTATGTATAAATTTATAAAAGAGGCAAAAATATCAATATGACTAAAGGCATTCCTCATCTACATACACATAAAACACAAAGCCACTTACATACATATAAACTCATACATATGTATCTCCCACACAGATCTGATAGCCGTGATAGCTATGCTCACCTTCTTTTTTTAATCTTAGAATTTATTTATAAGATTAAACTAAATACATAATAATAATTTTAATTTATTTTTTTCAACATGTGACATTTGACTTCATGGCACTTTTTTTTATTTTATTTTCATTTCATTTAATTTTTTTGCTTTTATTTATTTCTTATGTGTGCTTCTAAGAAATATATTTGGTTGATATCTGCATGAGATTTAAACAAATTTGTAGTCATTTGAAAATAGTTAATTTACAATTAGTGTTTTTTACCAACCGATTATTTTATTTACTACAGGGTACTTATATATGTAGGTGTTAGCTAAAGTATTTCATCTTTGTCAGTTATTTTCGCATCATTTATAGATTGAAAAAAATATTTTATTTAAATAAAATAAAGTTACTGATTGTTAAAACATAAATTTTATTTTGCCCATGAATAATATAAACAATTAAAAACTAAACATACTAAACATATCGCACTTGATCAACAAGAGGCTATTAACTCAAAATTTTAAAATTTTCAGTAGAGGCAAAAAACTTTATTTTTTAATACCTACTACTCTTTTATCACAAAGAAAGATAGAATTGTATTTTTTTTTTGTAAATATGACCACTGTACTTCAATTTCTTGCAAAAAAAGAACATTTAAAAATTTTGAGTTAATACCCTCTTGTTAATCAAGTGCGATATATGTCTGTATGCATAATTGAATGAAAAATAATAAATCATAAAAAGCAAGTGGTATATGTATGTATATATTTAGTTCAACACATTTCTTGGGTTTAAAAAAATTTTTATAATTAAAATCAAATAACAATTTAGGTAGCTAAACGCGCTGATTTAGGTAGCGAAGTTAAATTAATTTTTTTTATTTGTAAAAGTATATAAATTTAAAGGCGGCTAAGAACCTGCGTAGAATAAGTTGTTACAAATGTTATACTGGCTACATATAATCGGCTTCATATATTTAAAATATATACATTAAAAAATTGTCGATAGTCTCACTATCGAAAAAAACTATCGATAGTCAGTCCAAAAAAAAACTATCGATTGTTTTGCAGCTCTATTGGTTTACCCTTTCCGCTGCGTTGTCCTGAGGAGCGTAGTTACCAGTGCGGACGTGGTCAATTCCGAATGCTTTCATCAGTTCCGCGAACTCTTTGCTCACAAACTGTTGCCCGTTGTCGGATATTAGTGTTTCTGGACAACCGAATTTGTAAAACACTTCCTGGAGTAGAAAATTAACAACATTCTTGGTACAGCTAAAATATTATAATTTCAATCGTATGAAAATATGTTTTTAAAATTAGTATTAAGCGCGCAAATAAAATAACAATTTTCCAGTAAGTATTTTTTTAATTGACATTATGAACATTTGATTTTTTTTTTCAATATAAAAAAATTTCATTTGATTAAAAAATAAATTCTACATACATATGTACATACTTACATATTAATAAAATTATAATATACATAGAAATATTTAGGGACATTTTTTACTTAAATTTAGTTCATTTTGAGTACAGTTTGAGTGTAAGGAAAGAGCAACCAAAATTATTTTTTTTATTTAATACATATTGAGTTTCATAACAATATTTCCATACATACATATACATACATATATAAATTTGTGTTCTTCTAATCTTCTAGCAAAACGATTCCGAAAACAGGGAATAGACCGCAAGCCGCGTCAAGCTTACAGTGCGAAACAGCTCGAAAGACTTGAAAACGAATTTAAGCAAGACAAATATCTGAGTGTAAGCAAACGAATGGAACTATCAAAATCATTGAAATTGACCGAAGTACAAATAAAGACATGGTTTCAGAACCGGCGTACTAAATGGAAAAAACAATTGACGTCTCGTTTAAAAATAGCTCAACGACAAGGAGTATATGAAAACAATCTATGTATAACAAATGTTGTCAATGGTTCCTATTTGGGAGTACAACCATTCGTTGCGCCACCGTCTGTCACAACTATTCCAGCAATATTTCCTCCCTACTATACATCGGCATTTTGTTTTGCCAACAATATGTTATTCCCCAAAAATCTAGCTACAGCCAACAATTATTTCTCAACAATTAATTCGCATTCTAATGATAATACTGCAAATATATCTTCGAACAGTGCAAATAACAACCAACAACCTGCCGTTATTGTTACCACTGATTCTTCATAGTGTTAATTTTGCAAATAAATAATATTTCGTTCACCTGATATACTTACATACATTTATACATACATAGCTTTTCTTCAGAAAACTATGCAAATTTTTGTCAAATTGCATCTACATACATACTTATGTATCTATTATATAAAATGTGTCCAAAAATATTTTGGTTTACTACATATTGCGTTTGTGTTTACTACCGCATTTGCGTTGCATAGCCAATATTATGCAGCTCAGTGGCATGGTGTCAAGTACTTCTGCTGACAACGCACAGCCCTATAGTAACCGCGGCAGAAAATGGATTTTGGCGTGTCATCCAATTTGGATGAAATTTTCACAGTATATTAACAGATATATGAGTAACAATTCCCTGAAATTTCAGCCTCATAACTTCATTACTTTTTGGTCTAGAGCAAGTCAAAGTTGAGGTATGCCAACGCGTTTGAAATATGTTAGTTCAGTATGTAATATTCAAACGCTTATTAATAAAAAAAATACATAATAAATATAACTTTAAAGTATTTTTTAATTAATTTAGTTGTTGTAGAATGAGTAGATGAAAAAATAAATAAAAAAAAAACACAAACAAAAATTTCTTAACAACAGAATTGTAGTGTAAAAATTGAACATTTTGCATTTTCAATGGACTAGGAAATATAGAGCAGCCTCTCGCCCTAGGTGCAGACTTATATCAAATGAAAGATTGAAGTCTCAGCTTTCATTTTAAATAAAGGACATATAGCAAAATTTTGCAAAAGTACTTTAAACATACAAAAACTGCAAAAAATACGCAACGCGCACATTCTGTCGCTATACGTATGCTAGCATTATTTATTGGAAATAAAAAAAGTTTTAAATTAGTTCTGGGTTTAAAAGTCGATGTGGTGAAACTAGGCATGGGAACAACCAATGATGGTAATATCTCTAGAAAATTTTTTGAAAATCCACATACAACCGCTGACATAATTGGTGTAAATGTAGACTTAATTCACCGATTTAAAATTATGTATGTATATTAAATACTATAAATACTAGTAAAAATATAGATGTTAGTAAAATCTATACGTATTGCATGGACACTGCAAAATTGTATATAGAGCTTTATGGCAGGTATTACATGCCTATCACTGTCCATAAAGTTCTCATTCACGGCAGCAAAATGGTATCTGAGGCTATATTGCCAATAGGTTTGTTTGCAATTTTTATTTTTGAAAGTATTTTTTGAAATTTTATTTAATATTAACTTTTTTTTTTGCTACAGGAATGTTATCCGAAGAAACGCAAGAAGCAATGAATAAGGAGTATAGAAACTGTAGGCTATTCCATTCTCGCAAAAATTCACGTATTTCTACGAATGAAGATGTAGTGCACTATTTGCAAGTATCATCAGGGGGTAGATTCTGGTTCTGCGATAACGTGAAATGTAAAAAAAATGTTTCATTTTCGTTTTCATTACAACTTTACGTAATATCTTTTCGCAGTTGCACAAAATGCGATTCCCGTTTTTATTATGAAAAAGTGATTCATTCCATCTGTTGCAGTGTAACTTTATATCCTTCGTCGGTTAGCAGAAACATCGGCGAAGTAAAACAATTAATAAAATGTCTGCCAATACAGCTTAACAAAGTTAATGCGTCTACCTAACACCGGAGACGCCTCAACACTGCTATAAAAAATAACATAACGCGCAAAGCAGAGTTGTAAAAGAGTTAAGCCTTCTACAATTTCAACATCTATCTTCTCTACCCTATCCCTCTCTCTGAGTTCCGGCACAATGCACTGCATACGTAGGGGTCATCCCCTGAGTGCTGGTCCTAATTAAAAAAAAAAAAAAATGTCATGGTGGAATAATAAGGTGCGCGTAAGAATACAACAATAAAAAACGACATGCATTTTGTTGGTGTAAAATTCATTCAAAATTGTCAAAACAAAGCTGTATACAAAACAAAACAAAAGTTGTTTTGTATGTATTTATTGGTTATGCAAAAACAAAAAGCATAACGTAAACAAAAATATTCATGATGGCGGCCAAAAATGTAAACAACTTTTGACAAGACCGAATTAACTTACCATATTTTTGCAGATTATTTAACGGTCAAAACACAACCCTACAAAAAACCATATTCCTTCTTGCGCAGACCTGATTATTAGACCATGATCCATGTTATTCGACTTGAAATGTCATACACAGAGAACAAAGTTGAACTACTTCGATGCGGTGCAAGGCCGCATGCAAATATATATTTGATTTTGCGGCTTTTACAACATGCATATATATATTCTTCATTGAAATTTTGAAGTTGATTTTTCAACATATATTACATAATATATGTACATAGCTTATGTTATAGAAAATTGAATAAAAATTAGAAAATATTAAATAAACAAATTAGCGGTGGTGAAGAAATTGTATGAATTACATAAGTAGGCAATTTTATTAATAGTCTATCATTACAGATACTGAGTTAATCCTACAACTTGAATAAGGAGTAAATATATATAATCGGAGATATTCAGCCCAATCTTAAACGAATTTTCCTCATGAAATTTTTCCCTTTTCCCCTATTTTAATCATATATTCCGTGAAAAATTTTTTTTACCATACCTGTTTTATCAACTACGAAAGGGAAAAAATATTCCGCGGGAAAAATATACTTATTTTAAACACATATGTTTTTCGTTTTTCCGCAAATAAAAATTCACCTTCAATATTAAAGGGAGCTTGTGAAACGTGTAAGTATTTTTATTGAATTTAAAGAAATAAAATAAATAAAAATTATATTTTAAGGTCGAAAAGCACAAATAAGCAACAAAGTTCACATTTGCTGTCTTTAATGGAAGCCAACCCAGACATTGCTTGTGGGTTTTTAAAGGCGGCAAGGAAATACTTGCTAGATTTTGGAGCAAAGCTGAGGTTGAACTCAATGCTATGGGTCCTCCTATTCGGAAAGCTATAGAATACATTTTTTTCTTTTTTATTAAATTTAATTCACTTAACACAAAACTTGTCTCGCAAAGAAAACTACAATATAAATAAGTAAAACCGATGTCGTCGAAATTCGATGTTGCCACTTATTTATTTTTTACTCCCTTTAAGGTTATGATAGGAGGAATTTTTTCTCGAGAAAATTGTTTTCCGTGAGAAATAAATTCCGAGGGAATATTCGTGATTGGGCTGATTATTTAATGTCTTATTGACAAAAAAATATAATCGAAAAATAGTGTATAATCACACTTTTATACTATAATTTCAAATGGTAAAAACTCTGAAAATAAAAGTCGATAGTATAAAAATATCGAAAATATAGATATATCTATATACATACATATTTACCTATAGGTATAAATATTGGTATCGATAATATTTAAAATACAGTTTTGAACCGGTACTTTAGTTTAATTCTATTTATTTACTTTTTATTTTTTTTAATAAAATGATATGTTTTCAAATTACATACTCGTATGTATACATGTTGCGAAGAGCAACAAATTTTTAAACGCGATCAATTCTAGATGTTTTAAAAATGTTTTATTTAAACTTTCTCTTGTGCCCTCTGGAGACGATAAAAAACACATCAACGTTCTAAGTGTGTGCGTGCAGTGGTGATTTTTCGGGTACACGTATACGTTGTCGGCTCTGATTGATGAAAACCATAATCTTGTGATATATTACTTTGATAGTCTCCAATTGTGATTGACAAAGAAAATGTCACTTGTTTTGTATCGAAGTGTAATGAGTAAAAAGATGGCAGCACACGCATACTTGTTAATTTTATGCTCTGGTATTTTTGTGTATAAACAGTGTCAAAGGCATGTATTTTTCTGTTTTTTGACAAAATTGCACAAGACCCGCGGTTGCAGGTAGTAATTTAAATAAAGGAATAACAACAAATTGCCTGAATAGTTATAATTAGGTAAAATTTTCTTACTTAAGTACAAACATTCAATCGATAGTAAAGTCGGAAATATCAATAGCAGAAAAAATAGCACTAAGTCCAATACAATTTTTTTTTATTATTTCTATTTATTGATACATTTTCCATAACATATGCTAATTGCTTTCTAGTTTTGGCCTGAGTTTATTTAAATGTGCTAGATATTCAATTTTATGCGTTTCCGAGATTTACTGCAAAATAAGTTTTTCTTACTTTTCGATTTTCTATCGCCTTATGTATTTTTTAAGCAGCCGGCTCCAAAATAAGTTGTCAAACAACAAAAATAAATTACGTTGTACATTGGGATAAATGTATAAAAGTTGAAAATGTATGCATTATTTTTTTTAAATGCAGTAACAAATCTGTAAATACATATGTATATGTACATATATATGTATGTACATACGCATGTATACATAAATCAATTATTCAAATGATTTTTTTTTTTTTTCAACTCTATACATACATATGTACATACATATGTACATACTTATCGTTTGCAATATCGACATTTACATAAGTATGTATGTTCTAAAAATTAATAAAAATTCTTTTTGATTTATGCTTGTGCGCATGCCTTTTGCTGCTTTTTCCATTTTCGCTGACAAATTTTAATTGAAAAAAAACGCGTCATATGAAAATGTTTTGACATTTGTTTTCGCAGTTACATAAAACGAGAACCATGGTGGAATAATCAGGTGTGCACAAGAAGGAATATGGTTTTTTGTAGGGTTGTGTTTTGACCGTTAAAAAAATGGAAAATTATGCCTTTCTTGTCAAAAGTTGTTTACATTTTTGGCCGCCATCATGAATATTTTTGTTTACGTTATGCTTTTTGTTTTTGCATAACCAATAAATACATACAAAACAACTTTTGTTTTGTTTTGTATACAGCTTTGTTTTGACAATTTTGAATTAATTTTACACAAACAAAATGCATGTCGTTTTTTATTGTTGTATTCTTACGCGCACCTTATTATTCTTCCATGACGAGAATGGTTTTGCTGTGAAACTGAGAAAAAAATTGTTTCATTCCATTTGTTTCTCTCATTGTGAAAAGATTTTAATATGTTTTAATTTCTTCACAGAACGGGAATCAGAAACAAAATGTAAACGAGAAAAATGTTTACATTTCACGTTTTCGCAGAACCAGAATCTACCCCCAGATCCTTATATTAATTCATTTAGAATGAAATTGAAAAAATTAGAATACCATGATGATGTTAAAAAATTATTGATAGAATGGAAAAAAAAATTGTTCTTTTTTATAACATATCAATGGGAGGTGGGCGTAATAGTGGGCGTGTTATTGTAATTTTTGCATGAAACATTTTAAATGATATTAATTACACTAATATCAAATTCGAAGGTTGTACCTAAAATATTTTAGAAAATATGGCACTTTTTATGTTCAGGTTGTATGGGTGGTGGGGGTAAAAGTGGGCCAAAGTTCAAAATTGTTTTCCAATAATGTTTGTAACCATATAACATTCAAGTATACCAAAATTTAAAGTTATACCTAAACTATTACGGACAATACGGCATTTTACAAATTTTGATTGTAAGGGAGGTGGGCGTAAAAGTGGGCGAATTTTCTTATTTTTTTTAACTGTAATTATCTCAAAAATAACCTGTGCAAAATTTTAGAGCTCTACAATGACTCCTTGTATTGAATGCCGGCGTTGTCTCACTGTGCAACGCCTTTATAGCGCTTTCACTATTGTACGATACAACTGGCAACTATGCACATACATATATGTATGTATATTTAAGTTGAACCTAAGCACGTTAAAAGGTAAGCTACCACCCAGGCAAGGGTCCATTATAACGGTATAACCAACGTTGCCGTATTGGTTACTTTTAACCATAATTGGTTATTTTTTCGGCAAGTGTACTTTTTTCTCATTGTGGTTATTTTTTTCGTAAACGAAAATATACTTCTCTATATCTGAAATATTTTTGAAATGTGTAGCTAGCCATGGTGTAAAAAGAAGGGGCCAGCATAGCTGACAGCTTTTTTAGAGGTAATTCGTCATATATTTGGGCAAAAATTTTTATTATCGTCAATATAGCTTTTTGAAATCGTCATAAAAACATCAAATGAAAAAACCTTTTTTTTTACCAACAAAACCTATTTTAAAAGAAGTAAAACATAACAAAACTCTTAAATCAACAAATCTTATTAATAAAACAGTATAATTTTAAATACAGAGATCAGATACTTCAATAAAATCACATGTAAATAGATTGCATGTTTTTCAATACTTTGAAATATATATATACTTATACATTGTAGGGAGAAAATAAAAGAATTCAATCCTTAAGTTATTTTTTTCCAATTTAGTTAAATATGCATTTAATTTTTGGAAACACATTTTCTAAAAATGTATCAAAACTACAATAAAATTTATACAATAAAAATATAATCTTTTAAGAAAATATACTTAATTTTGCCAAGAGCTTTATATTTATTTTCAAAATCAAATCATAATAATATCTGATCACAAAGCTCTATACATATAAAAATTAACACAATTATTACTACTAACATATTTTTCTTTTGCATTTATTTGTGGTTCTTCCAATACATCTCTGGCAAATATTCCTAAAAATATGTCTTCAAAATTTAAAAAATTGTTTTTGTGTTAATAATCAATTAATAAAAGTTTTCAATTTTAAACAAACTAGTTTTTAAAAAGTTTCTCATTACAATTTTCAGCAGTTCAAAGTTGCTTTAATAGTACAAATAAAAGTTGCAAACTTGAATTATTTAAAATCGTCAAAATTAGTTTATAAATCGTCCCATCGTCATTATATCATTTTTAGGACCCAAAATCGTCAAACCTGCAGCTATGGGTGGCAGCAGGAGGAAAAAGAACTTGGCAGCAGAGTAACAAGTTGTAACGGTGCGGCCGGGTAATATATTCGGCGGCTTGAATGCAAGCCGATTTGATCGGCGCTACCGAGATTTTCAACCGTTTTGTTTTTCATTTTCGATGCACATATTAGCAAAATTGTTGTACAGCATGGAAAACCGTGTTGTATACGTCACTTAAATCGCAAATACAAAATTTATGAGAATGCAACACAGAAAGTAGCTTTACCCATTTGGAAGTAATTGGTATTTTGCACTTCATACTTACATATATGTATGTGAAACCGCCCTGAAGGAATCCTGGGGGCAAGTGTCTCCAAGTCACCACTTTTGTCTACAATATTGGTGACTATTAGGCGACATTGTCAATAAAGCGTCTACAAATTTAAATTTGGCTTTGATAACAAAAAACTTTGTGGTGGCGAAAGATGGCAATTAATTTGACATCTGCTTTAGAAAAGCACCAAAAGCGTGGACTATAATTTCTTAATTGAACTAGTGAATCAATGGTTCCAATGTCTACATATGGTCCCAAAAGAACTACCTAGTCAATAGTACCAATGTCAGTAGTGGATTTTCAATGACACGCAAATGTTAAATGTCTATAGTAAATAACATTGTCTGGGGTATGATAAGTCACTAGTACTGGTGACAATGTCAGCAGTGAATCAGTACAGTTTCACTATAGACATTTCCTGCAGGGCGTTAAAGGGCTATTAGACACATATACTTGTCTGCAGACATGTACGATGGCATACTTTGCGTTACGCTATTACACTACTTCAGTACACATATGTATATGTTGTGTGTATGTTGGTGTGCGACAGCCATCAGAAAATCAAAAATTTTTGTTAACCAACATACATGTCTGACGTACTCGACAACCATGCTATTAGACAGTGAGTTTTGGTATGCCATCGTACATATCTGCAGACAAGTATGCGTGTCTAATAGCCCTTTTAGGGCAGTGCTACACGTTCAATATATATTGAACGCGATCCAGTATCGCGATATTTATTGAACGTATAGCATGCAATATTGATGGATCGCGATCCATATCGCAGACTACGCTAAAATACGAAATTTGAATCGTGGATCGCTGATCGCAGGCTTTTTTTGGTTTTCTCCCATATCTAAAAATTTTAACACTTCCCGCACAGCACAAAAATATATATGTAAATACTGATGTGATAAATATTGAAGATGTAGCATACGATCGCGTTCCATTTATCCATTAAAATGGATCACGATCCAAGTACCACAATATATATTGAACGTGTAGCATTGCTCTTAGCCTTAGCATTTATTATAGATGTGCGTTTCAAAAGGATAAAATTAGTGACAAAATAAAACATATATTGCTAAAAAAGTTTAATTATAAAAAATTTATTGTAGAAGTCCTAGACTAAAGAAAAAACAATATACTTTGGAAAAAAGTTTTAATAATACACTAGCTGATCCCGGTGTACTTCGCTACCCCCTCGTTATAAAATAAAATTAAAAGTATTTATATATCCTATTGTGACGATCGGTCCAGTAATTAAGACTATATTACGATTTTTAATTTTAATAAAAAGGAGCGTGGTCCCATCCACTTTTCTCCCGGTACGTATTCCAAATTATGGCAATACCATATGTACCAAATATCATCGACGTAGGTCAAAAAATGCCCAAAATATGGCGATTTAAATTTTTGGGTATCCAAAAGTAAGTATCCTATAGCATTCTCCTGGCTCTAAACTACCTCCCTGCCAATTTTCAGCTAAATCGCTTCAGCCGTTCTTGAGTTATAAGCGAAGTAACTAACACGACTTTCTTTTATATATATAGATACATATGTATATTTATTGTAAAAAAAGTTAAAATAGTTATCTAATTTTCTTAACCTTTTTAATTTTAATGGTATAATAATTTTTAAAGCTTTAGGTTTTCTCCTGAAGAAGCCACCCAACGTTGTGGCGAAATATCGAAGAATTAAAATTAAAAACATTTTTATATAAAAAGCGACCTAAAGCTTTAAAAATTATTATACCAAGTTTAAATATAAAAAAAAATATTGCACTTGCTAATAAAATAATTCTGAGTTTTATTATAAAAATAAGGATTAATTTGTTAGTTAGTCAGGATTTTAAATAATACATACATATACTTATTTATGTAAATTTGAATAATTGAGTAATTTGATTATATGTATTAGTGATGTTACGAATATCAAATTTTAGTATTCCCGAATACGAATACGAATATTTAAAACAGTATTCGCCGAATACGAATACGAATATTTCTTTTGAGGTTTATATTTCAAATTTAATTTGAAAAAATCCCTGCCTTTGCGTTAGTAACTATAAATGAAAAAAAAAAAAATTTAGTGATTTAACATTATTATTGCATTAAGATGCCGAATTTGAAAACCTCTACAGAACATTTTTTAATTATTTTACTTACATACTTTCAGATTTCGTTTTTCTTACTCTGTTTGGGTTTTTAATTAATAATTCAGTGCTGTTTAGCGAACATATTTTTGCAGAAGGCGCATCCACCTGTGTCAGTGGAATTTCATATATAAAAAGTTTTAGTTTGATTCCTGTAGCTTCCCACCCTTATACATTTACATATAAACAGAATCAAAACATCTCACCGAGTTTCTTTAAATATCATGCATTTAAGTTATACGAGTATATTCCAATTTATTGCCGATAGATGATGTACTTTGTTCAATTCACTGCTGCGAAAGCATTTTTAATTTTATTAATACATTTGAGACAACTTAAATTATAATTTATATATATTTTTGTTTGTTTTTTAAGAAGGTTATTACTTTGCGTGAAATAAAATGGGTTTTTTTAATAAAAATTAATATATTTTTTTACATTTTATGTACTTTTTTTAAACTTTTGTATGATTTTTTTTTGGAAAATGTATGGGAAAATTATTCGAAAAATATTCGCTTGAATTTGGCGAATACGAATATCTTAAAACAGGCGAATAATCGAATAGTCGAATACGAGTATTCGTAACATCACTAATATGTATATGAAATTTTACATTTATTTGAGCATGTACTCAAGTATTTATGTTTTAAATTTGATTTATTTGTTGCCAGTTAGCAATATCTAAATATATATTTCGTTGGTAGCCATACCAACTCATCAGTAGATGTTTTAGCCTTTATGTTTAAAAAATTTTAAATATAGATGAGCTTTAAAATTTTTTAAACATAGCTGCTTACGCCGATGTTTTACCATTATTATATCGGCGCGCCGCTGAGTGCGTGCATATAATTTCCAATGGTTGTACATTTTAATAAAAATAAAGTGATGTGTATTTGTTTCTAATGTTAAAAAATTTAAAACTAAATCTTTTTAATTTTAAATAAATATACATAGCTTTTAGCTAAAAAATAACACTGTGATAGTCGAAAAAATGAACTTCGATGAATCCTTTTCGAACTATTAGGGGGAGTCCCCTGAGTGCGAAAGTACATTTAGAAGTGTCAGATTGGCTCCAGTTTTTGAGAAATCGTTATATATCCATTTCTCAGTACTCCAGCTAAAAAAACTTAGTTTTTCTGCATAAAATTGTTACTTTCGAGCAACCAAAATATCTTCATAATCGCTTAAGATTTATGAGGTCTTCAAGAGGAAATGGCATCATGCAAATTCGACATCGGGATACAGCGTCTGAGAGACAATTTTTCATACCCACTATCCGTCTCTGGAAACAACTTCATCAAAATTTTCAAACGATTGGCAACGCAAATAAATTTAAACATTTATTTATCCAATTTTACCGAATGTAAAGTTCTGTAGACGTCAGTCTTAACTAATGTATGTCATGTTACGAGTACTTTTATTATTATTTTTGATATTATATTACTGTTTTTTTTATATTTTTTATTTTTTACATAATGTTATTATTCCTAATTTATTTATGAATCTATTGCTTATTTTTTCAACCCATTGATTTTTATTGATATAACTTTTCTGATTCTGATACTTTAAATTATAAGATATTATGTCTTGCTGTTTCAGAAATTCTAAATTTATTACATATACAAAAAAAATTGCCCCAAAACAGAGTAAATGAAATTTATATCCCAAAAAACTGTTTATATCAAAAACTGCCTTTTGAGAATTATTACTAAATGGCGACGTGGCTCGAAATTCCATCCATGAGCGAAACCTTGAGCCCCGCCGGTAATAAACGACTGTCGCTGTTAGCAGAAAGACGTGCTCATCTCAAAGAGCTTGGCCGAAAAATTGTCCAAATTAACAAGATGCGCAAAAAAAGAAATAAATCTCCAGACTTGTATATGTTGGGTGATTTTTGGGTCAGTGATTGGCAAGTCAGAGAGTCTTTTGGAGAACGTCCTTAAACCAATTCAAGCAAATGTATCACTCTCGGTATTACGTGTTTGGTTCAAATGGTCTTGCGGAAGAACATCTTTGTATATGTATATAGATGCCTTGATGTTATTATTCTCTTTCTATCCAAATATGTAAAACAGATGTAGGTGTTATTTGTTTCTTTTTTTTGAAGTGAAAACTTCTATTGGCGCGGTACGAAGGTTTTGGATGAGACAAAACATCAGAACTCGCGACACCGTCACGCTTGAAGCATCTCTCCCAGTTAGAGCTATTTTCATTAGGTATATAAAATGTGTGAAGATTTAATAATTTTTCTGAGTTTATGACATTGTTTTAAGAAATTTAATCCATAATTTAAAAGTTTTGGTTAAGTTTTTAAATAATATAATATTTATTTAATAGAAAAAACAAAAAATTATTTTCAATTAATTTTGTTGACCTAATATGTGCTACATTCATCAAAGCATAATAGTTCAAACGCTTGACGATTTGTTTGGTGGGTAGCTCGGCAACTCAACAACACAAAGCAAAACAAAAACGAAACACTAACATACATACATACATATGTATTCATATGAGTATATTTTATATTTTGTTTTTTGTTATTGCACTTGATTGTAACACGCCATATACATACATATGTACATACATATATTCTCGTCTTGATTTTAAAAAACAACAACAAAGACGCTTTTAAGCGACAAGCAAATCAAAACAAAAAGAAAAATATAACTCTAATTGTGTCGTTAATTATGTTACGAAAAATAAGATTCAACCCCCATCGCGCCATAAAGAGCATAGTTGGTTGATCTCTATTATTCGCTATAATATAGTTTGACTGTAATATATGTACAAAGAAAAATTACCAGATTTAAATATAGTCTGTTTAATAATATTTTGAATTACAATTTCTAGCTGTTATGTTTTGTATTTTTTTATTATTTCCATTCTAAAGGTAGAATTAGCCTTGACTTTCTGTTCTGTTCCGGATCAGCTGTTCATTTTTTGTGTATGCCAAACATATATTTTCAATTAGTTGTTCTGTTCTGTTACGGACCATTCTGTTGAAAACTGAATTTTACTTACAGTTCTAAGTGACAGCAAGAGACAGCTGCTTGTTTCAGTAAATCAAGCCGATCAGAACAAAATTGCCGCGTAATCGCTGATAAATTTATATTATGACCGCCGCCATCGACTTTAAGCACATTAAAAACAAGACAATTTTTAATAAAAAAATATTATATTCATGAAAAATTTATAGTGAGTAGAGTTGTTTTTAATTAAATAACGTTTTTAACTTATTTCCTTTAAAATTATTCAACCTGATAATTAAGACGAAGCGCCGTTTTAAATTGGTGAACACTGCCGTCGCCGCCGATAAAATATGTAAATTCGGCTATGTATATTCTGCAAGAAACAGCTGATACGTTTTTACAGAACTTCTAACTACAAACATTCAACAACAGAACGGCACAGAACAGAACAGAAAGTAAGAGTCAAGGCTAATGAGGCCTTAATATGCTTAATTAACATAATTCGTTATAATAAGGTTTGACTGTTACGTATGTATCACCCCTATCATGAATACTTTTTCCCTCGAAACTTTTCCGCTTTCCCTAAATTTGCAATCGTGAAACAATTCGTGAAGAATTTCACGCCAAAATAAACTTCCCTTAATCGTTAATGATTTTTTCCCCGCGAGTTTTTTCACGTTTCCTTTTAATTTATTCACTTTATTTCTTATGGGAAATACAACAGAACATGTATGTATGTATTTCTTCTTATAATTCAAATATCAAAACTTAAAATGTTTATTTGATTGAAAAGATCTGATAATAAGACACAAACTGATGTATTGCTTAACAAAATGCTAAACAAAAGAGAGTTACTCTGTATTTCGAATCGAAAGTAAAAGCTTTCGAATTGCAATGTAAATAGGATACTAATACTAACAGTTTTCTTTTCGAATCGAATTACAGAATCACCCACCAGGTCAATTGCCTGCGGATTTGTGAAGCTTTAATTAATTAATTTATTTTTTTATTTTACCATAAAAGTTAGAATGCAATAAACAAACGCTAAAAATAAACTATCGCTTCAATACTGAATATTTTGAATTTAGCTTTGCTTTTTTAAGGTTTCTTTAAAATATATATGTACATATGTATGTCCATGTATAATTTTGATATCGTTTTACCCTTCGAGGGGAATGAAAATTTCACATTAACAAAAATTCCACTCGCTATTCACGATAGGGGTGAGTAACTATAACGAAGTATTTTCGTTATATTAAAGTTTCACTGTATTATTATTATAATTATTATTATAATGCTAGCTGGGGTAGTATTTCTGTTGGAACAAATCTAGTTTACAGACGCAGCTAAAAATGAAAAAAAAAATTAGGTCCTTATTGACAGAGTTATGTGCTAGTGAGATGCAACAAGTACTTAATTTTCGGGCATACTTAATTATGATCTAAACGTTTTTGTTCAAAAGCAAAAAACACTTGTTTACGCAACCGTTCGTTTCAAACATTCAGTTTTATTAATTTGTTGTTTTGTGCTAACATGAATGTTTTGATTGCGTCGTCAAGTGTATGAAACTCATTTTGCATCGAAGCCAACGTGTGTTAGCGGAACTTATGTTTTATTCAGTTGTTAAAGTAATTTTGATATCGTATTTGAATAAATAATTCTTATTTATATTTTTGTCACAGTTTGAAACATGTACACATATGTATGTATGTACATACATATTTATACCTTTGACTTCCGAAACCAAATTTTCTATCAACAAAATACATAGAGTTGGTGTTGTTTGTATTTCTACATACATATGCCTTATTCCTTGTATCATGCAGAACAAAGACCTTCTGCAAAAAACAAACTGTCTATAAACAAGACTCTCTGTTTTTATACATATCAGTTCGAATCAAATGATGGAAATAATTTACACTTGTTGATGAATTTTCTGCTTGTGCATAAGAATTGAATTAAACTTGTTTGTGTTGTTCTTAATATCCAACGTTAGGGAATAAGTAGGCTCGATTATACTTGTTGCAACTCACTGTTATGTGCATTTGAAAGCTATATAAAACAGTGGTTATACACTATGTTTCTCTGCCTTTGGCCGGACTTAATAATTTTTTCCACCATGGTATTTCCCGACACGACGATATATAGAACAGAATTTTTTAAATATCACTAAAATTTTTCGCATTTTAACAAATCCATTAAAATCTAATAAAAAACGAAACCAAACTTGGTCTTGTACGTTGAGAAATGTAAAGGGATATCCTACATACATATGTAAGTTTTTTCATTTTTAGCTGCGTCGGTAAACTAGATTTAATAAATTATCTTACGTTTTCCTTCTTCTTAAATTGGTAAAGCTTTCTTCCCGGCCTCTTAAAGTGTCATCCAGTTTTCCACGCCTTTATTTCTTTGCTTCACGTCCTTCCCAAAGTTTTACGCGGCTTTCTCCTAAAAAGTATAAAAATTATGTATTTAAAAATTTATATTTTAAGTTACACATCTATATTTACTTACATACATAAGTGTACTCAATTATTTGTTGCCTTCTCAACGATGCAAACGTCCTCCACTTAATTATTTTATTTCAATTTAATAATTTTTTGAAATGTTTCTTTTCGGCTTTTTCTTTTTGTTAATATGTAAATATAATTGTACTCTGTTTATCGTAAAAATAAACTTTGCAGGATCAGTGGTGTTAGCTTAAAAGGTTTTCAATCATAATTTTATTATATTCAGTTCTGAAAATCGTAAGCAGCTACTACTGTTTGTCTGGCAGCAACATTTTTGAAACAGAAGAGAGCAAACAAAATTTCTGTACAATTGCTATGTTTGCTCTCTCAGTTTCGCAAAAAGTTTGTTCAAAACAGTGATGTTAACTAATTTTGTCCAATTACCGTACAGCCTTAAAAAAATTACCGTTTTTTGGGTAAAATTACCGTACGGGTAGAGCGTTGTATAGAAATAGTAATATTTTTTTATTATTAAAATAGGTTATATTTTTTAATCAATATAGGAACATATTTTAAAGAACACAAAAACTTAAGAAACAATTAGTATTAATAAAATATTAGAATTAAAACTTTTACATTCAATCACCATTCTCTTAAAGGCTATATACTCACATATGTGTATATGTATAGCTGTGTATACATACTAGTGATGTTACGAATACTCGTATTCGTATTCGACTGTTCGCCTGTTTTAAGATATTCGTATTCGCCAAATTCAAGCGAATATTTTTCGAATAATTTTTCCATACATTTTCCAAAAAAAAAATCATACAAAAGTTTAAAAAATACATAAAATGTAAAAATATATATTAATTTTTAATAAAAAAACCCATTGTATTTCACGCAAAGTAATAACCTTCTTAAAAAACAAACAAAAATATATACATATGTATTTTGCAACTAGTATTCAAAAATTAAAGTTTTATATCATGTTAAATTAGTAATCAAACCTCAGTAGAGGAATGTTGAATTTCAAAAATAGAAGTTTTGAAGCCTTTTCTCCATCAAGCCCATTACTATGCGGTGTATATATAAGCCCCGCACCACTAAACATTCGCTCGCTTGGAACACTCGTTGGTGCTGTCACTAAATATTGCCTGACTATAGGTAAAAGAAGCTCGTATTTTTCCTTATTTACTTTCCACCATATCAGTGGTGTTCAATAAACAGCACTGAATTATTAATTAAAAACCCAAACAGAGTAAAAAAACGAAATCTGAAAGTATGTAAGTAAAATAATTAAAAAATGTTCTGTAGAGGTTTTCAAATTCGGCATCTTAATGCAATAATAATTTTAAATAACTACATTTTTTTTTTTCATTTATAGTTACTAACGCAAAGGCAGGGATTTTTTCCAATTAAATTTGAAATATAAACCTCAAAAGAAATATTCGTATTCGGCGAATACTGTTTTAAATATTTATTCGTATTCGCGAATACTAAAAATTGATATTCGTAACATCACTAATAGGCTGACTTCCAAAACGTCAATTGCTTTGTGTTTGAACAAAGCATCACATTTCATAACGCCGCAGTACAATAATTGTACAATGTATACCATTTCAAAACGCCGCCGCCAAGTATTTTTAACGCAGTAAGAAAGAAAACACGGCATCGGTTTTATAGTTGTTGCATTGCTTCGGAACTTTGCATATGTATGTGATTTAAATACAGTAGCAATACTGTATACAAACTTTGTATACGAACGTTTTGGAAGTCAGCCATACATACATACATATATAAGTATATAAATTATTTTATATTTAAAGCTGAGTGTTATAATATACATATGTATGTATAAATATTTTCGGCACACCCCGGCAATGTAGATCGATCGATAATGCTGAAATTGTAAACGAAATACAACCGGTTTGCGACCTTCTAAACATCAATTTATTATTATTTGCATATTTGGCTTTTGTGGCAGTATATAAATAATAAGTTAAATAAAATCGCTTATTAGAGAAATGCAAGTTAATTTTTTTACATCTAGAAAACCACCGATCGATATTGTGCGACACCGCAGGCCAGCCCATTTGTTTCTAGTTTGTCACCCAAGAAAAAAACAACATTTTAGCTAATGCGAGTACCTGTATAAATATTCCATAGGAGAAATTTTTAGCATTTAGCCACAATTGGCATTGTTACAATGTTTTAGGAAAACCGTGGGTCTTATGATTTGATTAAAAATTAAAGCTTTATAAAATTACCGTACAAATATTAAAATTACCTGCCTACCTTTTGGAGGTAGAAATTACCGTACAATACGGTAATTACCGTACGGTTAACATCACTGGTTCAAAAGTTTGTTGCCTTCTCGCAGGTTATTTTTTAGAACAATAAATTGCAGTTGACATATTGACTTATTAAAGTTTGTGAAGCAAAAAATTATCACATGGCTTGCTGATGCAACTTGGTTTAATACACTTTTCAGGCAGCACTGATTTTGTTTGTACTTAAATATCTCCAACAATATCCGAATGTCTAACAATATTGTCAGATCTTACAATTTGCTGGCAATGTACTGACAATAAAAAATTGCCAGCACAAGCTTTATTATTAGTTCACACGGTTGTAAGAAAATTGTCATTATAGCTTTTAATTTATTTTCACACAATAAATTTATCTAGGAACGTTATTAGTCAATAAATTGTCTGTTCACACAATTGTTAATTGCCCTGGAGACGATAAAAAAAAACAAGTCAATCAGTGCATATGTGTGAGTGTCGTGTTTTTGTCGTTTAAAGAGAGAAGTACAAATAAAATCGTCAATCAACATTTTTGTTGTGACTTCGCGGCGTGTGTTTGTGAACAAATCATCTGATGATGAATTAATATTAATTACATCTTGTACAAATTTATCAAAAAACAAAAAAATACATGCGTTTGACATTGTTTATGCACACAAATACCAGAGATAAAAATTACCAAGTATCCCTGTGCTGCCATCTTTCTACTCATTACACTTCGATTACAAAACAACTGACATTTGTTATCGTCAATCACAACTTGAGACCATCAAATTAATTATACGTCAAAATAAAATATCAAAAGTTGTTGATTTTCATCAATCAGAGCCGACAAAGTATACCTGTACCCGAAAAAGCACGACTGCACGCACACAATAAGAACGTTGATGTGTTTTTTTGATCGTCTCTAGGGCACTTAAAGAGCTCTGAAATATAATTGTCAGATCCTCTCAAAGAGCATAAACACTATACATTGCATACTCTTAAGGAAAAGAGAATACAGTCGGATTCGGCAAAGCGGAAATGTAAAATTACAAGCAGTTTGTTTTTTTTTTTTTTTAATTAGGACCAGCACTCAGGAGATGACGCCTACGTATGCAGTGCATTGTGCCTGACCTCAGGGAGGGGGATAGGGTATAGAATATACATGTTGAAAATTTATGTGTCCAAACTCTTTTACAACTCTGCTTTGCGCGATATGTTAATTTTTAAGGAAGTGTTGAGGCGCCTCCGGTGTTAAGTAGACGCATTAACTTTGTGAAGCTATATTAGCAGGCATATTATTAATTGTTTTTCTTCGCCGATGCTTCTGCTAACCGACGAAGGAGGGCGATGTTGCGTACATTCGCTTGGAACAGCTTCAATCGCTGTCGGAACAGTTTTTCAGTGACCAGTGCTATGCCTTCATCACTTAAATAATACGAAAACAATTAATACAATGTCTCACTAATGTATATTAGAGAAATTAATGATGTTGATTGATGTTTGTTTCGCTTATGCGAGATTTTCGATAAAAAATAATTTCGGATAAGTTAAAAACGTTTCAGTTAAGCAAACTCACTTCAAAGTTGCTGTGTAAAACGAAAATATTGCATGAGAAGTAATACATTTGTGATTTGATTTTTATTTCAGAATCATTTTAAAAAGTAAAATATGTATAAGACTGTAACTTTATTTGAAAATAATAAATAGTTAATTATATATAATTGAAATGAGCTGTCGCTAAAAAGTATTTCGTCACCAGTATATTAACAATGTCTTCTTTTACGCGGTGTTAGTTTTATAAAAATTAGTTTATTTCTAACAAAAATTTGTTTCAATTAAGTGCTTTTATATTAAGCAGAGTGTAAGTATTTATAAAAAAATATATTAAAATTTTAAATTTCAATTAAGCAATCTTATACGAATTCGACTGTACTAAAACCTTTTGTTTGGTTATTTACTGACAATGAAAAAATTGTCAGATGCATAAAACTCGAATATCTGACAATTAAAAATAGTCAGACAATTAGCTAGCAATTATCTGACAATGAAAGCCAATTGTGTTCACACGATATTCAGATGTCTGACAATTTTATGTTATTTTGTGGTATTACAATTCACTAACAATGGTTTTTCTTGCAAAGTTGTCAGATAAAAATTGTAAGTTCAGACAAAAGTAAATTTATATCAAGTATATGCAAGTGTACAACAACTAAGAAAAAACTAAAACAACAGGCGTTTCGTTTGTGTAAAAATAATGTATGAATGTCAAAAACAGATGAGAACAACACGAAGAAAACTCGTGCAAAAACAAAACCAAAGTAAATTTATTATTTGAAAAACATTTGTCACGCGAAACACTTGACGTGAAATAAGTAAAATAAAAATATTTGCATAACTAATTGTAGAAGATATTAAAGTATACGAGGGCGGTTCGGAAACTTCTTAGCCTAGCACAAAAAGCGCGGTATAAACAGAAAAAAGTTAAGTGCCAAAGTGCATGATATGGTATTAAATGATCGACGAATAAAAGTGCGTGAAATAGCTAATATCATGGGCATCTCAAATGATCGAGTCCATTTAATTTTGCATGAAGAACTACAGATGAAAAAGCTTTCTGCAAGATGGGTGCCGCATTTGTTAACAGTCGACCAAAAACGCATAAGAATGAACATTTCTCAAGCTTGTTTGGATCGTTTTAAGCGAAATAAAACGGATTTTAAGCGTCGTTTCATAATTGTTGATGAGACATGGATCCACCACTATACTCCAGAGACAAAAGAACAATCCAAACAATGGACTGAAGCTGGAGGAAGTGCCCCAAAGAAGGCAAAAAGAATTCAATCGGCTGGTAAGGTTATGGCAACGGTTTTTTGGGACTTCAAAGGTATTTTATTGATTGACTATCTGCAAAAGGGTAAAACAATAAATTCAGAGTACTATTGCAACCTTTTGGATCAATTAAATGTACAAATTCGAGAAAAACGTCCTGGCTTACAACACAAAAAAATTATTTTTCATCAAGACATCGCACCAGCGCACAATATTGTTTTAACAATGGCTAAAATCAACGAATTAAAGTACGAGTTGCTTGACCACCCACCTTATTCTCCTGATTTATCTCCCAGTGACTTTTACCTGTTCCCAAATCTAAAAAAATTCCTTGCTGGCAAGCGTTTTACCACAAATGAAGATGCAATTACAGTTGTAAACCACTATTTTGAAGACCTTGAGGAAAACTATTTTAATCAAGGGATAGAATTGCTAGAAAAGCGTTGGACTAAGTGTATTGAAGTTTCAGGAGATTATATTGAAAAATAAAAATATTTTTGAAAAACTAACTATTCTCTTTCATTCATAGGCTAAGAAGTTTCCGAACCGCCCTCGTATTTATGTTGATATACCTTAGAAGATACAGAGGTCTTAATTTCATCAGTAGTTATTAAATGTACAGTAACAAAAAAATATGTTTCCTTGAGGGTAAAAAATTTTAAACGGCGAAGTTACATGTGTAAAAGAAAAAGTTTTTATGAAAGTGGTATACCTGGCATACAGGAGGTGTATGTGAAGAAGTGGGGCTGTGCCCATAACAATTCGGACAGTAAATTTGCCGCGTATGGTTACCAACTGATAGAAACCTAACTTGTGGTTGTTAAACAAGTATATTGTCAATAATCCCTCTGAAGATACGTTTGAAATTTGTGCTCGGAATAAGTATTGTAATGTATTGGCTGTGTGAGTCAAAGATTTATCCGTCATTGTAGTTGAGTAAATTGATCGCGTGGTTGAAGTGGTAGAAGAAACATCAAAAGGTCATAGTACACGACTCCTACAAAATAGGAAAGTATGTATGTAGATAGTCGAGGAGCGCCCGGAGCATAATTGGCTTTGCCAAAAGTTAGAATAAATTCCTTAATTGAAATAATTGCTATAACCATACTGTTAAACAAAACATAATACAAAGTCCAGGCAAGTTAAAGCACCACAGATATAGTTACAAGAGCTAAGCATACGTGTGGAGATAATAATTCGGTACTTCGGCGAGAGTTAGTATTTCTTACACTGCTAAATTTAAATGAGTACATAAGTTCTTGACTATAAGGACAATTGCAAGAGCAGAACACAACCTATTAACATTATTTGTATAAATAATGCACATGAAATCAAAGTAAGTTCTCAAACCTTACATACAATGTTAGAAAAATACCTTGCCTTTACCTTAATTTTAGTACTTGTAGCTTTTATTTCACAATGGCTTTTAAAGAATTGTTTGTCTAATAATAAAAATAAATATCAAAGGCCCAATTTAAAAAAATTATTAGGGCTTTGTAAGGAACCTATAAAGCAGGTTTCAAAACATTTTTCTTATTAAGCCTTTATAAAGCCGTAATATTTTGCAGGTGCTACTTACATACATATGTATATTAAAATTAATTTTACTTTTTTAGGAATTATTTGATTTAAGGCATTGTTCATTTATTTTTGTTCTTAGATACATACATGGAAACTTTTGCAATAACTCGAGTGAGTCGCTTTAATGTACATACATACTAGTGATGTTACGAATACTCGTATTCGCCTGTTTTAAGATATTCGTATTCGCCAAATTCAGGCGAATATTTTTCGAATAATTTTCCCATACATTTTCACAAAAAAAAAATCATACTAAAGTTTAAAAAAAGTACATAAAATGTAAAAAAATGTATTAATTTTTATTAAAAAAACCCATTGTATTTCACGCAGAGTAAGAAAAACGAAATCTGAAAGTATGTAAGTAAAATAATTAAAAAATGTTCTGTAGAGGTTTTCAAATTCGGCATCTTAATGCCATAATAATGTTAAATCACTAAATTTTTTTTTTCATTTATAGTTACTAACGCAAAGGCAGGGATTTTTTCCAATTAAATTTGAAATATAAACCTCAAAAGAAATATTCGTATTCGGCGAATACTGTTTAAAATATTCGTATTCGTATTCGCGAATACTAAAAATTGATATTCGTAACATCACTAATACATACATACATGTGTATGTACATATATGTACAGATGCATACGTTTCAAGTGGTCGATCCTAGTTTTAATAAAAAGAAATAAATTGAATAGAAAAGTTATTTGAAATACATACATACATACATACTTACAATATAATTTTATTTCAACTTTATGTTTTCAAATTCATTATTGAATATTTAAATACGATAACATATTAATTCATACATCATGGCTTGAAATTAATTATTAATGAAAATTTTAAGGTTTAAAATAAAAAAATTTTACATATATGTACATATATTCCATGACTAGAAATTATTATTGACATTTTAAGATTAAAATTAAAAAATAAAAATATATTCCATGACTAGAAATTATTATTGACATGGTAAATAAAAAAATTAAAATATATTCCATGACTAGAAATTATTATTGACATTTTAAGATTTAAATTAAAAATAAAAATATGTATATTCCATGACTATAAATTATTATTGACATGTTAAGGTATAAATAACAAAACTAAAATATACATATTTCATGACTGGAAATTATTATTGAATGTTAAGGTTTAAATTAAAAAATAAAAATATATTCCATGGCTAGAAATTATTATTGACATTTTAAGATTTTGTAAATTAAAAAATAAAAATATATTCCATAACTAAAAATTATTGTTGAATGTTAAGGTTTAAATTAAAAAATAAAAATTAAAGGCTAAATAAAGGTTTATTTTAATTAACTTTTTGTAGCTCATCACCTTCTGTTTTGCCTTTTGAAATCTCAATCTCTTGTTCATATTGCGTATACGGAAGTATATTCGGCATTTGAAAAAAGTGCATTTTACTTCCTGTGGTAATTGAATGTCTTCGATCTGCTGTAGCAGTTTCTCTTTCAAACGTTGGTAATGAGAAATATCTGTTCCATTTATTTTGTTGAAAATGGACTCTAGTTTTTTAAGTTCTTTCATGAAAGAACTTGATGGTTTTTTTAAGGATCCCTTTGCAATTTGATCGACCCATAAAACGAATATCCATAAGATTGGAATTCTTCAAGATCATGCTTTTTTAGAATATAGCCAGCAATATACTCCATTTCATCCTCTTGAAGAATTCCAATGTTATCTATATTCGCCTCATGATGGTCAACAAATTCTTCGACACAATCTTCTAATAATTCCACATGGTAGTCTTGCGGTATCCAATCCTTACTTTTGGTGTCGGTGCTGCAGGCAGTGCTAAGCTAATCTGTGTTATCTTCCTGCACATTCTCCGTGACATTTAAATATTATGTATTGCGCGCTAAGAAAATATGTAATAATTACGATATTAAATTAAGAAATTGAATATAAATGGTTCATTATGTTAATTTTTTAATATCTTACCAAGGATGTATTTACGCAGCCTAAATTTAAAATCTCTGGGAGATGGGTGATCGTTTAATCCACCTTTGCTACGTATAGCGCCGAAGAAATGCTCTAGTACGTCTTGGTTTAAGCGATTTGTTAATATATATTCCATTTTGTACCTTTGCACGTACTTGTGCAGCATCATCAGCGCATTGTTGGAACAAGTTATGCCTTTCTAAAAGGGTGCTAAGCTTTTTCTTCCAGGTATAACTGGAACTGACATAATGGCATTAATTTTTGAAGGAATATGGTTTTGTGCCTCCAGCGCAACGCCATACGGTTGCTTGAAAATTATAATTTTTAATATTAGTACATTTCTTAATATTAAAATGGAAATGATTACCTTGCCTGGGTAATAAAAATTCTGCAATGTCGAGTTCATCACATCGAACCAATCATTCACCAGTTGAATGAAGTCGGCCGTGTGGGTAGGGTTATAAAGGTCAATACCTAGCGAGAAACAGCGTCTTATGCACCTAGCTGTAGTATGTGAAAGTAACTGCGTAGCCAGTTTTACTTTGTGCCGTTCTAAAAAATGGTTTTATTGTTATGAGTAATATTTTTATTTTATAACAGTCTTATTAATAAAAATTTATAAAACTTATTTTAATGTTGTATTTTTCTTATTAAGCTTTTAAGAAGCCTTAATAATTTTTATAAATAATGCCTTAAGTGTTTACCTGAACCTTTCACAGATATGTAGGTGTTCATCTGTTATTTTATACGATATAGATACATTTGACTGAGATGTATGCTTCAGTAGATCCATTATAGTGCGAGACGATATGACTTTGTTATTGTACACTAATACCGTATCCAAAAAATGGTTACGGATAAGTTTGATCAGGCGAGGCACACACGGTTGCCAGATTTGACGATCTATCGTCATTTTGACGATTTCAGATGCCGAAAAAGGCAGTTTGACGACGTGACGATTTATGTCTTAAATTTTACGATTTTTAAACAATTATAAGTTGGCAGCGTTCCTCAAAACATTGACACTACTTTATACTTCTTGAAGAACTTGGCAACTTTTGCCGCAATATGTAAGAAAAGTAAGGAGTAAAAGAGATAGTTTTATCATATTTAGATGTTTTGGAGTTTAGATAATTTTAGTATATTAGGCTGCTTAAACCTGTTGATGTTCATAATATATCAACTGTTATTTACATACATACATTTGTGTCAATATTTTAAAGCACACCAATAACTTGAACTTGAACAAGTGAGATTGTTCCTATGTACATATATATGTATGTTAAAATTTATGAAAATGGAAAGTGTGAGATCATTAAAAATTGTAAAAAGTTTTACGTAGAACTGTGTGACCAAGTTTTATTGAGATTTGACTTTGAAGGCAATAGAAATGTGTTGCAACATGAATAATACTATCATCATTTTTAATTTAAACGCAAATTTTATCACCAATTTCTCTAAAAATTTAAACTTGCTAATATTTTTTGGATATGGTATGTAGGTATTGTATTAAAATATACACAAAACACCTGATTATACTTTGTTTCAACAGTTGATCTCTTTATTGATAAGAACTTAATTTATTTTATATAAAAACCTTTGAATTTTATTTGTTATGTTACGTTTTGTTAAATAAAATAAATGTTTTGTTTGAAAAAATTTTGTTTTTATATTCGACGATTTATTGACGACTTCGGAAAACTGTTTTGACGATTTTGACGATTTTCACTAAAAATTTGACGAATTTGGACCCATTTCATCTGGCAACTATGGAGGCACATCTGCGAACACAAATATTTTTTCATAGGTGCCTACAGGGCTAGAAAACCAGGGTTTATCTGAATATAGAAAAGTTTGCATTATAAATCGTCGAATATTTTTTAATATTATTTTTTTTATTATTATCTAGTACAACTTATACAAAAAGGCATTAAAATTCAAGACAATAATTAACCCATTATTGCCCGGTACCCGAAAATGTTAACCAATTTCAATGAAACTTGTGTGTAGTGGTTTTTAGGTCTAGCTAAGGTGTATATTAAGTTCGAAGAATTTGGACCAATTGGTTTTTGAGATCTGAGATGGTAAGTTTACTTACCAATGGGCATATACGTAAGGTGTTTCCGTAATATTACAGAAAAATTTGGTAAACAAAAGTGAAAAATTAACAAATTTTTTTTTGAAAAAACATATGCATATTCAACATATAAATTTAAATTTCATAGTTATGTATGTATATATAATTTTTTAATTTTATTACATGTGCTTTAAATATTTAGAAAAGCATTTTTAATATAAACGCACACTACATACTTGGCATTCATACGGTTTATGGATATGACAATCTACACAACGCCCTGGTTTTCCAGAACGTCTTGAAATGCAATGAATTGTTTTACTAATGTTTGGCTATTGCGACGAATGGAACCGCCGATGATGAACCGCCATAGAGTTTTATGTTGTAAAGATATCGATATGATGAAGTCAGACACCATGCTTTAAACCCAAAACGATTGGGTTTTCCTTTAATAAACATTTTACAGGAATGCCTACCGAAATATGGAATCATTTCCTCATCAACTGATAAATTGTGAGCAAATACTCCAAATTGTATGAAACGTTTGTTGCATAAATCTAAAGCTAAGTCTAGACGATATGTTGAATCAGCATATGTATGCTTATAGTCATATGCTTCAAAATAACAGCAAACGTCTCTATCAACATATTAAATATGTTAAGCGTCTACACGATTTGCTGAACATGTAAAAATTTTGACATTCAACATATGCCAGCAAATGATATTTCAACATAAGACTTACTGCCTGGTCCACGATGTCGACCGCTATCGCTCGCTTGCTTTTGTGACGACAAACAGCTGATTTGCGCCCCACTAAGAGTTTTCAGCACGACAAGTCGATCGACAATCAAAGCGAGCGATAACGTAAGCATTCTTGTACAAATTTGCGCCCCACTAAGAAATATTGTACGACAACATCTGTCAAAATCAGTCACTTGCTTTTTGGTTGTCTATTAAATTATTATTTGTTTACAAACAAATTTGATATTTTTTGTAAATAAAGAAAAATAATAATGTGTTAATATTAAAAGCAGACAAGGGGAATACTACTGTAGCGGTTAACAAAAGTGAATACGATACAAAAATGAGAAACATCGTACAAGACATGTGCTCTTATAAACGATTAAAGGTAGATCCAACGACGAAACTCCAAACACGTAACAATGTTTTGGTAGAAAAATTATTTAAATTAAATATAATAGATCAAGGGCAGAAATATAAAATGGTTACTAATGTGGCATTTGCACCAAGGTTTTATGGCCTCCCAAAAGTTCATAAAGAAAATATGCCTTTAAGACCAATTTGTTCGTCCATTAATTCCCCATCATATGGTTTATGTAAATTTATAGTAACCATATTAAAAAATATAACCAAAAATTCCAGATATAACGTAAAAGATGCGGTAGAGTTTAAAACGAAAATAACAAACACACCTATTTCCGAAGATGAAGTTTTAGTCTCGTTCGACGTAATATCTTTATTTCCAAGTATTCCGACAAATTTGGCTATAGATATAATAAAAAGTAAGTGGGAAGAAATAGCTACTTTTACCAAGATACCGGAAGACCTGTTTTTCGATATTTTAAAATTCTGTGTTAAAGAAAACAGATACTTCAAATATGAAGAAAAAATATATGAACAGCAAAAGGGAATGCCTATGGGGTCACCAGCATCGCCGGTGATAGCAGACATAATTATGGAAGACTTATTAAACACAACTCTTGAGAAACTTCACAACAAACCAAGAATGTTAACTAAATACGTAGATGACCTATTTTGCATAACTTATAAAGATGATGTTGGAGAAACGCTTAATGCTCTAAATATCTATCATAAACAAATACAATTTACAAAGGAATTAGAAAAAGACGGAAGATTGCCGTATTTAGATGCATTGATTATAAGAGAGAATAATAAAATTACAATAGATTGGTATAAAAAACCAACCGCATCGGGTCGTATAATTAATTTCTATTCAAATCATCCGAAACATGTTAAGATGAATACGGCACAAAACTTCGCAAAACGAGTACTACAGATTAGCGATAAAATTCCAGAAAAAGTTTTTAAATCTCTGACTCATATTCCCGGTTTCTCAGAAAGAATTATTCATTCAAACATATATGATACAGATAAAACCTAAATTGCACTAAAAACAAATAACACATTAAATAAGCTTTTCTCAAATACAAAAACAAGAATAGGCATGTTAGATAAATCTAACGTGGTATATAACATACCCTGTAATGGCGACGGATCTAACATATGTAAAAAAACATATGTCGGAACAACAAAATCAAAATTAAGAACGAGATTAGCTGCACATAAATCAGACCATAAAACTCGCAAAGGAGAAACGGACCAAAAAACAGCACTAGCGGCCCACTGTGCAGTGAGCGGACATTCTCCAAATCTAACAGGTACAAAAATATTACAACAAGAGAACAATTATAAATAGAGATTTACTTTGGAAATGTTACACATAATAAATACTCCCGCGAATATAAGGATAAATTATAAAACAGACACCGAAAATTGCGCACATACATACAGACATATTTTATCAAAATATAAACAAAAATATCTTTAGTAAGCGATCAGGTGCCTGTGCATAATAACAGTCAGACGGCTTTACTCAAAATTCCTGAAGAAGAACACCGAAGGTGTTCGGAATATCGAATAATAAAAAAGAAAAAAGTATATATAATAAAACAAACCTCTGTTTTATTGTCAAAACACCCATTGTGACCTAGAGCCTAATTAAAAACATAACACATTATAAACAACTTAAGGTCGAAAAAATTAATAAAAAAATTCATCATTAGTATTATTTATTAAAATAATATATTTTTTTCATTAGAAAATTTCTATTAGAACTTCGAAATCTTGTGGAAAGACATGTGACACTCGGAGACTGCCGCGGTAAAGCTATTGCACAGCATTTTTTATCAGCTTATGCAATTATATTATTACGTTTTTAATAACTCCGTTGTTATTCTGGCAATACGGTATGTTAACGATATCAATATGATATCAAATGTTAATGTTAATCATTAGCATACTTTAGAAGTAAACATACATTGGGCGATTTAAATACTTAAAAAAACAAACGACTTAAGAAACACATTTAATGTGAGGTTTTTTCGTTTCATAAACAAATTCCAGGTTTTTTTGTTTTATAAACAAAAGACTTAAGCAAAAAACTTCAAAATTTCCTGATTCGGTCGCCTCAAAGCCCGCGATAGAAGGCTATGATAGCTTAAAAAAAATTTAATGGACATTTTTCATTAAAACTTGCACATATTTCAAAATTATTTTACTTTATATGAACATTGCAAAAGTTGTATGTATAGAGTACATTTTTTAATCCCAACTACAAATAAATATCCCCAGTTTTTGGATATGAACTTCTAGATGGGAGCACTAATAAGTATATATTTCATTTCTTTATTTGTCACTTTCTTTACAAAACAAATTTTACAATCGTTTGCAAATTTACACAAACAAAATGCCTGTTGTTTTTCGTGTTGTATTTGTTTTATTCTGGCTCCCACCTTATAATAAATTCGCCTTGGTTATAAGTATGTATAATAAAAGCACATAGTAACTTATATTGAGTAAAATAAAAATAAGAAAAGCCCAATTGCTAGTAAAAAAAACTAACTGACTTTTATTAATTTTTTTAACATGTGATTTTCTTATTAAACAATAAAAAAATAAGTGCATTTGACAAATAAAAAACCAAATTTTATACATTTGTCACTGTACTGCCACTTTGTAAAATTAATAAAACTTATGTATTTCATACGGTAGCTTTGATTTTCTGGACAAATTGTTCGAAATGAGTGAATCGTGTTGCAGCCCAAGTTCGGCCACACAGTGTGTATATTTACACGAAACCATTCGAGCTGTTTTTACCCCCTCATAACTTTGCTCCTCCTGATCATAATATAATGAAACTTGAAACATAAGGTCTCTCCACAGAGGTGACCTCACAGGGTAAATTTGAAAGTTCTACAATAAAAGCTTCCAGAGATATTAAGGTGTGAAAAGTCCATATTTTAGTACATATTCACTGACTCACTCACTCATCAAAATTATTGGGCACTTTCAGTAAAGCTAGAGAGATGAAACTTGGTACACAGAAAACGGGCACTTTCCACCCGGGGTGACTAGGGTCCCCCTTCTTTGTATGGGACACTTCCAGTATAGCTAGAAAGCTAAAACTGGGTACACAGGCAGGTAGTGATGAGAAATTACCGAAAATGATTTTTTAACGGGCACTTTTCATCTGGGGGGATAATCATGCCCCTTCTTTGTATGGGGCACTTCTAGTATAGCTAGAAAGCTGAAATTTGGTACACAGGTAGGTCCTGATAAGAATTTAATGAAAATGATTTTTAAACGGGCACTTTTCATCTGGTGCGACTATGGTGCCCCTTCTTTTTATAGGGCACTTCTAGTAAAGCTAGAAAGTTGAAATTTTCTACACAGGTAGGCCCAGATAAGCAATACATATAAATATTTATACAAAAACAACTTAGAAAAAAGAAGTGAGATCCACACAAAAACATAAATGTGAAAATAAGGACAAGTTCGTATCCAAAAAGTTTCGGCCGTAAAAAGTAGTGAGATCAAAATAAGGACCAAGTTCTTGATAGGTGCAATTCCATCTCATATTTTTCCAAGAATTCTTTCCCATATTAGAAAGGCAAAAAAATTTTGCCAAGCTTATAGGTTGTCTAGAAATGAGATGGAATTGTACCTATCAAGAACTTGGTCCTTATTTTGATCTCAGTACTTTTTACGGCCGAAACTTTTTGGATACGAACTTGGCCTTATTTTCACATTTATGTTTTTGAAAAAGAACGAAAAAGGGATACGAACAATTTCTCTCTGTCTATTAATTTCCAATATGTAAAAGCTACATACAAGTTCAAAAGAGAATTACATAAATGTCTGCCCTTCAGTTGCCAAAAGGGGACTATAGATCACATTCGTTTTGTTATATATACAACTGCTAAGTACATTACTCATTATTCTTTGGAAGTACAATAAAACTGCTTTCATACTGGATTTTGAAGAATCTACATATTAATATCTAAGTATGTACATTTATGAGGAACATAGTTCACATCCATTTCTGCCATAAGTTGATGAAAATAATGACAAGGAAAATAAAGTAGTGAAATTCTTTGGATCAAAATCAATTAAAAGCATGGAATGCAATTCAAGCGGTAATCGAAAATGTTCTTGGCATAAAACGAGAAGCAGATGGTGCACAAGGAGTTAAACGTCTTTTGAAAGCCTTTGAGGAACTTAGTGTAAATATGTCATTAAAAATCAATTTTCTCCATCACCATATGGATTGATTTGAAAACCTATTGAATTGATGAGCAAGGTGCACGTTTTCACTAAGTAGCTTTAACCATGAAAACTAGGTACAGGGGAAAGAAACTAGATTCCATGTTATGTGATTTATGCTGGTGGTTAAAGACAACAACCGATGAATAGGATACTGACGAAGACCCAGAACCAGAAACATACAGATATCCACAGCCAACTACTTTGGAACTGTTGCTACTTCTAACTTGCAAATTACCAGTGATAGTGATGATGAGAAAGTGGATCCACATAAGATACTTTTAAACAAAAAAAGTTGTTTTCATAAGCACCATTTGTATGACAGCACCATCTAGCGTAAGTTTTAGGTAAAAATAAATATCGAAAATGAAGTTCGCGACCCCAAAAGCAGTAATATACCACATTTTTTCGGGATAATAAAAATAAATAAGTATTATTTTATCAAATTTTCAATGATCTATTCTTGTGAGACAGCATCCCAAAATCAATACCTTCAAGTGCGTATTATGTTAATTTTCATAGCAGTGTTGAGGCGCCTCCGGTGTTAAGTAGACGCATTAACTATGTTAGGATGAATGGTCTTCCTCACACGAGATGATTTATGCTGGAATAACATGACAGTTTTTAGTCGAGAGGGGAGAAGAGAGCGGTTTTTCGCATGATGAAATAAACAAGGTGGTAGCAGGAGAAAAAAAGAACTTGGCAGCACGAGAAATAGTAACGGCTAGGTAGGTCACTTAAGCTGTCAAAAATATAACTAGAAAAACAGCTCATTGATATTTGAAGCGACCTAAAAAGTAGAGCAAAAAATAATCAGCTTTCGTAGTGCTACCACCTTGTTTATTTCATCATGGTTTTTCGTTGGCACAATTTTTCAACCAGCCTCAACCCGCATTAGCAGCACAAAACTAAAGCTGAATTCACCCATTGTTTCCGAACAAAATTTTTGTCCGGACAAAATTTTTTGTTCGGAAACAATTTTGCAACACGATTCACTCATTTCGAACAATTTGTCTGGAAAATCAAAGCTACCGTATGAAATACATGTGTTTTATTAATTTTGCAAGGTGGCAGTACAGTGACAGATGAATTTAATTTGGTGTTTTATTTGTCAAACGCACTTATTTTTTATTGTTTAATAAGAAAATTACATGTTAAAAAAAATTAATAAAAGTCAGTTAGTTTTTTTACTAGCAATTGAGCTTTACTTTATTTTTATTTTACCGGATATAAGTTACTATGTGCTTTTATTATATGTACATACTTATAACATTTTGTGGCAGCTCGCTTCAACTTTGGCTGAGAAAATAAAATAGGTGGCAGCTTATTTCAACTTTGTCCGGACAAAATTTAAAATTAAACCAATTCAACCAAAAAATGTTCCGAACAAATTTTGTTCTCTTTTTCTCTCACTCTCAAAAAGAGAAACCTCAAACTTCATATAAAAAAAATTTTGTCCGGACAAAAATTTTGTTCCGAAACAATGGGTGAATCCAGCTTTATACACACACTTACGAATACACAGATTCTGTGTTTTCTTTTTTACAGACCGTATTCAGTCGTTAGTTAGCAATCGCCGAGTTAACATGAATTACATGGAGAAGAAAGGTTGGTCGCGCTAACAAACTTTATGCATTTATTTTTTAATAAAACAGTATGAAACATTCTCAGCAGAAAATATTTTTTGTAAATAAGTCGGTTTATGTTTATTAATTGTTAATTGATTAAATTTGTCAATAAATCTTTTAAAAAAGACACAATTTTTTAACTATTAATTATAAAAATTCTCACAATTTACTTAAAAAACTACAAAAGTTCTAAGAGTATCAATAAGTTACATACACAATTAAGAATTTATGGAATTCGATATTGCCAAAATAGATGTACTAATTGACGATAAGGAAAGTAATTTAGTTGTTGCTGAAAATGATGTTGGCATAGAATGTTCAAAGGAATTAAGCTCTGTACAGACGGTTGTCAGATCTAACAATATTGTCAGTAAAATGTGTTCAAAATTTCTTACAACCGTCTGAACTAACAATTTTTGTCTGACAACATTGCCAGACAAACCATTGTCATTAAATTGTTATACTACAATATATCAAAAAATTGTCAGACATCTGACAATCGTGAGAATACAATTCGCTTTCATTGCCAGGTAATTGTCAGACAATTTTTCATTGTCAGATGTTTGAGTTTTGTGAATCTGACAATTTTCTCATTGTCAGTAAATAAACAAGCAAAAGCTTTTATTACAGTCGAATTCGGATAAGATTGCTTAACTGAAAATAAAAATTTGTATTTAGTTTTTTCTATCAATTTCAAAGCATTTACTATGGCTTAAAAAAATCCGCTTAAAAGTAACCCCGTTTAATTGAAACATATTTCGGTTAGAAATAAGATAATTTATATAAAACAAACACCACTTAAAAGAAAACATTATTAATTTACTGGCAACGAAATACTTTTTAGCGACTGCTCATTTCAATTAAATATAATTAACTATTTATTATTTTCAAATATAGTTACAAGCTTATACATATTTAAGTTTTTAAAATGAATCTGAAATGAAAAACATAAATTTTCGCTTAGCCGAATCCGACTGTATTCTCTTTCTCTTAAAAGTATTCTATACATTTCATGGTGTTTATGCTCTCTGAGAGAATCTGGCAATTATTGTTATATCTAACAACTGTGTAAACAGACAATTTATTGACTTACAACGTTGCTAGATAAATTTATTGTCTGACAATAAATTAAAAGCTTTTCTGACAATTTTCTTACAACCGTGTGAACTGACAATAAAGCTTGTGCTGGCAATTATTTATTGTCAGTACATTGCCAGCAAATTGTTAGATCTGACAACCGTCTGTACAGAGCTTTAGAAGCAAAAGGAGTTCAAACATATTTTTTTAGATTATTTAACTGTACTAGCAAAATAAATGCTTAAAATATTCACTGAGAGTATGGAAAATTTTGAGTTATTTATAAGTTTACAACTCGAAAGCATAGAAAAAAGAATAAATTTGATTCCGTGTATGGAATTTTAAAATATTCAATGGTTTCAAAAGTTCCATTGAGCACATACGAATTCATTAACTTAAATAAATGTATGTAATAAAATTAATAAAAAAAATTGTTTTTTATGATGCTTAATATACATACATTTATTGGGAACAAAATTTGGGATTTCCAATTTTAAAATGGGGATTTTTGGGGACAACACTCTTTAATTTGGGGACATTAGACAATATTTACCTGGCTACACTGCTTGGAACAGCATCAATCGCTGTCGGGATAGTTTTTTAGTGGCCAGTGCTATGCCTTCATCACTTAAATAGTCCCACAACAATTAATACAATGCACATTACATAACTTAATGATGTCGATTAACTGGCTCTAGCTAGGGTTTGAATCCAGGCCCCAAGTCATTGTTTGCTTAGTAGTCAACGCGCTAACCACTTCAGCAAACTACAGTTAAAAGATATTAGATAGCTCTAACACTTAAGGAAGGCCTTTAGTTATGGGAGGTGGACTATGCGTAAGAAGTTGCTACCTGTTGTGACTTTCAAGGTCACACTTGTGTGCCCTACTGGTATTGCACGGCATCGGATCATGCTGTGTATTTCAGCAGAAAGTGACATTACAATCTCAATGCTATGATTGTACTTTGTAAATATGTATATAAATGCCTGCATACTTGGTTAATTTTTTTTAATTATTTCAGGTTTGTGATTATGAAAGGGTCTACCGAAGCATACCGCCCTCTTACATACAGGGTGTCTGGTGGCAAATTTATATTTTTAAATATGACGCAATCTTGCTGTAGATGCATTCAGACCTGGTTCGTGCCATGATTCGTTGGTTAGAAAAATGTGTGATGCTGACAGTTACTATTAAGAATTGTATAGTGAAGGAACATACAATTTCGCCTCTTGGGATATATGGATATCCACTTAAATCATATATATTGACTCCATACGAAAATCTTACTTATGGTACAGCAGAACACAGATTCAACGCAAAACATACTTCTACCAGAAATATTGTGGAAACAACCATAGTTGTTTCAGGTGCCTGCAAAGTGTGCTTCCAAATAGTTCATTCAAAGTAGTAACAATAATCAATATATGCTGTGCGTTGCATAACATTTGCAAATATTTTAATACTACATTGACCAAAGAATTTGTTACAATTAAAAGTGATGACGAATTTGAAGCATCGGAATAATATGAACATGACCAAAAGCACCGAATATAAAAAGTAGTATAGCTAATTTCATTTATTCAAACAGCACATTTTAATATAAAACATGTACATACATACGTTTACATCTGTAAATATGTATGTACGTATGTACATACATATGTATATGTATTAAGAAATTAAATTTAACAAAATTCGTATGTACATACATACATACATCAATAAAAATTCACCAGTTACTAAATAAACAAAAAATATGTAATTCAGTTAAAATAGGTAAGGATATCATATAAATAACTATGTATGTATGTACATATGTATACCTTCCAATCTATTTCCAAAAATTTTAGTTTCAATTAATTTTAATTGGATATGTATATTTTAGTTTGGCATTTAGCGGCATTAAATCTGTAAGCATACACTTGGATGTGGCTGTTGAAGCAACATTTAAGACTCACTCCATAAGCGAAGCGCCGCTCTACCGTACCCGGACTGCACCGTTGGTGTAGTTATAGAACATTTAAAAACGTGTTTGCTATACATAAACAAAACAGCATTACCCAACAAATCAAAACGATTTAGAAATCAGTTGTAACAAGCTTACCAATATAAGCTTAAAGATTCGACAAGTGTTGTGAATACTATTGTGAAAAGTTTATTACCAATCTTTCAATAGTGAGCACCGATCCTATGGACAACATTGTTTATCTAATTAGTGAATACCTAAGCTTAAAGAAAAATAGATATGTGATTATGCGTCACTAAAAAGCTTACATTCCTAATATTTTTGTAAGCTTAGAAAATAAAATTGTTTTCATATGGATTTGTCACTTGTTTTATTTGAAAAACACATATTTAAAATATATATAATATATTTTATTTATTTAATTTAACACAAGGTAATGGCGCGAAGAAAAATTAAACTAAATCTATCAAAAACATATGTATGTATATTTAAATTACGAACATTTACGTATATGGGCAAGAAGTACTTTTCACAAATTGATTTATTTCAAATTTGTAAATAAAAACATCACATGGCTTAGTTCATGACTTTTCTGTAACATACATAAGTATGTATACCTTTATAGTAGGATTTGCACTAAGTACATTTAAATTCAAAAACATTTGCTTTTTTAAAAATTCTCAGAGTAATTCCAAGTACAAAAGAGGATCAAAGCAAGTAAATCAGTGTTGCCACCAACGATACGTTAAATTACACATTGGTCATGCCAAAATTACACATGAAATTACGAATTACACATGCTTTCTTTTTTTTCCAAAATAAAGTGTTTTGTTCTGAATTTAATAAAAAAAATATCGAGTTATAGTTTTTTTAAATTAACGATTCATTGTTTTTTTTTAATAAAAATAACGGTTAAAAACAAAAAAAAAAATTCATAACATATATAATGTAATTTATAACTTAAAAATAAACAAAATAAAATACATCACGTTTATATTGAGATCAAATTTTTTTGATTTTCCCAGGTATTTTTTAATTAATTAGACATATCTACAAAACAAACAAAAATTATTTGTACGGTGAATGTAAAGATTTTTTTTAAATAACTTACTTTTAAATAGTTATTCAAGAATCTCCAAGTATTTAAAACTAAACTCACTTTTAGTTAAATTTTTAGGTTTTGCCAATAATATTAACACCTTTTTATTTCTTGTGACAAAAACCGGGGAAATTACAAGAATATTATAAGTCTGATTGTTCTTTAGTCTTCTTTGTACTACATGACACAGCTATAATTGTACCATATTTGTGATGCAAAATTTTTTTAGTTACTATGAATATACTTATATGATAGAAATGGACGTACATACATTATTTTTTTTTTAAATGCAAGTGTTGAAAACTGATAAAAAAAATAACAAAAAAAGTAGTGCTCAAAAACGATAAAATTTCAAATTACACACGAGTTACACATACAGCCAGTTACACATGGGCTACACATGATGGAAAAAATTACACATAATATGTGTAATTACACATAAAGTGGCAACACTGAAGTAAATACAAAACAAAAAAAAAACAAAACATTTATTCTCTTTATACGCTCAGAGTATTTGTATTTACTCATTCTTATTCACTATAAGTAGAGTAAAGTAAACATTTTTTTGCTAATATTCTGTAAGTATTTTGCAAGGTTCTTATTTTACCATGTGGGTATTTTAAGCATTTTCTTGGTTTTTATTTTAAGCATTAATTTAGCAGTTGATTTTATGGAATATACATACATATGTACATACATACCTATCTAGGTATGTATGTATATACAACTATTGATATGTTGATAATTTGATCTTAACATCAAAGCAGAAAAATTAGTGTTGAATTTCACTTGTTGATTAGTTTTATTTGAAGAAGCATTAAGAGCAGCTTGTTTAGCATGTGCTTCAAACATCCTAATAGAATTTTCTATGTCAGAAGGTGTTCTCAGCAGCATTCTCTCCGAGCAATGAGCACTCAAATATTTTTTGTATTTCAGCCAGTTAATACGTGCAGATGTCATCGGTAAATCATATGTTGGTGTTGCAGTTTTATGAGAGTAAATAGTGACAATTGTAGGCGAGTGGTCTAAAGATAAATGTAAGGATGCTTCAACTTCAATCATGTCGTTGGGCGCACCTTTCGTCGATCTGATGGCCAATATGTAGGCTGACCACTTGAAACTACATTAAACCCATTTTAGAAACTGTATTAACTCGACCCTTAGGAGTGATTAGACGTAATCCCCAGAAAGTGTGTTTAGCGTTGTAGTCGCCAGCCGCTAGAAAACGGGAGCCCAGCGATCTGTAAAAAGCTGTATATTAACTTTCGGTAATTGAAAATCTAGGGGGGAAGAGACAGATAATTTTACAAATTTTCGATAGTAATTTTCAATGCAGATGTTCGTTGCTTGAAGATAATCTTCACAAAAATCATTTAACAGGTAGTGTTTTATTCGCGTTTTGATTAGGATTCCCAAGCCACCACAAGCTCTACCTCGAGGATCCTTGGTGTCGTAGAAATTATATCCACTAATTCTAAAATAGCTTGGAGAGGTTAAATGAGTTTCTGAGATAAGCATAACATCGATTTGTTTATCCAGAAGAAAGTATTCTATTTCGTTGGCAGATGCCGTTTGCGTTCCAAAAACAGTTTCTTAAGTTCATGGCTTGTTCAATACAGCCTGCAACAAGTAAGATTGCATTTTCAAAATTTCCAGCATCATACAGGACATGTTGAGAATAAAAGTATTTAATGTTTGAATAAAGCTCTCAATTGAGGCTTCAATAGGATTAAAATTAGAAAAGGAATCTTCATTTACTGTTACGGTTTTTAGCGCAGTACTCTGGTTGGTTTTTAAAATACTAGCGTATGCAAATTTATTATTAGCTTGTTGTTGAGCATTAGTCGCGTTAGACTTGAAATAGTTTGAATATAGATTCTGGCTGTTGGACGGTTGAGGTAACTGTGGGTAGTTAATAGGGAGTTTACACTGAGCGGGAGTAGCATTAGTTTTTTGTTTGATGGATTCTTAAAAAACGAGTAAAGAGGGCAGCCTCTGTAGTTGGCAGTGTGATTTCCGCCGCAATTGCCACATTTTTTCGCCTTGGGATCACCTTTTATTTTATCACAGTTAGCGGTACTGTGTAACTCACCACATACAACGCAAACTGTAGGCAACTTGCAATAAGACTTCGTGTGCCCAAATTCTTGGCAGTTCAGGCTTTGAAGAGGTCCAGCTCTTTTATGTGGAAGCTCAACGGTAATTCTTCGATGCAACAAGTACTTTAAGTCATATATTGGATGTGCATCATTTTTTTTTATTTTTACGTCATCTGGCTGTAACTCGACTCTAAATATTGGTTGGGGGATTTGTTTCTCTATTTTTAATATTTGAGACATTTTTCACCTTGTAGCCACTTTCAAGGCCAGACTTGACCTCTCCTGGATGCACGCTGGAGTCTATAACTTTTATTACGACGGTTAGACCTTTAGCACCCTTTTAATTGGTACGTATAGAAGTTTTTATTTTTAGATTCTAAATCTGAACCTTTTTTTCGGTAATTATTTTCATGAGCTACCTGAATTTTTATTTCATTGATTTTTCGGCGCTTAATTGGAGTTACATAAAACTCATTTTCTCCAATTAATGAGATAAGGCTTTTAACCAGCAAACTGGAATTCTGTTCTCTTAAATATATTGGTGGGGGCTTACTCGACCTTGTTGTAGTTGTGTACTCATCGTCTTGTTCAGATAAAATCGCGAAACGATTTTCCGAATTTTTTATATTGTTTTTCCATCTCTGGAAACTTTCGCTGTTGAAGCCAGTGCTGCCGCTAGAGAAAAATTGAGTGAAGTAGATTTTGGAAAAAAGTTGAGTAGATTGAATAAAATTGAAGTAGTATACATTTTTGAAAACAAAACAATATAATTCATTTTATTTAATAAGAAAAACAAAAAAATGACATTTCATTTTAAATATGGATACATAAAATAAAATAAACATACAAATAATAATATAAATCACATTTCGTTACTATGATAAGTACATACATATATGTATACAAATATGTTAAAATAATTTTAAATTTTAATTGGTCTTAATTTTTTGGTATTTATTTATGATTTCTTTGGGTGGAACCCAGTTTTCAAATTCAAATTCTGACATTATTTCTTTAATTAGAAGTATACAACTCACTGTTTCTACGTTAAGACAATTTCGGATAGCCGTTTTATTTAATTTCATTTGGGAGAATACACGCTCCGTGGAAGCACTGCTATGAGGCAAGCAAAGTAAAGAACTTATAAATTTCCGCAAATGTGGATACATGTGCTCTCCTAAACTATTTTTTACTTTAAAAACATTTCAAGAGTCATCTCTTCCTCGGAAAATGCATGTAATAATAAAAAACTCCATTCTTCATTAATATCTTCAATGTTCATATTTCCAACGAGATTAGGGAATATATTAATAAGTGGCACAAGACTTGCCCCTAACGATAATGGATCAATTATTTGTAGTGCTTTCAAAACTGGGTCCTTAAAATTTATTCTTTTTAAAATTTGCTTGCATAGCGAAATGTAAAAACGTAAACAATTTTTTTGCATAAAGTAAATATCTTCCGCGGTTAAAGTGCCTCCTAGAATAAACATTTCAGTTTGTGCTCCAAGATAGAGATCTTCAAGTTTTTTGTACATTGTACTATCTTCTATAGTATCTTCACTTAATGATTCAAAATTTAATAGGTTTATGTGCATGAAATTATTTAAAATACCTTTTAAATACAATTTTAATGTTTTTAAGAGCTGATGGAAGCGTGGTTCTCTTGCCTGAAACTCTAAATTTATTTTATTTACGTTTTTTAGACTGCTGCTTAAAAACAGCAAATAGGATTTAATTAACGGTGTCATTTGTTCTAAGATTTTTTTAGCAATGTCATTATTTTCCTCAAAAGCAGCGCTAGTCAAATAAGTTTGAAGAGCTGGCCATTGTTCTAACACTCTTACTATGGCGTGTTCCAAACTAAGCCATCTAGTGTCAGCTCTTTTTAAAATCTTATGCTTTTTTAAGTCAAAGTAATCTTGAAATTCTTGAAATTCTACTTGCCTCTTACTACTATGTGCAAAAAAATAAAAAATGATTCTTACTAATTGTTCTATTTCTGGAGGTATGGTTTTCGAGGCTGTTGAAGCACATAGGTGCATTGAATGGCAAATGCAGCCAATCACATAAAGATTGGGGTTCCATTCTTTTAATAAGGTTTTAACACTTGAAACGCCACCCATCATTACAGCGGCATTATCGGCGGCAAATCCAACAACATTTTCAAATGGTATTTTCAAATCAATAAACAATTTTTTTAGCGCCTCAAATAATGATCTTGCATCACATTTTTGTACTTCAATCAGTTTTAGAAAACGGTCTCGAATTTTGCCCTTTTGTTGATCAAAATATCGAGCAACTACTCCTAGGCATTTTAAGGTACTTATGTCAGTAGATCCGTCTATAATAAGCGAAAACTTATTGTGTCTTAAACAATTAGCCACATCTTCCATAAAATTTTCAGCCAATACACCATTAATTGTCTCTGCTGTTTTGGTTCTACCACAATTTATTTCTTTCACTATTTCATCGTTTCCGGCAACACTCTTAATAAGACCAATTAATGGTGTAATCCAAGGTATATTAATTATCAGGTAGTCGCATTAGCTAAAATTGACGTCAGCTGATCGATTTTTTGTTGTCAAAACTTCGTTGTGTTTTTATAAAAATATTGTGACATATTTTTTATTTAATTAAAATTTAAGAAATTGAAAAAAAGAACGCGTGAAAAATTTTTAAAATTTAATTAAAATTAAAAATATCAATTACAATGCGTGTATGTAGTGTCTGCAAAACAAATTTGCAAAGGGGGAAGGAAAGTTGTTCCAAGTACCCAAAGAAAAGCGCCTGAGAAGTATATGTAGCGAAATTTGTTTCAGGAATTTCACACCAGCTTCTCTTTTATGTATGTACATAGCTCTCACTTTTTGCCATCAAGCATTTTACATGCTGGAAAAAAGGTAAAGTCTAATCGTGAATTGTGCATTTCCATCTTTAACATTTTCCGTTGCTCCAACAACAGCATTTACAAATACGTTCAATATTGCGTTGTTGCAAAATATCCTGGAAAGGAGGATACATATACTTTCTTTAAATTTTACTAGGAATTTTTCGATACATACATATAATTTTGTTTGAAGCAACATTCTTCTCCAATGCCACTACTACTGGTAATTTTTACGTATACTTATATGGGCAGTATTCTCTTATGATCTAATTCCACTTTTCGATGCAGTTAATTTATCATAACTCCAGCCTTCAACAAATACATTTGCAAAGGGAGGAAATTGTTTCCTAGTACCCTAATAAAAGACACATCCTGATTTTATACATATATCTATCAACATCTTTTTGTTTTATGTATTGTAAAAAATTTTAACTTTATATTTTTATTTTATGCAAATGTATTTTTTAATTTAATTTTTGTTTTGTTTACACATCACATTTTGACAACAGCCAAGCTTTTACACTAACAAAATGCCTGTTGTTTTTGTGATGTTGTATTTGTTTTAGGGACAAGACTACCTTATTTATTGTACCATGGGTGTAATCAGTGCAAAAGGTAAATTGTGAACACACAAAAATAATATTATTTTCAGCTCCGCAATTTTTATTTTTCGAATTTTCGATTCAAATGCTTGCACTTTTTTATTTTGGTTTATTTTCGGCTGCTGCTTCAATGTGCATTAATTTTTTTTATGTGACTCATCATAGCCATGTCTTTCAATATTTGTTTTATTGTTAGAGAGATATTTTTGGCAAATTTTTCAAAATGCTTTGCCTTTGATGTTATCTAGCCAACTTAAATCACGCTTCCATTCCTCTCTGAAATGTTGTTTATATTTTTTTGTCGTGATGGAAAAGTCGCTGCAGGTTCATAGTCGTCAGATTCCGAAGAAGAAATACTGTAACAGTTATATATGTACATATGTATATCTTTTATTAAAAATCGGAGAAAATGTTTGATAACAAAATTTACCTATTGTCTAGACAAGTCCTTTCTTTTCGAGGAGACGAATCACTTGAAGATGATCTGCACCTGCCACTGTAAAAGTCAATTGACAAAACTTGATATAGCAGCCATTTTGATTTTCATTTGCTTTTTTTATGTATAAAACACAAATAAATTTGTTCAATGATATACTAACCCTTCATTTTCTGGATCTGAATTTTGTGCAGGTAGCTCCTTTTGGAAATAGCTAAAAGAGAAAGTTGAATTTTAAGTTATTCTTTCACATTACAAATTGAAACGCACCATGCAGAAATACTTGTTTGCAAAGTTAGATTAAAATAAACATACATACCTACTTATTAACCTGTTCTTCGTCGGTGAGCGTATTCCTTTGCTAAAGATATTAAAGAATTTATAATTAATAATATATTTATATTTTTTATGGAAATTATTGCACTACTTACCGATTCATCTTGCACATCACATGTCCGTACGTTATTGACTCACAACAATTTGACAGTTCACGCAATGACACTTTTACAAAGCAAAAATAAAGGGTTGCCATTCCAGCGATGAAAAATAGTGTTTGCATATGTTCAGTGATTAAAACCACTATTTCCATCGTAATTAAGGGAATAGGAAAAACAATTAGGTAATATAGGGAAAAAATTTTAAAATTTGAAGCAGAACAAAAAAAGAAGCAGATTTTTGGAAGAAGAAGTGACGAAGTAAATTTTGTGAAAATGAAGCAAAATACTTCGATTGAAGTAGTAGCGGCAGCACTGGTTGAAGCAATTTGAGCTGATTTTGGACTTTTTCCATACCTGTTTGAATTTTATTATTATCACTTATTGTACTCACCGCATCTACAATTTTGTGCACGTTGGTCACCTTGTTATTAATTTGTTTGTTTGTACAGCTAATACTATATTCATACGGACACAAAATTATAGAGGTTCGCGTTCTCATTCTTGGTTCGCGGGCCAACCTTGATTGAACCTACATGTTTCGCCATACAAAATTTTGAGAGCGAACCTACGTGTTTCATTTTGAACCTTGTTGCGAACCCATATAATTTACTATCATCTCTAATTTTGATAACAAATTATCGCTAGTTTATCTGAACTAGTTGTCCAAAATTATTTTAACAAAAAAAAAACAATTGATAAATGCTAAAATTTAATAAAAACATTGAACAAATGTAAGGCATATACAGTGAACTCGCATAAACGTGAACATTCAGTAACGTGAACTACCCAAAAACATGAATATATTTTGTTTTTCATTGACTAGTCTAAAACGTGAACAAAGGTTAAATAAAGGCTCTAAAACGTGAACTTTTGTTCCAAACGTTTAAATTTAATATTGTAAGCCTATTTAAAAATGTTAGGTTTCCCCGCAAAAGAATTTTTGAAGTGAATATCCATCCACTAAAATCATTTTTAATATGTTATATAAAGCCTTTGAATGAAATAATTTTAACAGACCCTTTTTATTTTAAAAAATTATTTATTTTTCTTACAAAAAGTAGAATCGAAAAATGTTTCATAGCTAAAACACCACGTACTTTATTTTAATATAAAACAAACGACAAAAGAGACTGCAAAAAGTGGTAAAAAATGCAATATAAAACGTGAACAAAATCGAAAACGTGAACACCCTCGGTAAAAATTAGTTCACGTTTCTGCGAGTTCACTGTATTTATATTTATGTAAATAAAATGAAAAAGCAATAAATAGTCAATCGTATTTTAAACAGTAGAAGAATGTCGAAGTACGAACCAACTTAGAATATGTCGTGAGAACACATGGGTTCGCCATCATCGAGGTTCACGGAGCGAACCTAGTGTTTCAGTTTGCCGTGTGAACATAGTATAAGCTGACAAGTTTGTTAAAAGGTGCAATTGTCGTTGCTTCTCGATCAATATTTATGTTTGGAGAGCATGATCGCGCACGAGTAGTTGTGTTTTCTATAAAATTCATGTTTGTGTTTAATTCGTTTTTTTTATTGTCGTCATCAGCAACCAAATTTAAATAAACGTTCCTACTGCTTGTAGATTTATTATTGTTGTTGGCAGAAGATGAACGCATTAAGAGTTCTCTTTTTTCCTGTTCACTTATATGAGTCATTCAGTTTTAACTTTCGCAGTGTACAAACGCGTTTTTATAATCGACGCAACTGAATATTAAAAATTATTTAAAGTTAAAACCACAAAAAAAAAACAATAACAAAACATTGATTAATTATTATACTGCTTTTATTTAACTTTTTGCTTGCGTGTAATATACATATATATTTGCAAATACAAACTCATATAGTGAACACAAAAAAAGAGAACTCTAAATGAGTTCATCTTCTACCAACAACAACAATAATAAACCTACAAGCAGTAAGAATGTTTATTTAACTTTGGTTCATGACTACGAAAATGAAAAAAATGATTTATGCTGGGAACAAAATTGGGACTAACGCCGAATTTCGTCTAGCACGACGAATTCGTTGGCAAAAGTTCGTTGCGTAAATTCGTCGTGTGGCGCACAACTGGGACGAAAAACCAACTCCTGTCATAATAATCCAAAAAATTGTGTGTATTTTTTATTACAAATTTGTTTTTATATACATACAAACATAACAACGATAGTGTTACCGTATAAAGAAAATAATTTCTTTATAAAATTAAACATTAAAAAAAAACTATTAACAACAAATTTCATCATTAATAATTATGTATATTTAACTAAAATGCTCTATATCATAAAAAGAAGAACTTATTAAAGTAAAAATTAACATTATTTACTAATATATTTTAAAACTAAAAAAACATGTATTGATTTCTTCGTCGTTCGTCGGCGTATGAAATAGAAATAACTCTATCAGAGAATTCGTCACGTACGACGGATTTCGTCGACGTCGGTGCTGTGTTCACTTTCATATGAGTGCATGTGTTCTATTCGCAACGAAAAATTCGTCGTTCGTCCCAATTATGTGCCCAGCATTAAGCAAAAACCAGAATCCTTCACAACACACAACTACTCGTACGCTATCTTGCTCCCAAAACTTAAATATTGATCGAGAAGCAACAACAATTGCACCTTTTAGCAAACTTGTCAGCTTAGGTGAACAAACAAACAATTAGTAACAAGGTGACCAACGTGCACAAAATTGTAAATGCGGTGAGTACAATAAGTGATAATAATAAAATTCAAACAGGTATGGACAGATACATAACCCCTTTTTAGGGAAAAAGTCCCAAATCAGCGCAAATAGCATCAACGGCAAAAGTTCCCAGAGATGGGAAAAATAATATAAAGAATTCCGAAAATCGTTTCGCGATTCTAAATGAACAAGGCGATAACGACACAACTACAACAAGGTCGAGTAAACCCCCACCGATATATTTAAGAGAGCAGAACTCTAGTTTTTTGGTAAAAAGCCTTATCTCCTTAATTGGAGAAAATGAGTTGTATGTAACTCCAATTAAGCGCGGAAATATCAACGAAACAAAAATCCAGGTAGTGCAAGAAAGTAATTACCGAAAAATAGTTTCGGACTTTGAGTCAAAAAACAAAAATTTTTATACGTACCAATTAAAGAGTGCTAAAGGTCTAACCATCGTAATAAAAGGTATAGACTCTTGCGTGGACCCAGAAGAGGTAAAGTGTGGCCTTGAAAATTGTGGCTTCAAACTTAAAAATGTTTCAAACATTAAAAATAGGGAAAAAATTCCCCAACCTATTTTTAGAGTCGAGCTACAGCCTGGTTACTTGAAAATAAAAAAGAATGAATCCCACCCAATTTATAATCTAAAGTACTTGTTACACCGAAGAGTTACCGCAGAACTTCCTCATATAAAAACTGGACCTGTTCAATGTTTGAACTGCCATGAATTTGGGCACACGAAAACTTATTGCAAGTTGCTGCAGTCTGCGTTGCATGTGGTCAGTTACACAGTACCGCTAACTGCGACAAAATTAAAGGTGATCCCAAGGCGAAAAAATGTTGTAATTGCGGCGGAAATCACACTGCCAACTATAGAGGCCTTTACTCGTTTTTTAAGAATTCATCAAACGAGAAAACTAATGCTACTCCCGCCCAGCATAAAACCCCTTTTAACTACCCGCAGTTACCTCAACCGTCCACCTATCAAAATCAATATTCAAACATTTTCAAATCTAACGCGACTAGTGCTCAACAACAAGCTAACAACAAATTTTCATACGATAGTATTTTAAAAAGCAACCAGAGTACGGCGCAAAAAACCGTAAATGTAAATGAAGATTCGGGGTCTAACTTTAGTCGTATTAAAGCTTCAAGTGGAAGCTTAATACAAACAGTTAATACATTTACTCTCAACATGTCCTGTATGATGCAGGAAATGTTGAAAATGCAGTCTACCTTGTTGCAGGCTGTACTAAAAATACCATGAACTTAAAAATCTGTTTTTGGAATGCAAACGGCATCTGCCAACATAAAAATGAAATAGAATATTTTCTTCTGGATAAACAAATCGATGTTATGCTTATCTCAGAAACTCATTTGACGTCTCGAAGCTATTTCAGGATAAGTGGATATAATTTTTATGACACAAAGGATCCTCGAGGTAGAGCTTGTGGTGGTTCGGGAATTCTAATAAAGACGCGAATAAAACATTACATGTTGAATGATTTTTGTGAAGATTATCTTCAAGCAACGAACATGTGCATCGAAAATTACTATCAAAAACTTGTAATTGCCCCCCAGATTTTCAATTACCGAGAGTCAATATACGGCTTTTTATAAATCACTAGGCCCCTGTTTTCTAGCAGCTGGCGACTGCAATGCTAATCACACATTCTGGGGTTCACGTTTAATCACTCCTAAGGGACGAGTTTTGTTTGACGTCGTTTCTAAAATGGGTTTGAACGTAGTGTCAAGTGGTCAGCCAACATATTGGCCAACAGATCGACAAAAAATTCCTGATGTTATTGACTTTGGAATAGCAAAAGTGTACCTAGCGAGTTGGTTGAAGTTGAAGCATCTTTGGATTTGCACATTGCTCGGAAAAAAATGCCGCTAAGAACACCCTCTGACATAGACGATTCCCTCAGGTTGTTTAAAGCGCACGTTAAACAAGCTGCTTTTAATGCTACTTCAAATAAAACAAATCAACAAGTGAGATTTAGCAATATTTTTTCTGTAGATATAGAAAGGCTATTGACTGAAAAATGGAGAGCTCGACGTGAATGGCAACGTTACAGATCCCCTCAGGTAAAGTTAAGTCTTAAGGAGTGTACCAAACAGCTCAGAAAAGTTTTACAAACACAAAAAACAGATTCGCTGCAAAAATTTCTTCAAGAACTCGATGCAACACCACAAACAGACTATTCGCTGTGGCATGCAGCCAGAGGACTTAAAAGGCCAGTGATTTTCAAACCTCCGTTACGAGATTCGAATGGTGACTGGGCAAGAACTGATGCTTAAAAAGGTGATCTATTTGTCAAGCACCTAGAAAAAGTATTTACGCCGAATATTTCTGCTGATATTGTTGAATTGCCACCAGTAGTCTCTGTACCAGAAATACCGCTGGGATTTAACATGAAGAAGATTGAAAATACTATTACTAGTCTTAATACAAGAAAAGCCCCAGGTGTCGACAAAATAAGCAACAAAATGCTTCAAGAATTGCCTTTCATTGCAAAAAGAATAATACTATTCATTTTCAATGGTTTTGATGATTACTATGATACCAAAGCCCGGCAAGGATCATACAAAGGCTGAATCCTATCGGCCAATTAGTTTATTGCCCAATATTTCTAAACTATTCGAAAAGCTGTATATGAGCAATATGATGCCTATAGTGACCAGTAATGGATGCATTCCAGATCATCAATTCGGTTTTCGCAGACAACATAGCACTGTTGAACAAACTCACAGACTTGTGAATGTTGCTAGAGACTCTTTTGAAAAAAAGAAATATTGCTCTGCGCTCTTTATAGATGTTTCTCATGCCTTCAATAAAGTATGGCACGAAGGTCTTATCAACAAACTAATAAAAATCTACTAGCAAACATCGTTAAACTTTTAAAAAGCTATCTAATGCAACGTAAATTTGTAGTAAGGGAAGGCAATTTTTTAAGCCCTCCGCAGTCGATTGAAGCCGGAGTGCTTTAAGGCAGTATCTTCGGTCCATTACTTAACTTAATATATGTCTCTAACTTACCGTTAAGCAGTAACATTCACACGTCAACATTTGCTGTTGATACAGCTTTTCTAAGCGTTCATGAAAGCCCTGTAGATGCTTCCCACAACTTACAAGGATATACATATATCCAAACTGGAAAAATGGCTGAAACAATGGCGTATAAAAGCAGAAATGTGTACACGTCACTTTTACGTTGCGCAAGGAAACATGCCCGCCTATAAAAATTAACACCGGGACTATACCGCAACACACTATAGTAAAATATCTAGGCATTCATCTAGATCGTCGTTTAACATGGAAATCTCATAAAGACGCAAAGTTAACACAAATAAAATTAAAAGCAGCCCAAATGAATTGACTTATTGGAAGAAATTCTATACTAAGCCTAGACTGCAAACTTCTATTATACAACGAGATCCTGAAACCAATATGGTCCTATGGAATCCAGTTACGGGGCACTGCCTCAGCATCGAATGTCGAAAGAATTTAAAGGCGACAGAATAAAATTCTACGTACAATAACAGCAGCCCCCTGGTATGTCAGAAACCATCGAATTCATAAAGATCTAGACGTTCCGTTGGTGAAGACAGTATTTTCAAATCACGCGAAAAAATATATAAAAAAAACTTGAGTTGCTGCCAAATCCACTTGCGCGCAATATTCTTCATTATAGAGGCCACACCCTGCTGAAAAGAAGGGATACTCTTTTTCTCAGCCGTAAAACAACAAAAATTAACCGTTGAAATTAAAAATTTTGTTTAGCATTGGCTAAACTTATATTTAATATTTTTAGATTTAAGATTTGAAAAACTTATTGATAATTTAATCTATAATTGAAGATTCAATACATAATAAAATTATCAAAAAAAAAAAAAAAAAACTTATATGAGTTTGTGTGTTATGTTTGAATTAAAACATTTGTTCAATTCACAAGCTCGTATTAACGTCATATGTGTTGTCTAATCGTATAATTATACAATATTGTATTTTTGTTGTTGGTAATTTTCATACAAAAGTGTGTTATAATTATATGATTGAATTTTATATGTTTTTCAATTGTTATATTGAGGCCGGGTCTGGGAATATTCTATTTGTTAAATTAATTTGTAAAAATATTTTATATATGTTATAAGTAACACCAGAAAATACTTTCTTCTTAATGATAAATATATACATGATTCATTTCAACTTAATTTTCAAACTAATTTAATCAAAATTGCTTGTCGCTAAAAAAGTTATTATATTTAGCGTCAAATTATAATTCCCACACCTGGTTTTACACCTTGATATAAAATTAAATTACTTTTTTCAGTTTCTCTTTTCATGTTTTTTTTTTTATTTGATAAAAAGAAATTTGTTTTTGACATAAACTATTTACTCATATGAATTGACAACATTAAACTGACATTTAAAATACGACAAAATAACCATACAACAAATTTGTCTGTTCACAAGCGCATAAACAAATATCGTCTTTTTTTAAACCATAAGGCCGATATCAGAGTGGCAGCGAGAAGCAAAGCAAAGAGTGTAGCGACAAACTAGTTTATGTATTTTCTTATGTGTTCGCTCAAAAGATGTCGTAGTGAGAGCAGAGCGACAAGAGAGTTTCAGCAGCAAAGCAGGTTGTGAAGTGGTTTGTAGCTGAAATGGTTATTGTCATTCTTTTTGTTTGTTTGTTTTCTTTTTTATTATGTATGTATGCATTTTTTAATACGGGTTTTTCGCATTTATTGTGAATTTTATGTTCGTTCAACACGTGGAAATTGCAATTATATATTAAATTAAATTAATTAAATTGTGCTACATATAAAAAATAATATCAATACGAAAAAAATTAAATCAATACGATGGAAATTAATATAGAACAATTAATAACTGAAGTGTTTACGCGTCCTGTACTTTTAGACCAAAGAAATAAAAATTATCATAATCGGATTCTGTCTGACAAAAATTGGAAATACATTGAAGAAGCAATGAAACAACCAAGTAAATACATTAAATAATAAATAGTTATATATGTACCTTAATGTTATAATTAATTTCTCGGTAGGGTTGTATGGGATTTTTATGAAATTTGTCCAATGTTTTTGAAGCTTGTGCTGCATTTTTTTCCAAAATATAATTAAAAGTGTCAATTGACATTTTTGAATAATCAAAAAATTTTTGAGGATGGTTTCTCAGTTCCTTATACAAATAGTAGAATTCGCCCTTTTTTCTACGATTTTTATTTATTTCATGTATACCTTTCTTTTTAACAAAAAATGCATTAAAAGTATTTATTGACATAAATAACTCTTCATCTGAATCCATCTTGAACAAATGAGCACCGGCAAAATACTAAATTATTGCAAACACATTAACTCGCTTTGCACAATGTAGCTCTCACTCTGACATATTGTAGCATTACTTTAGCGTGAACTACATCGCTACACTCTTTGCTTTGCTTCTCGCTGCCACTCTGACGTCGGCCTAAGACAGACGACTGAGCTTGTGAATTGAACAATTATTTTTATTATTAAAAAAAAACGTAAATAGCCCAGTTGGAAATTTTTGGAATTTAATTTGAGTTCAATTCTTTGTTTCAAATTTATAAATTAAACCTAAATTTAATTGATTTCGTTAACCGTTGTCATTGTTGATGCATAAATGGCCGAAAATTTTCGTCACTGAACATAATTGTGAACAGTTTTGCATTTTAAGTTTTATGCAATACGTATAACAATTTTGTATTTATTGCGCCATGAATCAATCACAACTTTGTAAGAACTATTGGGCTCAATAATTGAGCGATTATTGCTATAAATGTGTATGTATATTTTACTATACATATTTTATATCGTTTTAATTTTTTACTCAATTGGATGTCTATGCCAATTGGGTTGGTTTTTGTTCATGTATTTGAGTTCTAGTATATTTCATACAATAATTTTGGAGAACATTAAAACTGTATTTCATCTCAGTTTGGATATGTTTCATTCATTTTTACCCTGTAATTGTAAGCATGTGCAAACATTAAAAATGCTTGCAATTGCTTTATTTATGTTTCTATTAATGTGCATAAAACTGCAGGGTTTTATTTTGTTTTTATTACTATTATTTTGTTTCTATTATTGCAAGCATGTGCAAACATTAAACATTTTTGCAATTGCTTTCTGTTTGTACTGCTATGCAGTCATTAATTTTATTAAAAATTTACATAGATGTGAATACTTTTTCTTTAATTAAATTCGTTTAAGTTTAATTAAAATTAAGTGCGTGTTTTGTAAAAACTTTATACAAATACAAACTGAGAAAAAAAAATTGTTTCATGAAATGACAAAAAGTTTTCAATAAAAATAAAATATTGAGTTAATTATACGCAATTGAAGTGTACAAAATTTGTAAAGCCAACATTTTTCTTCCGCATAATGGTTTCAACAGAAAATGATAAGAATACTTTCACCCAAAAGCGCATTACATAACGCGTCCACGGAACTGAAATTCATCTGGGAAATTCTTAAGTAGGCGCCCCCTAGGAGTCTTAATTTCAGGCACTGTATTACATCCTGGGTTAAGACGTTATTTGCACCCGTGAGTACTTCTCTTTCTATTATCTTGCATCCTTGTATGTATCTGAATACTTCTGATGATAAGTCAGGCCCATCGGTCGCGAAGAATGATGGGACTGTGTTGTTTACTATTTTAATGATCTTATATAACGAAGTCATTATGATCCTTTCTATTTCCGATCTCTCAGTAGTATGGTTTTGCTGGGGTGACGGTGATCGTTTTTCTATGTTCCGCTGGTAATCATCTTGATAGTGGGCTGTGTCCACGCAAGAACTTGCACACTGTCCACTTAATAACTATACTTGTCGATCTGTTCTATTAATTCGTCTGTCTTTGTCTGTGGATTGTCCATTAAAGCTGTCGTCTACTTACCCATGTTCCGCTGGTTATTATCTTCATAGTGGTCTGTGGTTTAGGCTTATTTTCACTTTATATTATTTTTTATTTTATTTTATTTGTTCGCAACCGCGCAGAATTTTTACGATCAAAGTAATTCTCCTTGTTGTCCTGATCCGCTTTAGCGATTAGTCCTGCAATGACAATATGAGGGTAGCTAGAATTTAGACTTTATTCAATTTGTCCTGTGCAGCTCCACACCGTCGAATGTAGGATGCAACAATACAAGGTAGCTAGAATTTAGACTTTTATGTATTGTTGGTTTTGCTACACCGGACAGTTTTTTCTTGAGCAAGATCAACACAAGGATTATTATATTTCTTTGATGTTATTATTAACGCGGCTACCGGCTGCGCCAAATGTTATGTTTGGATTAAAACATTATTTTTATTATTTAGTTATTATTATTTTTATTTATTAACCACATGTTATGTTTAAAATGTTACTTAGCCTTTACAGGGACCCGCTTTTTAAGGCTGGTGTTTGATCAGGTTTTGACTTATAAAATATATACATATATATATAAATATATACTACTTTAAAATATTATTTAGCCTTCACAGGGACCCGCTTTTTAAGGCTGGTGTTTGATCAGGTTTTTGTTACGTGTTAAAGAATATTCCCGAACTGCTTTCTGTCAAGACTCTACAGACTAGAACTACTATACAGATTATACAGACTAGAATACTACCCATACCAAATCACCATCCGCTTATACACCCAATTTCGCTGTCTGATTGAACGATGCTGCTGACGTTCGCTGCCGCCGGCGTGGTCATTGCTAAGTGTGTTAGTATGCAAATTCCGCATATTCATACCCGTGGAACTTCCAGCCGATTGCGGTTCTCACGATATTGCAATGTCAGCATATGTACGTCTGTAGGAAAATTACTGGTAATAACGTCAGTATGTGTATGCAGCGTATGTTTCGCTGCTGCTGATATTTCTGTTGGTTGGGGAAAACGACTCATAACATGTGTATGCAAATATATGTAAATTACACGCAAGCAAAAAATCTAAGTAAAACCAGTATAATAACTGTTTAATCAATGTTTTGTTTTTGTTTAATTTTTTTTTTTTTGTGATTTTAACTTTAAATAATTTTTAATATTCAGTTACGACGATTATAAAAACGCGTCTGTACACTGCGAGAGTGAAAACTGAATTCGAGCTGTACGGTTATTACCGTATTGTGCGGTAATTTAGACATCCAAAAGGTAGGAAGGTAATTACAATATTTGTACGTTAATTTTATAAATCTTTAATTTTTAATCAAATCATAAAACCCACGGTTTTCCTAAAACATTTTAACAATGCCAATTGTGGCTAAATGCTAAAAATTTCTCCTATGGAATATTTATATAGGAACTCGCTGTTTTTTTGCTTGGGTGACAAACTAGAACAAAATGGGCTGGCCTGCGATGTCGAATGATATCGATCAGTGGTTTGCTAGATGTAAAAAAATTAACTTGCATTTCTCTAATAAGCGATTTTATTTAATTTATTATTTATTTACTGCCACAAAAGCTAAATATGTAAATAATAATAAATTGATGCTAAGAAGGTCGCAAACCGGTTGTATTTCGTTTACAATTTCAGCATTATCGATCGATCGACATCGCAGGGTGGGCCGAAAATATACATATAAAATCTTTGATTAATCTATGACTTAAGCTGCAGGTCCATACCATTAATTAATTATTTTAAAATGTAAAATTTACGAAGTTATTATTTTTTATAATTAAAGTCATGTGACTGCAGATTTCTGCATTTGCTGTATATTGTAAAATGACATTAATTCGTATATCTACAAATAATTTTAGCGATTTTATTTCATATATAATTTAATTCGTTCTAACGGATGACAACACTTTTCTCACAACTGTTATATTACATTGTTTCATCTAACAAAAGCTTTTTAAGAACAAATTTGTATATCCGGTAAATCTTATTCGATGAGTGTTCACAACACAGATAAAGGGCCTTTTAAGTCCTCTGGCTACACGCCACAGCGAATAATCTGTTGATAGTGCTGCATCGAGTTCTTGCAGAATTTTTTGCAGCGAAGCTTTTTTTTGTGTTTGCAAAACTTTTCTAAGCTGCTTGGTACACTCCTTAAGCCTTAATTTTAGCTGAGGGGATCTGTAACGTTGCCATTCACGTCGAGCTCTCCATTTTTTAGCCAATATCCTTTCTATATCTGCAGAAAAAATATTGTTAAATCTCGATTGTTCATTTGGTTGATTAGAAGAAGCATAAGAGCTGCTTGTTTAACATGTTCTTCAAACAACCTAATATAATTTTCTATGTCAGTAGGTGTTCTCAACAGAATATTTTCCGTGCAATGAGCACTCAAATAATTTTTGTATTTGAGCCAGATAATACGTGCAGGTGTCAACGGTAAATCACATGTTGGAGTTGCAGTTGTGTGTTAGTAAATAGTGATAATAGTAAGTGAGTGATCTGAAGATAAATCCAAAGATGCTTCAACTTCAATCATTTCGCTGGGCACTCCTTTCATAATTCCAAAGTCGATAACATCAGGAATTTTTTGTCGATCCGTTGGCCAATATGTTGGCTGACCACTTGAAACTACATTCAATCCCATTTTTGATATTGTGTCAAACAAAACACGACCCTTAGGACTGATTAAGTGTGAACTCCAAAATGTGTGTTTAGCATTGCAGTCGCCAGCTGCTAGAAAACGGGACCCCAGTGTTGTATAAAATGCGGTATATCGACTCTCTGGGATTGAGGAGGAGAATAAACAGATGATATCACAAGTTTTTGATAAAAATTTTCATTACAGATAGTCGTTGCTTGATGATATTCTTCACGAAGTTCATTTAGCAGGTAGTGTTTAATTCGAGTTTTTATTAGGATTCCAGAGCCACCACAAGCTCTACCTCGAGGGTCCTTGGTGTCGTAGAAATAATATCCACTAATTTTAAAATAGCTTCGAGACGTCAAATGAGTTTCTGAGATAAGCATAACATCAATTTTTTTATCCAGAAGATAATATTCTATTTCATTTTGATGTTGCGTTCCAAAAACAGATTCTTAAGTTCATGGTTTGTTCAATACAGCCTGCAACAAGGTAGACTGCATTTTCAACATTTCCTGCATCATACAGGACATGGTGAGAGTAAATGTATTTACTGTTTGTATTAAGCACTATAAATAACGCAAAACAAATTTCCATTGTTGATTTGACTCGCCGTTTAATTACGGAGATTTGATGCGATCATAATATTTGCTTTTGGAAGTTTTCTCCACAAACAATCAGTGATGCCAGATTTAAGATTAATCCTTATACAATAACAGATTCAAAATTACCCAAAAATTATACATATGAATAAATCTTTCACAAAACATTTCTTAAGGCGCTATCTGCTTATATTTGTATACAATAATAAAATAACACATTTACTACATTGTACACAAAAGTATCTTTTGTATTTATTTGGTATTTCTTTTATTTTCATATAAATATTATTATATATGTAGCATGTATGTATGTTTTATTTTCATATAAATTTTATTATATAGCAGTGATGGAAAAATGAAAAATTGAAATGGTACTGTCCGACAGCAAAAAGAATACTTTTTTCTATATTGTGGTACTTTTTGTGAAACATATATTTTTATTCAAAAATAATATTAAAAATCCATTTTATAATAAAAATAATATTAAATGAAGAAAACAATGCAGCTTGGTTGGCATAATTTTTCAACCAGGTTCAACCCCGTATTAGCAGAACAAAACCAATACATGTACATTAAAAAAAAACAAATGTGTGCAAAATACACTAACTACACACATATATGTATATTTTTACAATTTTATACCAGATTATTTAGTCTCGTGTGTTTTCGAAAGAACAAAAGTTATGCGATCTAAAAATTAATCTCGTGTAAATTGGACCAATAAGATTAAAGGGCACTATACATTCGCCAAAATCACAGCAAGCCTTTAAGGTTGTAACAGTAAAAATTTGTTTGTATGTGTGGCACCGACGACGCTTGATGAAAAATCAAAGAATTTAGATATTGGGTATGCTTGATATCAAGCATACGTACACGCGCTTGATGTCAATGACAGTTTATAGTGCCCTTAACAACTTTTACAAAAAACAGATACTAACAACAACATGAATAACGAATTTGTGCATTCCTTAGTTCTTGTTTTGAAGCCAATGTTATCAATGATTATAAAAATAACGCAGATTTCTAAACAGGGAACAAAGCAAAACAAAAAAGTAGTACTAAATTTGACTGTGGTATTTTTGTTGTGAAAAAGTACTGAAAATAGTACAAAAGTACTGAATTTTCCATCACTGTCATATTATGTGGTGGTAACTAGAATGAATAAAAGTGTAATATATAAAGCAAACGATAATGAAAGAAAAAAGCATTGTTGCAAATTTAAGTATGTATCTAGTGCCAGTGTTGCATGTAGATGGACAGCTAGTGTAAAATGATCTTAGTATGATATGTACGTATTAAAAAATGTGATGTAATTATAATGTAATGATGACACTACGCCACACGTACTTTTGTGCATATTTGTCTCTAATTGAAAGGAATTATAGTTTACGCTCATTTTGCCGAACTTTACCAGAAAAGTAAGGAAACAGAGCTAATATGATCCCATTAAGTAAATTCTTATTTAGTTGCAAGTTAAGCTATGTACAGACGATTGGCAGATCTTACAATATTGTAAGATATGGCAAAATGCTGACAACGTACTGACAATGAAAAATTTTTACCAAAAGGTAAATTGTCAGTTCATACGATTGTAAGAAAACCTTACAATTTCATTGTCAGACAATTGTCAGACAATAAATTTATCTGCCAACAAAATTTGTCAGTTTACACGGTTGTCAGATTGTTGTGTGGAAAAATTGCCAAATGCGTTGTTAAACTTTGTCAGAACTGTCAAATCCAATAGTATTTATGGACATTGCCAATAGAAAAATTATATGACAATGGTGCCATTGTCAGATGCATTAATTTAAACACATCTGCCAATAAAACAAGAGCTTATAATGTCTGACAATTATCTGACAATGGCAAAGTACAGTGTTCTCACGATTGTCAGATATCTGATAATATTATTGTGTTACAATGAACTGACAATGATTTTTCTTGCAACGTTGCAAGACAATAATTGTAAGTTCAGACGGTTGTTAGAGATTTTTCTGACAATATTGTAAGATCTGCCAATCGTCTGTACATAGCTTTAGTTTGTTTGTCTGAAATCAGCCTTTTTGTTGTTTACAACTTAAATCATATGTACTTACATATGTATGGAAATTCAGGAATTTCATTCCCAATTCTATATAAAACTTTTGAAATAATGAAAGAAAAATTGTTGCATAAATAGCGCAGTGAAGTAAAAATATTATTAACATATTCGAATTCCTAAATACTAACAGTGTTATTCACAAACATTTTATTAGAGGCTAATAAGCAAAATGCGCTAAAGTAGTATTCACAAACGGTTAATAGTACTATGACGCGGTTATTACACGCTAATAAACTCGAACATTTTATTGTAGGCATCACGCTACTTTAGCCGTTTAATAAGTTGACTTTTGCATTTTTTAAAGTAAAAAAATTACTTTTTACTTCAAAAAGTATGAAAAATAAAAAAAATATTCGAATAAAGTAATGATTGTAATAAATATAATTTCGACATTCGTTAGTATTATACAAAATATATACATATGTATACATAAAACTATAATTTTTTTATTAAATTAATTATTTTGCAGATAATGTACATACATACATATGTATTTCAACTCTCCGGATTCTTCCAGTCCTTATGCAATGTTTACATACATACATAAGTATGTATGTACGTAAAGTAAGAAAATTCAAGAAGAAATACATAAATACGAATGTATGTGAATATGTACATACATACATACATAATATGTATATTTACGTATGCATGTACACAAATGTGACTGTATGTACTTATATGCATGTACATGCATATTTGTTCACATGCGTACATAACTTAAATTCTTCCTGCTCTTTGAAATATTAATATTATTAAATCTTTTTTTCATGATTTTGTGCATAATTTGTCACATTTCAACCACAACAAGATTAAAAACATTTTCAAATAAATAAAGCAAACAAATTAGTGGTGTGTAATCAATTGCAACGAACTCGGTATTTGAATACTTTTGTAATAACTTATGAAAACACATTGCTAGCAATATCAATACAACACATATTAAAAAATTTTAATATTTTTTGAAATATTATAAGCAATACTCTATTACTCCAACTTGTTTAAATAAAATTTATTTGACATTATTTTCACATTTTCAAACCATTAGAGACTACTTGCTTATCGAGTATGTTATTGTACACAACACTAATCATAACTTGACAATTGAAATGAAACAATGTTGCTAACACAGAATTACAAAACTGAAAAAATCACACAATAGTTAATTTGGCTTTATTAAACATTTGTGAATAATGTTTCTTATTAGCCGGTAATAAGAAACATTATTCACAAATGTTTAATAAAGCCAAATTAACTATTGTGTGATTTTCTCAGTTTTGTGATTTTGTGTTACCAACATTGTTTTGTTTTAATTGTCAAGTTATAATTAGTGTTGTGTATAATAACATACTCGATAAGCAAGTAGTCTCTAATGGTTTGAAAATGTGATATAAATTTTATTTAAACAAGTTAGATTAATAGAATATTGCTTATAATATTCAAAAAATTATTTAAATTTTTTAAGAGGTGTTGTAGTAACCTTGCGAGCAAAGTGTTTTCATAAGTTAGTATTAAAGTATTCAAATACCGAGTACGTTGCATTTGTTTACACACCACTAATATGTTTGCTTTATTAACGCTGCAATTACACATTCCATTAGTGGCATGCCATTGCTCTATATGTATGTACGTATTATCAACAAAAAACTGTTCGAAAAAGCCAAATATATAGCAATTTGATTTTGCGTTGTAAGTACATTGTACATGCATATAAACGTGCGTATACATACATACATACATATGAATGTATGTACATATTCACATACAGTCATATGTACATACATATGTATGTATTTCTTCTTGAATTTTCTTATTTTACGTACAAATGTACATATGTATGTATATATGTATGTACATACATATGTATGTAAACATTGCAGAAGGACTGACAAAATCGGTAGAATTGAAATATGTATGTATGTACATATGTACATACTTATGTATGCATATGTACATACATATGTTTGTATGTATGTATGTATGTATTATTTGTAAAAAAATTATAGTTATATGTAAGTATGTACATATATGTATATGTATGTATGTATACATATAAGTACATACATATAAGTATATGTACATATACTACATACATACATATTTTGTATAATACTAACGAATGTCGAAAATAGTATATTTATTACAATCATTACTTACATATTTGAATCTTTTTATTTTTCATACAAGTAAATATTAGCAGAAATCACTCTTGGTTGAAAACTGCTCTTGCATTCGTTGCAGATCTAGCAGGTCTAGCTTATTTACATTTTATATTTGAACTGCTGCAAACTGATGATAATAAGCTCTGCAATGATTACAATAGTAACGATTGATTTCCCATAGTAATTTTTTTTACTTTAAAAAATGCAAATGTCAACTTATTAAACGGCTAAAGTAGCGTGATACCTGCAATAAATTATTCAAGTTTATATGTAAGCGTGTTACATTACATCCTAATAGTGCTATTAAGCGTTTGTGAATACTAGTTTACCGCATTTGGCTTATCAGCCTCTAACAAAACGTTTGTGAATAAAACTAAAAATATATTAAACCCGAAAAATGTAGATATGTACATATGTACATATGTACATACATACTTACATACATATATACATACATACATATGTACATATGTATGTACATAGGTAATATCACAATTGGATTTTCACTGTAACACGGGTATTGTTGTTACGTTTTTAAATGGCAAATGACGAAAGCGCTTTCGAAATCCTAAAAATATATACATATTACATTCATAAAAAGTTTGTTATTTACAAAATTGTTCTATTAAAAGTGCACATTACGCTGTCAATGACCAAGAAAATAAAAATGTACCCAAACATTGAGCCAATTTTGAAATCTTATTACAACAACCATACGTAAGAAATAATTGGGTTGCCAAGGTTTGTCAACATTAATATGTACGTTAAGACTTTATATATCGCAGCCCAAAGTGCAAACGGACGTGACATATAGTTTGTAAATATTTATGTAATGAGAAATATTTTACCTATGTGTGTATATATGTATGTATAGGTATATGTATGTAAATAAAATAATTTCTTCTAAAATAAAAATTAGTTGATACTTCTCTTTTATTAAATAAAGGAAAAGTGCTCAAATATTTCACGAAACGTTGGGACAGATGTGGTACCTGCCATTACGGCTTATACTACGTTCACACGGAACATGCTTCGCTCTCTATTCATGCTTCACACCCCAATCATGAGCGAAGCAACAAAATTTTGAGAGCGAAGCATGTAGATTCATATTGAATCTACTTGCGAAGCATGAAAAATTGCTGTCTTCTCTAAATTTTATCGTAATTTATCGAAAGTTTATCTAAACTAGATGCAAAAAACACAACAAAAACTTTAATTAAAAGTGAAAAATTGAATTAAAATTATAAAGATAAAACAACAATGGAAGCAAAAAATATGTTTGTGCATTTTTAAAAATGCGTAATAATTTTAACTTATTTTTTTTGTCTATTTTAGATTTTATTTGTTATTAAAAAGAGAACTATCAAATCGAAGCAAGTACATGAGTCGTGTGAACAGCTAGATTCAATAACATGCTTCAGAGAGCGAAGCAAGTGCTTCATCTTCTCGTGTGAACATAGTATTAACTTTACACTGCTCTTAACAGGGATTAAGTTTGTCAGTCCACAGCCCCCCGAAGGCAAAAGAGTGACCTTAAGAATCGCATCACCACCACCAATTAATTGTTTATTATGCGTCCCATACACGTTTCAATTCAATTGTCAATTGAGTCTTTCAATTGAATTGATTCTTGGCCACACCATTCATAAACTGAATTGAAAGATTTTCATTCAATTGTCAATTTGCTCTAGCATTTTTATTCAGCCTTATGTCAAAAATTTCTCGATTTGTATGTATTTGTTGCCCTAATAATACCACCTGTATTATTTCATCATGCTATACACATAAATTTGACAGCTTATCAAGAGACTCGAGCACACACAGTACAATCGAATTGGCCATATACGCTTTGATTTGAACAACAACCGACTGGATTGAAACGTGTATGAGGTGCTTTAGTCTTTTCTATTGATTAATGAAAAAAAAATAATTAACTCTTTAATTAATTTGAGAGCGCATTTACTAAAAGTAATAATATTTTGTACACTTGAGGGCATTTTGATTTTTACTTGGTCATATTGTTGACCTTTATTGGGGAGTATGAAGTGACAAGAAACAAAAAATGTGGCGGATGTCATGCATTGACCTCACTAATATGACGAGAAAAACCGCTTTAAGCCATCATCGAAAACATTCTTACAACTATTTGTCAAGTTTTAAGGGAAAGAGGACGAACGTACTTCAACAATTTTTGTTAAGAACTTTGGATCTTTCTTTAGTCTAAATACACTAATGTCACAATGCAGTCGTAATAAAAGCCAAAAACAAACTATGTGAGAACGCTATAATTCCTGAGCGATATCATAATCCACTGCAGCCAAAATGTTCAAGATACATTGCCAGAAACTGACAATGAAAATGAAAATATTCTGAGTGACTAAAGTGTTTTTGTGTAAATAACTAAGTGACCCGCATACGTTGTTTTGCCATATAAATTATTTCGCGCATAGAAAAAAATTTTGGGGTGGATTACCCTTAACATTTCGGTGTATGAGAAATAAGTGTTGTTCGATTCTCAGACCTACCCAATATGTGCGCAAGATTTCATAAGAATCGATCGACTCGTTTCACGCATAGAAAAAGAATTTCGGGGTTAACCAAAATATATGAGTAGGGAAGATTACGGATACCTAATCATTTCGGTGACCATCCGTCCTTTTTTTTAAAGGACAGTCTTTTTTTTTACTTTTCTTTTGACTCTTCTTTAGTTTCCAAAACTAAAAGTTTTATTTTTTCAAAATACCGAAATTTTAAAATCAATGCAATATAAATTTATAACTAGGAATTGCCTGGCAACACTGAAAAGAGTATGTTCAATGTGTCAAATTTTCTGTCGGCTTTCAAACGGACTGTGCAGAATTGAAATTGTTTTTATTAAATAACATTGATATAATAAAAAAGATACATTCTTCAGAAAAATATCAATAACACAACAACAGTGAAAATGGGCTTGAATAACCACTATATAGATTTGATGCATCATGGATACCTAAGTACAAAAATGATAAAATTTTTCAATTCTATGGATAAGTTTTTTTTTTTTAATATTTTTCTAAATTTTGGGATTTTCGAAGGGGCTGATTTACCAATTTTATCATAAATATGGAACGACTTGCTCAATTTTATCACAAAACATACTAAAAAACTTGAAATTAAATTACTTTTAAGCCACGATAATATTATTTTTTTATAAACTCAACGGTTTCGGAATTATTTAGACTGCAATGACTAAAAATAAATATTTTTTTCCAAAATTGGTAAATTTTTATTCTTAAAAAATATATAAAAAATCGAAAATGGAAAAATCTTCATATTTTTACTACATGATTAGAAAGGTATGTATATTCCAAATAAAATAAACTTTACTTCATGATAATCGATGCATAACTTATTCAGAATACAGTGAAATTAACCGATTTTAAGATTTGACTACGTTGCAATAAATGATCGATATGTACTCCACCAAATATTAGTTATGTAAATATAATAATATATTATAACTAATACGTGGTGGAGTACTTATCAAGCATTTATTGCAACGTAAATACTAAAAAACTCCCTATTGCATAGTATAACACTAGTTTATACCACCTGCTGAATACTGCAATAGGGAGTTTTTTAGTATTTATTTCAAAAGGGTCCGGTTAGATCAGCATAGTCAGCGCCTTATATGAAGGTGGCATCAGCTTTGTATAATAATTACAAAAGCAGCTAAAACAAACTCATGTTTTTTTGTAAATATTGTAGAACTGTAACCACCAGATATTTGGTACCGCGAAACCTTTCATTTTATAAATATCCATGTAAACATAAAAAATACCTGCAACATACTTTTGTTCTCTCTTCTTACACACAAAGAGCGTTTCATAGCATTTTGATTTTACAAAGTCTTAATACTTTGTATTACCATGTAAACACATCTCATTTCATAAGAATCGTCACGACTTTTCACCCATAGAAAAAAATTTCGGGGTGGACCACCCTTAAATTTTAAGGATATGAAAAACAGATGTTGACCGAGATTTTTTTTTATTTTTTTTTTTTAATTAGGACCAGCACTCAGGGGATGACCCCTACGTATGCAAAGCATTGAGCCGGAACTGGAAAAATAGGTTTTGGGAAGGAGGATAAAGGGAGTAGTGTTTGTGGACATTCGATTTGAACTCCGACACACTGATAGTGGCAGGAAAGACCTCTGCGGGGAGTTTATTCCACATACGAACAGTACGGCCAAAGTACGAATTCTCTCTGTAATGCGTGGTGCGGTTCACTGACATATCGACCACAAAGGGATGTGCTCCTGATGAAAAGCGTGTTATATGTGAAAAGTGGCGGGTTTCAGGAACAAGTTCCCTGATTTCATTAGAGCACATTCCGTTGTAGTAGCGATAGAACAACGAAACACACCCAACATTGCGTCGATGCTCCAATGAGTCAATAGAGTTGGCTACCCTACTGTCACCGATAAGCTTCTTTGCCCTATCCTGTACGCGGTCGAATAACTTCAAAATAGATTTTGAAGCACCGGCCCATACATGAGAGTTGTATTCCATTTTCGGTCGGATAAAGGTGGTATATATATTAAGGAGATCAGATGGAGTGAAGTATGTCCTACACCGTCTTAGAAAGCCGAGGCACTTGAATGCTTCTTTTGAGACATGAAAAATGTGATCATTCCATCGAACATCACAATGAATTTTCATGCCAAGAACATCAAGAGCTTCTGATTCCTCAATATCTATACCATCCATGTTTACAGATGGAGCAGCATGTCCGGTCATACGTCTATGTGTGAGCATAGCACATTGGGTCTTTCGTGCGTTAAAATTTACCCTATTAGCATGACCCCAATTTGAAATTAACAGGAGATCGCGATTTAGCGTATCATCCATATTTTGCCGCATTGCCCGGATCTCCGACGGTTGTGGCCTGTTGCTGAATGAATACGAATGCACTAGGCTACTGTCATCTGCAAAAGAGTAAATAGGGTTGGAAGTTTGACGTAGAAGGTCATTAAGAAAAATAAGAAAAAGGGTAGGAGAAAGAACGGAGCCTTGCGGTACCCCTGAATTTAACTTGAACTCGTTTGATGAGACCCCATCTACAACAACTCGTATAGTGCGATCTCTGAGAAAGCTCTATACAAATCGAGTGAAGCCATCAGCGACACCAAAAGCAATCAGTTTTGACAGAAGTGCTCCATGCCACACTCTATCAAATGCCTTGGAAATATCTAGAGCCACCACTTTACTTTCGCCAAAGTGATGTATGCTATTACACCACTTCTCCGAGAGGAAAGCAAGTAGGTCCCCCGTAGAGCGGCCTCTACGAAAGCCATACTGCCGGTCGCTAAGTAAACTGTTGAGCTCCAAATACTTCACAAGATGGAAATTCAACATACTTTCCATTACTTTGGAAAGCGCAGAACAAATTGCAATTGGGCGGTAATTTTCAGGGTTGTTGGCCTCCCCCTTTTTTAGGGATCGGCGTTACATTGGCAACCTTCCAACACTTTGGAAATTCACCAGCATGGTACAAAGTGCTAAACAGGCGTGCCAATGGAAGTGCTAACGTCGAAAAGCACTGTTTCAAGACCAGTGCTGAGATACCATCCGGCCCAGGAGACTTGTTTACGTTAAGCTTCGCTAAAACCTTTTTAACTGCACGCGCTCGAAAGAATATTTTTGGCATAGTTACAGATACTCAGTGAATACATGGTCGTCCTTTAAAAGAGGTGGAATTGAAGAACTAGCATTATCCTTGACTCTTTTAACGAATGACCAAAAGCTCTTGCTACCCCGTGGAGCATCAAGAACTTTAGTACGAAGGCGCTGCTCGTACAAAGCTTTTTCGCGCCTTATTACTCTGGCACATGAAGATCTCGCCTTTTTGCGCAGCGAATTAGTATCTGCGTTTTTATTATTACGCCAGATACTAAATGCTTCCTCTCTGGATCTGATTGCATTTCTGCACGTCTGATTGAACCAAGACTTAACTTTCGGTTTGATCAAAATTAGCTTAGATGGAATGAAAGTTTTCATTCCCAGCAAAATTATATTTTCTACCATTTTCGCCATGGCATCGACGTTATTGTCTAGAAAGCATAGAGATTCTCAGACCTACCACATATGTACACAATATCATAAAAAATATATATCGAAATAATGTAATTATAAATATAATTTCTATTTAAACAATCCTATCGGTTTTTTACATTGAACATTTATAAAAAGTATCGCTACCGGCAGTACTATGATAAATTTACTTGAAAAGTATACTAAGCGCAATAAGACCTAGAAAAAATATTATAAAGTATTACTACCCATTGACATCTAAATAAATTATTGCTCTGTTTAAGGAAAAAATAACAAACAACCATCTCCTTTAAATTTAGACTTTTGCCGCTTACGTATAATCGTTAATATGGATCGATATAATAAAATTATTTTTATTTTATAACGTATTATTTAGCCAGAATTACACATTAATAATATTTCAATGAACAAGGAAAAAATTTAAAATTCAACATGGCAGAATTTTTTTTATTTAAACTGTTTGTGTTTTTATTAAATAAAAATAAGTCTTTGGTACAAACAAACTATATACAAGTACGCACTATCAAGATGTTAAAAGTGTTATTGAAAATTACATTAGAAGTTATATAGTTACTTTCATATGCTTTATAAGATATTGAATAATATATTACTAATGTATATACATATGTATGTATGTACATAGTACGAATTCATTTTGAAAATAGGAGAAGGTAAAATATTAAGCATTTGACATAAAAGTTTAGCAAACATTTTGATTATTATTTTATCATATCATTGTTACATAGAGCAATTTGCATATTTGGTAACGATATATTCATTAACATGTGAATATGTATAATATGTTTACAGATATTTCTGTCTATCTTTTAATCGTATGTGATGTTAATGTTAGTGTGTCCGTTGCCGAATTTCCCCACTAGTACATTTCCGTTTTATTCAAAAACCTCTTTTAGTTTTCATCAATCTTTTTGACACAACGGTTTGTTTTCGTGATCTATTTACCCGTTTTCGAATATCCATATATTACTTCTGTACTACGTAAAGAAATAAAAATAGATATATGTACATAAGTATGTATGTAATAACATAAATTAAAAGAGTGCGAATAACTTTCATATAATCGGTTACAATTATATTGTATGTGTAATTAAAAAGGAAAAAAAAAAATGGAATAAAACAACATGCATATGCATCTTTATTAATTACATGCTATAATCCAAAGAAATTAAAATTTATTTTCTAAAAAAAAGTTGGTGTACACTCGATTTTTTAATTAAAGATGTTTTAATATCAAAAAAAATATGATAGATTTTAATAATAAAATATATAAGTATGTATGTATATAAATAATTGTAGTAAAACTTAAAAAATTAATTATGTAATGTAAATAGTGTCACGTCAAAAGCAACAGCCGATTTTGCAATTTCCTTAGTCTGCTGCTTCCTTATTTTTTTAATTTGTATTAAAATAAAATCTCACCAAAACCTTCTAGTGATGTATTTTAATTGATAAGCAATTTTATTAATTTAATTAACTGCGGAACTGTAACACTTTGCTATGTACCTCTTTTATTTTAACACAATGTATTTAGTTTTATTTAATACATGTGAACATTAGGGTGGTGCGAAACAATTCTCTTCCCCAAATGAATTTTTAGTAGTGAAATTAATATATATGTATATCCGCGGTGCCCACGAATTCCTTATGGAAGAGCAAACACCAATACATTTAAAGAAAAACAAATTTTTATTAAAAATTTTTTGTTGTAAAAACAAATACATGCAAATAAAACACAAATATATTTATTTCAGATCATACGTTAAACAAAAACAAAATGTACATTGATGATCGCTGTCGTCAATGTTTACCAGCAAAGCATACGAAAGTGGTGTTGCTTTGCTCTTGCGAAGAACGACAAAAAAAAACTAATAAGACAAAGTTGTTTGTATATTTCGCATTGAGGTTGCTGAGTGCTGTATGAGTATATTAAAACACACAGCCTATAGCTAAGAGTTTTGCAAAAAGAAATGAGCATGAAGAGCATAGGGCCTGGGCACCAATGATATATATTGTCTTAAGGCTCCATTACTCTTACAGCCATACCTAAACAAGAGCGGCAAGCGTTTTTTAGCTGTCAAAAGTTCTCATGCCCATACAATTTGTATGGAGCATCCCGAAATAACGCGGCGGAAACGCGGCGGCAAAATTTTGCAATTGGAAAATCCGATTTTGACAGCGCGTTTAATAGTGAAGTTAGCTGCAAAAGACAAGCACTCATGATACAATGACTATAAGGTAGTCTTACAAGCCCAGCTGACAATTCTTGTAAATTACTTGTTTTTTATTTCAAGTGTTAAGTTTTGATATGTATTTATTTTTTCGTATTTGAATGAATAATTTTTATTTATATTTTTGTCACAGGTTGAAACATACACACATACACATTTATACTTTTGACTTCAGAGGAATTTTTTTGTTGTGTTTGTTGTAGAGATGCATGTATTATTAGGTTATGAGTATACTATTATAATCAGGGTTGTTATATATTTTGTAATAACCCTGTTTGTATGACAAAGCGTTGACGCTCTTGTTTAGGTATGGTATTTCAGCGTTAACGCTAGGCGGTAGAAAACGTTCCGCTTTCCGCTCTTGTTTAGGTATGGCTGTTACGTTATCAGAATTGTATGTAAATAAGTACCTACTCTTTTTTGTAGCGTAACGTTGTGTTCCGTTCTTACGTTCGGCGGTTCTTCGTTCTAATACTTTTAATCAGTCAACAAAATTTTGAAATTAGAGTTGAAAATGATATTTATATCTTTAGCATATTTTTGCAATGCAAAATCATAACAGGCCCCTTGCATTTGTGGTCCAGTTGCGATGTCAAATGATGTAGAAACATTTTTATGTACAAATTTTTAACATCGGCAATATATATTTTTTAAATCGAATTAAGCGAATCTAGTTGTTTGGGAATTTTCTTGCATTTTATTCAAGAAGCAAGGAGAATTCTCATACAGATCATTTTTTTCGCCGCTTAACATATCCCTCAAATGTTGACATATTTTTTAGTACATTTTTCTGTCCCCAAATTTTTAAAGGCAATTTGTGGCAAGTATACACTCAACCAAAAAATTAGTTAAATTCAAGGAAAAAATTCGTTGATTCAACGAATTTATTCCTTATTTTTCACTCAAGAAACAGGTTCTTTGAATTCAACGTATGCCAATCATTGGCTTGTTGAATTCAACGTACCAGTTTGTTGATATGAAGACACTATACGTAAGAAGAGAATAAGAGAGAGTAAGAATAAGAATTTATTTCTTGATCTAACGTATACATACAACAAAATCAACGTATATTACTTAAAATCAAGAAACAGGTTGATTGAATCAAACTATTTGTTCATTTTGTGTTTAAATAAATGAACGAGTTTCTTAAATTCAACAAATTATACGTTAAATCAAAAAACTAGTTCATTGTTTAATTCAACGAATAAAGTCAAATAGTGGTTTCAACGTTGAGTTCATAAATACATAAAATTTTACCTTTGAATTTCAAGGAATATTGTACTGAATTTCAAAGAATTTAGTTCAAGGAACGGGAGTTCGTTGAATTTATGTAAAACTGGTTTTTCAGTGTACCTTGCATCAATATGATTTGACAACAAGTTTAATTAGTTTGTTATACTAAAATATTTAAAGTAACGGCATGTTTTTACATCTGACTTACCTCCTTTTAGACACATGTGTAATTTTCTATGTCGGTCAAAATTTTCATTTTACAGAAGATTTATAATAGCTTACAAACGTACATGACAATCTAACCTCTGCATTTACATATGTAAGCAAGTATGTATTTGCAAGTAGTGTATACGTATCAACAAATATGTATAAATTATAGACGAAAGTCTTGCAAGTTGATCGAGTGTTTACACAGTCACAGTCAGTCAGTAAGTTCATTTTTATGTGAATCCAGAATTGCCGTGTTGCCGATATCATAAAATTACTGAAAAGAATATTTGGTTTAACAATTTTTTTTTCAAAATGCATGAAATTCATGCTTAAAAATACCATTAAGATGCGTTGTTTTATAGATGTGTCCTTTTTTGTTTTTTATAAATACATAGAAAATCAGCTATAAACATTACTTTTATTTTACTAAATACTGGTTAATTGATATAAAACTCATCATCGGTAGCACTGTTTCTTTACTTGTCATTTTTCTTGCCGTAAGTGTCAAAAATATACTTACGAGAAAATTCTCTTGTAAGTAGACCTGCAAGTCCGAAAGTTATGCTTGTGTTAGTAAAAAAGAGTGAGTGTATTGAGTTTTTCGCACTTGCACTTGCATGTGCAAACGGCAGGTAACATGAAATCTATTTCTTTCCGAAGTCATTAAGTTTAAAAATTGCCTTACGTCGTCACTGAATATCTTTGCTTCTGCCGCAAAAGTATTGACGATTATGGAATTTTTCTATTTTTTATTTTATAAATTCAAAGATATTAAGTTTACACAAAATACTAATGCATAATAAAATTTATAATTGTTATTATACATATATGCAAACTTAGTCTTAAAATACGTATATGGCTACTGCAAAATTTAACATTCAGCCGGCTAATGCTACCGCCAATAACCAACCGCAGCTGACTTTTTTCTTAGGGCATAGATTTCTGGCAATACTTTTTATCATAATAAAAATAGCTAATACCAGTAGGTTTGTCAGATCAAAATAGAACACGCTCTATTTTGTCAGACGTATTTGCATAAGCAATTGTTTGCTTATGAAAATACGTTTTACATAAGCAATGTTTGCTCGTTTTACATAAGCAATGTTTAAAAGGTACCACACGACATGTACATGATTTGCAGTAGAAAATTTGACAATTATAGGACCCTTTAATTCCCCTTTATTTTCAAAACATCTTTGTCATGTTATCGGATGTTTCGTATTTTATTTGCTTTCGAATCGCTACCACGCACCTTATATGAATTAGCTTTATTTCTTTTTTAAATAAGCGTTTTTATCATACATATGTATGTATTTGAAATTAAAAATGATCATGTCAGCAGCAATACAAATCCAAAAACAAATGTTTAGCTTTAATATACTTACAATCATGGTATAATAAATAAGGTAAAATTGTCCCGGCAGCTGTAGACGTGCATTTTTGTTTTCTGTACGTCAGTTTGTTTTTATTTTGTTTGAAATTTATTAAATTAAATTTTGTATATTTAATTTTCTTGTTTCTCTATTTTTGACACACAGAAAACATTTTACACTAACAAAATTCCTGTTGTTTTTGTGGCGTTGTATTTGTTTTAGGGACAAGACTACCTTATTTATTATACCATGCTTACAATATCGTAACTGATAGCTTCTCTTCAGGGTTAATCTTTTGTTCACATTTGTAGCAATAAATTAAACAATTTATATGACATACGCGTGTGCAAAATAAATTGCTCCTCTTCCAAAGTTTTAATATTTATGAAAACCATTCTGTAGTACCCACTTTTAAACCAATCCCTATTAATTGAACGAACGTTCCATAGACGGATACGACTTTGAAAAAACTTCTCGATACACCCGTTGTTAATAAATGAAAAAGCTTTTGATAGTACAACCACTGTTAAGCTATAATCACATAGACAAGCGAGCAGCTTTCTGTAATGTGTTAAAAAAATACACGATTTTATATGAATTTGATTATTTTATTTTGCAAGGCAGGTTGTTGTCTATGCTAATTTAGCTGTCCCTGCCAAATTAGACTAATTTCTATTTCCATAAGCACTAATAAGCTTATATAAATCTACCAATATACTATGTATCAATTTTACGGCAATTAGAGCTTAAAATATTTTTTTGTTATTTAACACACAATTTTTGGAAATAACTTAAAATATGTAGTTTGACACCAAAATGAACAAAGCAAATTATAATCAGTCACTGCAGTACTGCCACCTTGTAAAACTAATAGATTTTGTTTACATAAGGCAGCTTTGATTTTTGTCCGGACAAAAATTTTGTTCGGAAACAATGGGAGAATCCACCCTAAGACACATATTTTTTAATATAACAAAACGTTTTGATTTTGGAAAAAAATTTTTGGCTCCCTCCCTAGTTTGTGGTGTGTGTACATAAGAAATATACACTCAAATGTTCATTAATAAATTTCTAGTCACAGACGTTTGTTCTCTTTTGCAGCCGATATACATGCAGCGATATTTTACATCAAATGACATTAAACTTGAACGTGCTTGAATATCGCGTTTGACGATCAAAAATTGCTAAAATACACAAAAAATAAGTTTTGTTAATTTTTTTGGCAATTGCATCGCAATTAATGCATTGAATTATGTACATATGTACATATGTATGTATGTAAATGATTTTTTTGTTCTCTTTATTGTCAGTTTAATTTGCTTTTTATACCTATTCTTACTTACATATGCACATACATATGTGTGTATGTATGTATGTGCATATGTATAGTATTTGTTTGTTTATGATCTGTCTACTTACATGGGTATTTGTTTATTAAATATTTTTAATTCGCGACGTCCAATCTTATTGTTCAAAGCTAAATGATAAACTAAAAAAGTCTGATAAAAAAAAATAATTTGTTCTTTAATTTTACCGCAATGAAAAAAAAATTTAGTTTGGTTCCGGCTGTCTTACGGCTGTAGAAACCTACGTTTCGACGCAAAGCGCAACGTAATTTAGCGCTTAGCTTTTACGCTGAAATGAGTAACCTAAATTAGAGCGTTATACTATGTTCTCACGACAATATGAAGCATTTCCCAGCGGTAAATTGAACGAAGTACCTAGATAATAATCAATGACATCAGGATGACATTTTAAGCGAACGATATAAGTACTTTAAATGTTATCTATGTGTAATCTAATTAATTTTATCCACTCATTATAACTTCAATTACAATATAGTCGAAGAGTTAGTTGAGTACCTATATTTGCAAAAATGTTTAGGAATTTTTTTTGTCTTCTTTTAGTACACAAAAAATGCAAAAAAATATCCACTCATTATAACTTCTATTACAAAATAAGCGAAGGGTTGGTTAATGTATGTTTCTACTCTTAATACACAAAAAATCCAAAAACAAAAATGCCGTAATAGTGGCATTAAAAAAAAATACAAAAATTGTTTCAATTCTTTTTCTGTTTGTTAGTTTATCGTTGATCGCAGAACATAAAGCTTACACCACAAGTAAATTTCTAAAAAGGTATTTACATACATATAAAATCATTGGGATTAGTGGTACTATGTTCTAGCCTTCGCTTACAAATGCAAATTAAACCGTAATGAACGTGCATTATTACACCATAACTTGCTAAGATTTATTGATGTATCATTAACGTTGCTTAAGACTTCGCTTATGAAGTAAAAGCAATTGAAATGCGAATCACTGACATCGGTGCTTACTCTTTAAGCGAAAGCGCACCGATTAAACGACCTATGACACTCCTATGCTAAATTTAAGTAGTAATATAAGCGACAGAATCATCACTGATAGCTACTAAATATTGCTTACATCAGCGATTAAATAATGACAATTTTTACCGCTGGGTTGCTTCGTTTTCTGAAGCAGGTTTATGAATCTAGCTGTTCACACGACTCATGTACATACTTGCTTCGATTTGAAAGTTCTCTTTATTAGAGTTGTCAATTATTCGCCTTTCAACTTTTCAAATAATTGTTTTTGTTCGTTCGATCAAACGATTAAAGCTGAAAAATTATTCGATTAATCGATGAGAACAACGAATAAAAAATGATTTAAAAAATTTATTGGCAAAAAAATAAACATTTCATACAAAAAACTTAAAAATAAAATAGTTAAAATTTTTATTAACAAAAAAATACATAAACCTATTAATTCAAATAAACATGCTTCATTCAGTCAAAAAATATCAAATGATTTTTTTATATTTTGAATTTTTAATACTTTTAATATAATTATTTAATTCGCATAAAAGATTGTTATTTTCATTACTAGTAACATCTTCTATATCATTACCTCCATCTGAATTATTGTGGTTACTTTCAACATAAAATAATGTGGAGTATAATTCTTTTGGATATTCTTTAGTTTCACTTTTTTAAGAATATTTTAAAAAACTTTCATTGCTCGGAAAATTTCCAGAATTTAAAAAATATTATTAACGTATTTAAATATTTTATACGTCTCTCATTTATTCTTATTTTAATATATTTTCGTAAATCTGTTAGAAAAGAATTATTAATTTTTTTGTTGTTGATCCAACAATTTTGTATACTTTAGGACACTTATTACATGTGTTTTTCATTTTTGTTCTTCCAAACCGAAATTTTTTGGCTTTAGTGTATTTCTTCTAACTTATTCACCTGAGAGTGAAAAAACCCCATTCTTGAAAATTTTTTAACGTTTCATTCAAAAAAAAAACAGAATATGACCAGAATTCTCAACTTTGACAGGTCAAAAAGGCGTTGCTCATATGTTAGTACGTTTTGCAGGCGAAACGGAAGATAAATTTACATTTATAGAAATATGTATGTGTTAGAAGAAATGGTTATACGTAACCATTTCTAAGCATATGTTTAATAAAGCTATAGCAAAATGCTACAGAAAATTTAAATGGAAATCACAGAATCACTGAATTAAATTCAAATATTAGAAAAATTAACAAATTATATTAAAATATATTGATATAAATATTTATATATAAATATAAAGTGTTTTGTGAAACAAACGGCCACAATAGTGGAGATTTAATGCATTGATTTAGTAATTCCAAGCAGATTGGTTCAACTGCGTTGTGTTTGTTTATTTTAGCCCAGATCAAAGAAGAAGCCAGTGACAAAAAAAGTTGTCCCAGCTCCTTTGGCTGTTAAGAAGCCACTTGTGAAGAAAGTTTTTAAGCACCTAATAAGTTTTGATATTATTCCATATTACTAAAAGAACATTAAAAATTTTAGTTGAGAAAATGGAAACCGATAATTGTATCAGAATAACGCATTTCATAAATCCTCATCTGTTTTGGTACAAACCAATCGGAATTCCTGGCGAATCCAAGCTCCAATAAACCAATATGTGATAATTTGTTGCGTCCTCAAATAGGAGATAAAGTCGCAGTACATTTTATAGCATGGAACAAATACATACGTGCTAAAATATTGCAAAAAGCAGAATACCAGCAAGAGGAATATTTTGTATGGGCTATGGATTTCCATTGCTTACGAAAAAGAAATATATAAGAAACTTACCCACACATTTGCAAGCCGATATTGATTATGTTCGTCTTGGTGGCATTGTCAATGTAAGTAAAGGTAATTTGGTCATGGTTAAGAAAGATAAATGGTATCAAAAAACTTGTAATATGTTAGAGATGTTCTTGGCAGATGCCAACTCAGTAAGTTTCATTAAACATTACAAAACTGGAAATGACCATACATGGGGTGACTTGGCTATAATGCACGCAACTATTTATTAAATACTACGAAAGCACTCGAAGAATATGATAAAACTTTCAACGACAATTGTGCGCATTTTAAAAGTACGAAAATTGCTCCGCGGATTTCAAATGATCGCAATAGCAAAATTAAGTTGGGACGTTTCACACTTATTGAACGATGCCGCAACAATGAACGCCTATTGGCACCAAATGAAAATCCTTTAAAGTTGCTTATAAAATGGGGTGAATATGCCAACGATGTGGAATTTATATTGCAGCGTTCAGAAAGTAAGCAGCAGCAACAACAGCATGAACAGATGCAACATATAAAACAAGAAACACAGCAACCACACAACAGAACTATTAATTATATTAATAATAACAATGAAAGCACAACTGTGATGTTTAATAATAAAAAGACTTTGGGTTTTAGCAATATTAATCACAACAACATCAATAATAATAATAATAATAGTAGTAATTTTAATAAGCAAAATAACAACAAGAACATTAATAATAATATAATTAATAATAGTATCAGCAATACAATTGATAGTGCGCTTAATGCAAATATAATTACACAACAGCCGCAGTCAGTAGCAAAAACAAATATTTATGTACTTTGAATAAATTTAACCGCACACAAATATGCAAAATAAAATAAAAAAGAAGAAATGGGAAAGATTACATAAATTAAATTGTTTATATTTTATTAAAATACTAGATATACCCGGTGCGCTTCGCTACCCCCTCGTTATAAAACAAAATTCTTATTGTGAAAATTTCATGACGATCGGTCCAGTAGTTAAGACTATATTACGATTTTTTATTTTCCTAAAAAGGGGCGTGGTCCCACCCACTTTTCTCCTGGTATGTATTCCAAATTATGGCAATACCATATGTACCAAATACCATCGATGTAGGTAAAAAAATGCCCAAAATATGGCGATTTAACTTTTTGGGTTATATGGGCGGTGCCACGCCTCTTTGTCCAATCAAAACTTCATATAGCCTATTATTCCTTCCAGAGTCACAGTAACATGCTCTGAAAATTTTAGGAAGATCGGTCCAAGGGTTTGGTTTTCCTTAAAAGGGGCGTGGTCCCACCCACTTTTCGCCTGGTACGTATTCCAAATTATGGCAATACCATATGTACCAAATATCATCGATGTAGGTAAAAAATGCCCAAAATATGGCGATTTAACTTTTTGGGTTATATGGGCGGTGCCACGCCTCTTTGTCCAATCAAACCTTCATATAGCCTATGTCACCCGCTTGAATATTCTGAAGATTCTCAGAAAATTTCATCAAAATCGGCCCAGCCGTTTTCGAGTCCATTTCTTACATACATACACACATCCTCTTTTATATTTTATTAAAATACTAGCTGATCCCGGTGTACTTCGCTACCCCCCTCGTTATAAAATAAAATTAAAAGTATTTTTATATCCTATTGTGACGATCGGTCCAGTAGTTAAGACTATATTACGATTTTTAATTTTAATAAAAAGGAGCGTGGTCCCATCCACTTTTCTCCCGGTACGTATTACAAATTATGGCAATACCATATGTACCAAATATCATCGACGTAGGTCAAAAAATGCCCAAAATATGGCGATTTCAATTTTTGGGTTATATGGGAGCTGCCACGCCCACTTGTCCGATAACGCCCATTTTTGTCCTGATTACTCACATTAGTAACATATGAACTATTGCAATGTTTCAAAACTCTTGCTATCACAATAGTCAAGATATATGATGTTATTCAATTTATGTGGGAGGGGCTTGAAATATTAAAAGCCTAAAACCATCCTCTATAAATTCCCTTTTGAATGACACCAGTTTGGGTCAAATCGGTTGGATAGTTTCCGAGTCTATAGCGAACATGGGTACAAAAATTTTTTGTATTTTAATATATAGATTTATGTTATTAAAAGATAAATTGTTCAAATATCCAAAAATGTAAAAATTTTAATTTTGTTTCTGTCCTTTGCAAAATATTAATGAAATGAAATAATATGAAATAAATGGTAGTTACAAAAAGAAAAGACATTCAAGTGTTCTTATTAAAAAGGGGTTTAGGATATACTGCAAGGTTTTTATACTAATTCTGTTCTATATTAATAATAAATAATTAAATGAATTATTCATAAGCCTACTTGTATCACTTATTGTTGTATATGAAAAACACTGTTTCAAACAAAATAAAAACAATAATAAGCTATGCAACTAGGCTTGTGAATAAAGGTTTTATTAATTGTGTAGGTTTCCACACAACCATTGAGGTACTACACTCAGTGCGTTGCCAATTATTTTTAATGGCTGGCTTCCCCAGTAGGCCTAAACCATTATACATAAATCCAAACTATTAATAATGTACCTTAAACTTTCTTCAAATTATCAATTGCTTCAATCAGTTTAAGTTACCTTTCAATGGTTTGGATTTTGTTTTAATAAATAATAAATTGTACAGTTGATTGATGTTTTTTTCTTTTGCACAAGGAAAAGCTTCAAAAAGCCTAATTCAACACTTGGCCACTGCTGTTGCTGCTTCTGTTGGGTGATTCTATATGTTTCACTTCACTTTTATTGACTGGCTGTTGATGTTTTTTTCTTTTGAAAAGGAAAAGCTTCAAAAATATTTTTTTTTAAAAAGACACTATTTTTCTTGTGCACCTTGTCAATTCACACTTTTCCACTATATTGGTTGCAGAAAAGTATGAAAAAATAAGGGTGGTTTTTAAGCTAAATTTTATTTAACTAAATTTCACTTACCTGTTTATATCTCTGGGAACTCGATGCAGATTCTCCCAGTCTGGACAGCCCATTGCACATCGTCGACTCCTGAAAAAGTTTAAAAAAGAAATATTAAGTTTTATGTAATATTTTTTTAATCGAAAAAAAATTTCATACTTACATCTTTGCGCCTGTTTTTTAATACTTCCAATGTACTTTTGTATGGTTATGTATTGGTAATATGTGGACAAAATAGTACGTGACATTTTGTCCACAAATTACCAACCAATATGTCAATATTTTTGGCGCAAAATGAATTTTATTCCATTTTGCACCAAAAATCTTCTCCAGAATTTAACTATTTCACTATTGTAAAAAAAAAAAATAAAATGACAATCAATACGATTTACAGAGAGAGACAGATATATACCATAAATAAGATTTGCGTCCTTCACTGCAAAACGTATTGACGATTTTATAGGTGTCTTGTCTAGTTATATTAGTCTATGACATAGCACGACTACTAGGTATGCGCAGTTCGACAAAAACTACAAACATCCAAAATAACAAATTTAAAAAATTTTTACGTATGCATTTTAAACTGAAAAAAACTTGTTCGATTAATTGACATTAATTAATCGATTTATTCGTTATTCGAAAATCGGCATTTTAAAATTATTCGAACAAGAGTTTCGTTCTGTTTGATCGATTAATCGAATTATTCTTAATCGGTTGACAACTCTACTATGTATATAAATAAAAATGAAACGTTGTCCGTTGCTAATAGCCTTTTTCCACTAGCATACATAAAATATAAAAATACTTACAGCATAATTTTTTGTGGAAAAAATAAAAATAAAATTGATTTTGAAGAAACATTAATAATTGGACTCGTTCATGCTTTACATTGTAAAGTTTACAAGAACAAACAGAATTGTTAATGCAGTGTTCACAAAAAAGCATTAACACGAACTTCTTATTTTTTTTTTTGTTTTTTTTATTTATTTAAAGTTTTTATATGCATATAAAAAAAAGGGATTCCCTGAAAGACATGAGAGTTCTTTCTTGTTCCTCTCAACTCTTATTTTGTCCTGCCACAAGTCCAGCAACATATTTTCAAAATCCAGCAGGTTCCATATATACGGAGACCTGTGCTTTTCTTTACTAAAAACAAAAATAAATTATTATACTTATTTATGTATGTACAACATATAAAGTTGAAAAAAAAATAAAAACTTACGTGTGCCACTCATTTCGATGTAAAATATTTTTCTTTTTTTTTCATACACAATTATGTATGTATGTATGTCATTCACTAAAAATGAAACTATCAATATGTATGTATCTGTCATTTTGCTAGAGATGACATTAAAATTATCGTAAGATGTTGATTGGAACAAAATGGTATAGGAACATCTTTTAAAGATGTAGAAAGATGTTGACTTTTAGTACTGTGTATTTCTTATGGGAAGATGTTAACATCTTCTCAAATTGATGGTAGATGTTAGATGTTGCGTAGAGGAAAAAGGCTATAACGTTGCGCCAGAAACAGTAATGTTTACTGACTTTAATTAATGAAAAACTCTAAATCAAAATAAGAAATATAGATGAAGACGCTAAATTGAGCTGAAAGTAGCTAAAGTTACATTACTTAACAAAATGACAAAATCAACAAAACAAACAACAGTACTTTGCAGCCAACTAAACTTCTTGACGCGCTGTCAAAATTGGATTTTCCAATTGCAAAGCGTTGACGTCGCGTTATTTCGGTTGGTTTCATACATTTTGTATGGGCATGAGAAATTTTGACAGCCAGACAACGCTTTGCGTCGTAATTTAGGATGGTCTGTTAGGAGTTTGTTTACATCTAACATATTTACATGTTATTCACAAACGCTTAATAGCACTATGAGGCGGTTATTACACGCTAATAATCTCGCAAACTTTATTGTATATACATACGTTGAGGAAAAAACTCTACATACACCCCCTTATTTTGTGTTTCTAAGATATTCGTAAGGCAAATTAATAAAACGTTTGCACTAATATTTAAAGTACCAAAAACAATGTTTATTTACAAAACAAAAAGGTTATTCAAAAACATAACAAAAACAATAAAAATTCATGAGAAAAAAAGTCTACATATGTACAGTCTTAAAAATCCAATAAAATATATAATTTCTTTTAATTTGTTTTATTATACGTACTGTGAAACATGGTGGTGGCAGTTTTATGGTGTGGGGAGCTATGGCGGTATCTGGAGTTGGTCGATTGGTTTTTGTTGAAGGTGTTATGGTCAAATATCTCTATAAGACAATTTTGGAACAAAATCTGAAGCCATCTGTGGACAGCTTGGACCTGGGAGACCAATGGATTTTCCAACAAGATAACGATTCCTAGCATACTGCGCATATTTTTCGAGACTGGCTTCTTTATCATGTACCAAGACAGCTCAAAACACCTCCCCAGTCACCAGACCGCAATCCAATTGAGCATATTTGGAAAAATCTGCGCGCGAATATGATATCAGAAATCATGAAAACTGCCCTAACTTGGGCGTGGTCGGAAATTGCGCCCAGTGTTACGGAGAACTTGGTGATGTCTATGCCACGTCGTCTTCAGGCGGTTATTGACGCCCAAGGTGGTCCTACAAAATATTATACATATGTATATACTTTTCTTTTATTTATTTAAAAGAAATTAAATATTTTATTGAGTTTTTAAGTCTGTATGTAGACTTTTTTCTCATGAATTTTTATTGTTTTTGTTATTTTTTTTTTTTTTTTTTTTAATTAGGACCAGCACTCAGGGGATGACCCCTACGTATGCAGTGCATTGTGCCGGAACGCAGAGAGAGGGATAGAGTAAAGAAGATAGATGTTGAAAATGTAGAAGGCTTAACTCTTTTACAACTCTGCTTTGCGCGTTATGTTACTTTTATAGCAGTGTTGAGGCGCCTCCGGTGTTAGGTAGACGCATTAACTTTGTCAAGCTGTATTGGCAGGCATTTTATTAATTGTTTTACTTCGCCGATGTTTCTGCTAACCGACGAAGGAGGGCGATGTTGTGTACATTAGCTTGAAACATGATCAATCGCTGTCGGAACAGTTTTTTTAGTGACCAGTGCTATGCCTTCATCACTTAAATAGTCCGACAACAATTAATACAATGTCTCACTAATGTACATTACAGAAATTAATGATGTTGATTGACTTGCTCTGGCCAGGGTTTGAACCCAGGCCCCACGTCATTGTTTGCTTAGTAGTCAACGCGCTAACCACTTCAGCCAACACCACCCTCATTTCTGTTATTGTTATGTTTTTGAATTAGCTTTTTGTTTTGTAAATAAGCATTGTAAAAAAATAAAATTTGCCTTACGAATATCTTAAAAACACAAAAAAAGGGGGGTTCCTAAACCGTATCACGCTTCTTTAGCTGTTTAATAAATTGATATATGCATTTTTTAAAGTAAAAAAAATCACTATTTAAATCAAAAGGTATGAAAAATATAAAAAAAAGATTCAAATAAAGTAAAGCTAAGATCCCACTATCGGCGCAATGCACCAATTTTCGTCGCAATTCATGTGCCGATAGTGTGACCGCACACAATTTTTCAAAATGCGACAATCTGCGCCGAAATTGTGCTGAGTATAGCTAAGATCCCACTATCGGCGCAAACAGCACAATCTGCGACAATTTTTATCGTGCTATATCCGCACACATGTAAAAACATTGCACAATTAATTTCTGGGCGGTCCCATTATCGTCGCATATTGCGACAATTTCTTTCGGCTCATATCGGCCAAATCTCAATTGCGACAATAATTGGTACAATGCGATCCCACTATCGTGCATTATTGGGCAAATTAAATCATGTATGTACGAGTAAATAAGTATGTGTTTGTTTATTTGCTTGTTGCCAGATACAGTTTAATTTTCGGCATTTATTAAAATGAAAAAGAGAAAACTGCTTTGGCCGTATATATTGTTTATATAATTAATGTACGAGTATTAATATATAATAATAAAAAATTAATGAATTTTAATTGAATTTACTACGCAGCACGTATTTTTATTCTTGTTATTTTGTAAACAGATGTTTTCAGGGATGGTAAAATCGTTTTTTTTTTTTGTTCAACAGTACAAATGTTATATTAAATGTTTTAATATATATATATATACATATATATATATATATATTAATTTATATATAATATAACATTTTATTCGCACAAATACTTAGGAATATATGTTTTTAAAATATTATAACTTGTTATGGGTTAGCTAATTTACATATGTGCATTTCGTTGGTAGTTAAATATCAACTCATCAGTTGATCTTTACTAAAGACATGAATACTTGAGTAAAAGGTTATATTTTGTAAAAGGGAAGTTTGTTTTTATTTTGCCTTATAAAAACTTTTATTGCCAACAAAATGTTGTGTAACTATATAAAAGTTATAAGAAAAGTAAACAGATTTATATCGAATGAAAAAAAATTATTTGTGTGATGTTTTTAAAGTTTTTTAAAAGCAATTTTGCGTATGCTTTAGTAATTCGCAAACTTATTATTGCGAGTTTATGTATGAGAAGATGAGTTTTGGAACTTTTTAAACATGAATAGTAAATATCTACTGATGAGTTGGTATTAAGCTAACAACGAAATGCATATACATAGATTACCTACCCCATAACAATTTTTTAACAATATATTTATAAAATATAACATTTATTCGAGCAAATACTCAAGAATTTGATTTTAAAATTTTTATTAATTTTTTGCATATATGTAGATTTGCTAACCCACAACAAATAAATAAAATTTAAATGCATAAAAGATAATAAAAAATTAATTTTGGTACAACTAAGCTTAAAAAAAATAGTTTTACAAGGTGTGCAATTTCAAAATTCGGTTTTCCAGCCCGTGTATCGGCACTGGTTTTCGACTGTGATCGGCGCACGAGTGGCCGACAAAAATCGGCGCATTTTTTACAAATTGATTGCTTAACATTGTGCAATAGTGGGTTCACATTATCGGCGCATCAAGGTTGATTTTGATTGTCCATACTCAGCACAATTTCGGCGCAGATTGACGCATTTTGAAAAATTGTGTGCGGTCACACTATCGGCACATGAATTGCGACGAAAATTGGTGCATTGCGCCGATAGTGGGATCTTAGCTTTAGCTTTTATGCATTTAAATTTTATTTATTTGTTGTGGGTTAGCAAATCTACATACATATATGCAAAAAATTAATAAAATTTAAAAAAACAAAATTCTTGAGTATTTGCTCGCATAAATGTTATATTTTATTCATATATTTTTAAAAAATTGTTATGGGTTATGTAATCTATGTATATGCATTTCGTTGTTAGATTAATACCAACTCATCAGTAGATATTTACCATTCATGTTTTTTTTTTTTTTTTTTTTTTTATTAGGACCAGCACTCAGGGGATGACCCCTACGTATGCAGTGCATTGTGCCGGAACTCAGAGAGAGGGATAGAGTAGAGAAGATAGATGTGGAAAATTTAGAAGGCTTAACTCTTTTAGAACTCTGCTTTGCGCGTTATGTCAATTTTTATAGCAGTTTTGAGGCGCCTCTGGTGTTACGTAGACGCATTAACTTTGTTAAGCTGTATTGGCAGGCATTTTATTAATTGTTTTACTTCGCCGATGTTTCTGCTAACCGACGAAGGAGGCCGATGTTGTGTACATTAGCTTGGAACAGCATCAATCGCTGCCGGAACAGGTTTTAGTGACCAGTGCTATGCCTTCATCGCTTAAATAGTCCGACAACAATTAATACAATGTCTCACTAATGTACATTAGAGATTTTTTTTTTAATGATGTTGATTGACTTGCTCTGGCCAGGGTTTGAACCCAGGCCCCAAGTCATTGTTTGCTTAGTAGTCAACGCGCTAACCACTTCAGCCAACACCACCCTCATGTTTAAAAAGATCCAAAACTCATCTTCTCATACATAAAATTGCAATAATAAGTTTGCGAATTACTAAAGCATACGCAAAATTGTTTTTAAAAAACTTTAAAAATATCACACAAATATTTTTTTTTCATTCGATATAAATCTGTTTACTTCTCTTATAACTTTTATATAGTTACACAACATTTTGTTGGCAATAAAAGTTTTTATAAGGCAAAATAAAAACAAACTTTCCTTTTACAAAATATAACCTTTTACTCAAGTATTCATGTCTTTAGTAAAGATCAACTGATGAGTTGATATGTAACTACCAACGAAATGCACATATGTAAATTAGCTAACCCATAACAAGTAATAATATTTTAAAACCATATATTCCTAAGTATTTGTGCGAATAAAATGTTGTATTTTATATATATATTAAAACATTTAATATAACATTTGTACTGTTGAACAGAAAAAAAACGATTTTACCATCCCTGAAAACATCTGTTTACAAAATAACAAGAATAGAAGTACGTGCTGCGTAGTAGTAAATTCAATTAAAATTCATTAATTTTTTATTATTATATACATATTAATACTCCTATATTAATTAGATACACAATATATATGGCCAAAGCAGTTTTCTCTTTTTCATTGTAATAAATGCCGAAAATTAAACTGTATCTGCCAACAAGCAAATAAACAAACGCATATACATACATATACGTAGTACATACATACTCGTACATACAATACATACATGATTTAATTTGCCCAATAATGCACGATAGTGTGATCGCATTGTACCGATTATTGTCGCAATTGAGATTTGTCCGATATGATCCGAAAAATATTGTCGCAATATGCGACGATAATGGGACCGCCCAAAAATTAATTGTGCAATGTTTTTACATGTGTGCCGATATAGCACGATAAAAATTGTCGCAGATTGTGCTGTTTGCGCCGATAGTGGGATCTTAGCTTAATGATTGTAATACATATGTAAATATAATTTCGATATTTGTAAGTATTATACAAAATATGTATGTGTACATATATACATATGTATGTACATATAACTACAATTTTTTTATTAAATTAAATATTTTACAGATAATATACATACATATGTATGTACTTACTTATATGCATGTACAATGTACAACGCAAAATCAAATTGCTAAATATTCGACCTTTTCGAACAGTTTTTCGTTGATAATATGTATACAGCAATGGCATGCCACTAATTGCAGCGTTAATAAAGCAAACAAATTACTGGTGTGTAAACAAATGCAAATGAATACTTTTGTAATAAATTATGAAAACACTTTGCTCGCAATGTCACTACAACACCTCTTAAAAAATTTAAATAATTTTTTGAATATTATAAGCAATATTCTATTAATCTAACTCGTTTAAATAAAATTTATATCACATTTTCAAACCATTAGAGACTACTTGCTTATCGAGTATGTTATTGTACACAACACTAATTATAACTTGACAATTAAAACGAAACAATGTTGGTAACACAGAATCACAAAACTGAGAAAATCACACAATAGTTAATTTGGCTTTATTAAACATTTGTGAATAATGTTTCTTATTACCGGCTAATAAGACAAAAACTGATTATTAACTAATGTGTACAGAATCTACAATAAGAATTTTTTATGAATAACACTGTTAAGCTAAGATCCCACTATCGGCGCAAACAGCACAATCTGCGACAATTTTTATCGTGCTATATCCGCACACATGTAAAAATATTGCACAATTAATTTTTGGGCGTTCCCATTATCGTCGCATATTGCCACAGTTTTTTTCGGCTCATGTCGGCCAAATCTCAATTGCGACAATAATTGGTACAATGCGATCCCACTATCGTGCATTATTGGGCAAATTAAATCATGTATGTATTGTATGTACGAGTATGTATGTACGTATATGTATGTATATGCGTTTGTTTATTTGCTTGTTGGCAGATACAGTTTAATTTTCGGCATTTATTACAATGAAAAAGAGAAAACTGCTTTGGCCATATATATTGTGTATATAATTAATATAGGAGTATTAATATGTATATAATAATAAAAAATTAATGAATTTTAATTGAATTTACTACTACGCAGCACGTACTTCTATTCTTGTTATTTTGTAAACAGATGTTTTCAGGGATGGTAAAATCGTTTTTTTTTTCTGTTCAACAGTACAAATGTTATATTAAATGTTTTAATATATATATATATAAATTCGCACAAATACTTAGGAATATATGTTTTTAAAATATTATTACTTGTTATGGGTTAGCTAATTTACATATGTGCATTTCGTTGGTAGTTAAATATCAACTCATCAGTTGATCTTTACTAAAAACATGAATACTTGAGTAAAAGGTTATATTTTGTAAAAGGGAAGTTTGTTTTTATTTTGCCTTATAAAAACTTTTATTGCCAACAAAATGTTGTGTAACTATATAAAAGTTATAAGAAAAGTAAACAGATTTATATCGAATGAAAAAAAAATTATTTGTGTGATGTTTTTAAAGTTTTTTAAAAGCAATTTTGCGTATGCTTTAGTAATTCGCAAACTTATTATTGCGAGTTTATGTATGAGAAGATGAGTTTTGGAACTTTTTAAACATGAATAGTAAATATCTACTGCTGAGTTGGTATTAAGCTAACAACGAAATGCATATACATAGATTACCTACCCCATAACAATTTTTTAACAATATATGAATAAAATATAACATTTATTCGAGCAAATACTCAAGAATTTGATTTTAAAATTTTTATTAATATTTTGCATATATGTAGATTTGCTAACCCACAACAAATAAATAAAATTTAAATGCATAAAAGATAATAAAAAATTAATTTTGGTACAACTAAGCTTAAAAAAAATAGTTTTACAAGGTGTGCAATTTCAAAATTCGGTTTTCCAGCCCGTGTATCGGCACTGGTTGTCGACTGTGATCGGCGCACGAGTGGCCGACAAAAATCGGCGCATTTTTTACAAATTGATTGCTTAACATTGTGCAATAGTGGGTTCACATTATCGGCGCATCAAGGTTGATTTTGATTGTCCATACTCAGCACAATGTCGGCGCAGATTGTCGCATTTTGAAAAATTGTGCGCGGTCACACTATCGGCACATGAATTGCGACGAAAATTAGTGCATTGCGCCGATAGTGGGATCTTAGCTTTAGTATTTAGGAATTCGAATATGTTAATAATATTTTTACTTCACTGCGCTATTTATGCAACAATTTTTCTTTCATTCTTTCAAAAGTTTTATATAGAATTGGGAATGAAATTCCTGAATTTCCATACATAAGTACATATGATTTAAGTTGTAAACAACAAAAAGGCTGATTTCAGACAAACAAACTAATTTGCAACCAAATAAGAATTTACTTAATGGGATCATATTAGCTCTGTTTCTTTACTTTTCTGGTAAAGTTCCGTAAAATGAGCGTAAACTATAATTCCTCTCAATTAGATGCAAAAATGCACAAAATTACGGGAACGCAAAAAACCAAATTTTTAGCCCAAAAGTTTGTATGAAATTGCTGTGAAAGTAAACAAAAAAATTAATACTGTTTTTGATTAATATTTCCTTTTTAAGAGATTTTAATTAGTACACACATTCGTTGAAGTTAAGACACTATACGTAAGAAGAGAATAAGAGAGAGTAAGAATAAGAATTTATTTCTTGATCCAACGTATACAAACAACTAAATCAACGTATATTACTTAAAATCAAGAAACAGGTTCATTGAATCAAACTATTTGTTCATTTTGTGTTTAAATAAATGAACGAGTTTCTTAAATTCAACGAATTATACGTTAAATCAAAAAAATAGTTCATTGTTTAATTCAACGAATAAAATCAAATAATGATTTCAACGTTGAGTTCATAAATACATAAAATTTGACCTTTGAATTTCAAGGAATATTTTACTGAATTTCAAAGAATTTAGTTCAAGGAACGGGAGTTCGTTGAATTTATGTAAAACTGATTTTTCAGTGTATATTAGGGCTGCCAGAAGTATGAGACCTTCAACCAGGACACTCAAACAAACCACAAACGAACGTACATGAGAACCTTATACATGCTTATACTCCAAGAAATAATTACTTAAAAATTACCTCAAACAAATTTTAATTTTGATACATGTATCAACCCTATATTTCAGATTTAAGTCCAACAATTACTATAGATACAAAACAATAAACAAAAATAAAAAAATCATTTAAATTCATACAAAAATATAAACAAAAATAAAAAATTTATTTAAAAACATCCTTAGATATTATAAGTGTGTATCTAAATTGAGTATAGTAGTTTCAAACTGGTCAAAAACAACAAACACACGTAAAATTTTGCCTGTTTGTCAAACCGCTTGTGTAGTTTATTAGGCCCTTTAGTTGTAACAAAAATTGAATCAGAGTGGCCCTCGTTTAACTTTATTGTATTTGAATGAACCAAAAAAAACCAGGACAATATAAGAGTGGGCCAGGACACCAGGACAATTTGTCTAAATCCAGGATAAATCCTGGATAACCAGGACGTATATCAGCCCTAGTGTATATGCATTTAAAATGTCTATAAATGGGATATGCAATCACGCTCAACAAAGTTACGTACCTACTACTATGTTCAGACGACAAGATCAAGCACATGTTTATTAATCTAGCTGTTTACACGACTCATGTACTTGCTTCGATTTTACAGTTCTCTTTATAAATACAAATAATATCTAAAATGGACAAAAAGTGAGTTAAAACTATTATGCATTTTTAAAAATGCACAAACATATTTTTTGTGTCTATTGTTTTTTATCTTTATAGTTTTAATACTTTTTTTATTCACTTTTAATTGAAGGTTTTGTTGCTTTTGCAGCTAGTTCAGAAAAACTTCCGATAAAAATTAGAGAAGACAGCAATTTTTCATGCTTCGCAGGAAGATTCCATATGAATCAACTTGCTTCGTTCTCAAAATTTTGTATGCCGAAGTATGTTGCTTCGCTAATGATTGGTGTATGAATAATGTTTCTTATTGCCGGCTAATAAGAGAAAAACTGATTATTAACTAATGTGTACATAATCTCTACAATAAGATTTTTTTATGAATAACATTGTTAATATCTTACTTCGCGTGGTTATAGTAAGGTACCTACTAGTGATGTTACTAATATCAATTTTTAGTATTCGCGAATACGAATATTTGAAAAAATATTCGCCGAATATGAATATTACTTTTAAGGTGTAGTGGCTCATAATATTTAATTGGAAAAAACCCTTGCCTTTGCGCCAATAACAATAAATTGAAAAAAACTGTCGCACTACCTTACGTATATAACATTATTATGACATTAAGATGCCGAATTCGATGACCACTACTGAACATTTTTAAATTATTTTACCTACATATGTATGAACATACTTTGACATTTCGTTTTTCTTGCTCTGCTTACGCTTTTAATTAGCAATTTAGTGTTACTTGGGAGAACATATTTTCGCAGATTGCGCAGCCACATGTCTCGGTGGACTTTCACATATCTAGGCGCATGGTATAGCGCCAGTCAAAGTTCGGCCACACAGTGTGTATATTTACACGAAACCATTTGAGCTGTTTTTACCCCCCTCATAACTTTGCTCCTTTTGATCATAATTTAATTAAACTTAAAACATAATGTCTCCCCACAGAGATGACCTCACAGGTTAAATTTGAAAGTTCTACAGTAAAAGCTTCCCGAGATATTAAGGTGTGAAAAGTCCATATTTTAGTACATATTCACTCACTCATCAATATTATTGGGCACTTCCAGTATAGCTAGAGAGCTGAGACTGGGTACATAGGTAGGTCTTGGTGAGAAATTAATGAAACTGATTTTTAAACGGACACTTTTCATCTGGGGGAACTATCATGTCCCTTCTTTTTGTGGGGCACTTCCAGGTAAAAAGCTGAAATTTGGTACACAGGTAGGTCCTGATGACAAATTAACGAAAATGATTTTTAAACGCGCACTTTCCATCTGGGGCGACTATGGTGCCCCTTCTTTGTATAGGGCGCTTCCAGTATAGCTAGAAAGCTGAATATTCGTACATAGGTAGGCCCAGATAAGCAATACATATAAATATTTATACAAAAACAACTTAGAAAAAAGAAGTGAGATCCATACAAAAACACAAATCTGAAAATAAGGCCAAGTTCCTATCCAAAAAGTTTCGGCCGTAAAAAGTACTGAGATCAAAAACTGGAGCCAATCTGACACTTCCAAATGCACTTTCGCACTCAGGGGACTCCCCACTAATAGTTCGAAAGGGATTCATCGAAGTTATTTTTTCGAATATCACAGTATTATATATTAAATTATCAATAAGTTTTTCAAATCTTAAATCTAAAAATATTAAATATAAGTTTAGCCAATGCTAAACAAAATTTTTATTTTTTACGGTTAATTTATGTTATTTTACATCTCTTGAGTACGGCTGAGAAAAAGAGTATCCCTCCTTTTCAGCCGGGTGGGGCCTCTATAATTTATAATATTGCATACAAGTACATTTGGGTGCACCTCAAGTTTTTTTTTTATATGTTTTAGCGTTTTTTACTGTCTCCACCAACGGAACATCTAGATCTTTATGAATTCGATGATTTCTGACATACCAGGGGCTGCTGTAATTGTACGTAGAATTTTATTCTGTCGCCTTTTAAATTTTTGACATTTGATGCTGAGGCAGTACAACATAACTGGATTCCATAGGGCCATATTGGTTTCAGGCTCGCGTTGTATAAAAGTAGTTTACAGTCTGAGCTTAGTATAGAATTTCTTCCAATAAGCCAATTAATTTGCGCTGCTCTTAATTTTATTTGTGTAATGATTGGTAATGCTTTAATCTATAATTCATTTACAATTAAATTCATATTCAATAGCTTATCTTTATAAGTATCACTTACACTTGTGCTTTTCTTAGACTCAGATACAAATTTACTAGCGCCCGATCTTACAACCGAGTTTGCCAGTCACAAACGGAAAATTCAATGATTAATAAGGTTATAAAGTAATTTACAAATTTAATAAAACTTTAAGCTCGACTTTATACGTACAAAGGTCAAATCAATTTATTTTTCTCAATATGGCGAATATATATGTGTAATAAATTTCAGTCGATAAACAGATCTGCCAGATGTTTTTACTACCTGACGTTTTCAGAGCTGCCAGCTGTTTTTTACAACAATACAGTAGAGTGATAAAGTAACTTTACCACGCAACATTCTCCCCTTCGTAAACTTCGTGCAAGCTGCATGGAGTTTACTATTTTACATCTAACTTCGCTAGCTTGACTGCGGGACGTGTGAAAAGGCCGCTCTTGGTTTTGATAACAGCGCTGCGAACCTGTTTATCTTTTGCGCGAAAAACGTCGATAACTACACCCCTCTGCCAACTGTTTCTTTTCGCATTTTCATCGACGACAATCACGGTCACCGATGGCAATATGATCTGCCACATTCTCGAGCCACTTTGCGCGCCTGGTCAAGCCAGGCAGATACTCCCGCAACCAGCGCTTCCAAAACTGGTCGGCCAACGCACTAGATATTCGAAAATTCTTGCTCAAACCCACCCCGCTATTGTCTGGTATAGCTCGCTCTCGCACACCGCTCGAATCAAAAAATGATTCGGCGTAAGCGCCTCGCTATCGGATGTCTTCAGCGGCACGTAAGTTAATGGGCGCGAGTTAATTATGTTTTCAACATCTGCCAAGGCTGCTCTCAAAACTTCTTCACGCAGGCCCACTTCAGGAAGTATATCCATCAAAACTGACTTGACAGACCTAACCATTCTTTCCCAACATCCCCCCATATGTGGGGATCCAGGCGGAATAAATTTCCATTCAATTTGTGGATATTTGCACCCAAGCTCGCCCGAATGAATCCTCTCTACCTCATTTAGCAGCACTCGATTTGCCCCTCTAAAGTTCGTCGCATTATCTGATAGAACACGCAGTGGAACTCCTCGACGACTGATAAATTGCTTAAACACCAACAAAAATGAGTCAGTAGATAATGATGGCGCCATTTCTATGTGGACGGCGCGCACAGTCATACACGTAAACAAAACGCCCCAACGTTTTTCTCGGCGCCTGCCAATTACCACCTCCCACGGCCCAAAATAGTCAACGCCGGTAAAATGAAATGGCCTTGTAAAGACAGCCAATCTCTCTGGAGGTACATCGCCCATTTCCGGACAGCTCGGATTTGCCGCTTGATTTGTGCAATTTTGACATTTTTTTGAAACAGCTTTAGCCAGAGCTCTCAGTCCACTTATTCGAAAACGCTGTCTCATCTCAACGATTTCACTGTGATGGTGATGGTACATGCGATGATAAAAATCTGCAAGTAGGAGCGTTAGAGGATGCTTACGTGACATGATTATTGGTCGTTTGACACTTGTTGCAACGCCTTCGATTGCATCAATGCGTACCTTCTCCCTGAGTACACCAAATTCATCCAAGTAGGGGGAGCCTTTATATAGCGTACTCTTGCGGGACACACGTTTGCCACTACGCAACAATTTTGTATCGTCGTCATATTCATCTTCTTGACATTTTCGCATTATAACATTTTCTACACTGGCAATATCTTTAACATTCATCAAGGCATCTATACTTTCTGTCGGGAATGGTTTTTTACGAATGCGGCGTAAGAACTTCAATACATTCCATTGTGCGTTGCGATATTTCTCCCATTTGCTGAATCGGGTTGGGTCAGGCGCAATGGCAGCCAATGTGGATACAATCGGGTCCTTTTGTTTAATATGATACAGATTTTCTGTCATTGCTTCAACTCCACTGTTGACGTCCATTACTGGCCAATTAGATTCATCGCCTTTCAGAAATTCGGGGCCTTTAAACCATCGTGAATCGACATCTAACTTTGGGCTTCCAGTCCACTTCGTTCCATCATCGGCTACGTTTTCAGACGATGAGACCCATCGCTACGGTGACCATATTTTTCAACAAAAAAAAAGGACACTCAAAATTAATTCAAAATTATTGGTATTAACTTAATTACATACATAGATATATTTAAAATCAATAAAATAAAAATATAATTCAAACAATGTAATATTAGTGACTAGTACTAGTAGTTACATATGTATGTATGTACTTATTTTAATGTTTAAAACAGAAATTTAATACGTCGTTAAAACAAAAAATTAACTAATTAATCGAAATTAACAAAGAAATTAAATTAAGCCAATAATACAAAAATAACAATATTCAAAAAATAAAAATAACTAAAAACAATAGTTTAAGGATTATAATCCTAATAGATAATTATCTATTATTGATATTTTTCTGAAGAATGTATTTTTTTTATTATATCAATGTTATTTGATAAAAACAATTTAAATTCTGCACAGTCCATTTGAAAGCCGACAGAAAATTTTACACATTGAACATATACTTTTCAGTGTTGACAGGCGGCAATTCCTGTCTTGGGTGGTTATAAATTTATATTGTATTGAGTTTAAAATTTCGGATTTTGAGAAAATAAAACTTTTAATTTTGGAAACTAAAGAAGAACATTAGCCACCAAAAAGAAAGGACAAAAAAGGACAACTCAATTAAAAAAAGGACAATTTGTTTTGTTTAAATTTAAAAGGACGTTGTGTCAAAAAAGAGGACTGTCCTTTTTAAAAAAGGACGGATGGTCACCGTACCCATCGCCAATCTTTTACATTTGACCCCTCTAAAATCTCACCAATACGCAGTGCCACAAATTGTTCGAATTTTCTGGCATCAGACCGAATCCAACACAAAACATTTTTGGAATCTGACCAAAATACGCGACGCGCTATTCGTATTGACAGCTCGCTACTTACGAAGTTCGCCAAGCGGAGTCCTAAGACTGCTGCTAACAATTCAAGTTTCGGAATTGACACCGGTTTCAGAGGTGCTACTCTAGTTTTAGTAGCTACTAAACTGCATTTTATTACGCCATAAAAATCTGCGCGCAAATACACAAGAGCAGCGTATGCATTAATGCTTGCATCCACGAATACATGCATCTGAATATTCGTGCAGCCGCTGAAAAGGCCAAAACATCATGGAATACGCAGTTTTGATATTTCTGGCAATAATTTAACCCATAACCACCACTTTTCTTCTTCGTTGTCGTGGACAGGCTCATCCCATGTTACGCCTGTGCGCCAAATTTCTTGCAGCAATATTTTTGCGAAGACAACATAAAACCCTAGTAGGCCAAGTGGGTCAAATATGGTCATTACAACCCGCAAAATTTTCCGCTGGGTTGGAGCAGCTGTGTCATCGAAAACATCAGGACCAAACCTTTGTACGAACGTAAAGATGTCTGAGGTGGGCTCCCACCACATGCCAAGAACCTTTTCATACTGGCCTACTGGATCTGGTATACATTTATTATGCTGCTCAGTTTTCACTGCTAAAGCATTCAGTACGCGCTTTGAATTCGAAAGCCAGTGGCGCATTTCAAACCCTCCATCTAAATGAATTTTATACACATGTTCGGCCATTTCTATCATTTCATATTCACTATCTACGCTCTGCAACCAGTCGTCCACAAAGGTGTTTTCAATAATGGCATCCACAGCCCTCGGCTGCATCTCACGAAAACGTTCGGCATTTTTATTTTTAACGTAGTTCGCAATGGACGGCGAGCAGGATGCCCCGAATGTCATTACTGTCATCGCGAATACTTCTATGGGCTTTGATACGTCACCATAGCGCCATAAAAATTTTTGAGATATTTGGTCTTCATTTACCACACGGACTTGATGGAACATTTCGCGAATGTCGCCGGATAATGCTACTGGCTTTTCACGAAAACGTATGAGAACACCTAGAAGCGACTTCAGTAAATCAGGGCCTTTTAAAAGGACGGAATTTAACGAAACTCCGTTAACGTCCGCTGCAGCATCCCACACAATTCTAGTTTTGTTTTTATTTTTATTAGTAACTGTGAAAATTGGGATATACCACGACTTTCCACCGGTCGTTATTTCGCCCTGCAGCAATTTGCGTATATATCCTTTTTTTTCGTAATCTCGTATTTTGTCGTTGAGAAAGTTTTTCAACTCAGGGCTTCGGGCCATTTTCGCTTCGAGACATTGCAATCTACGGCGAGCCATTGGCAAAGAGTCTGGAAGATTTATTTTGTCAAACTTCCATAGCAGGCTTGTTTCCCATACCTTCTCGTTCTCTATATGTTTAGTTGTTGCTTCCATAATTTTTAAAGCGCGAAATATGTTATCTTTTAAGTTTTTAATTAAAAAAAACAACAACCTTTACTTTTGATTACCAATTTATTTCTGAACTTTTTAATTTGTTTACAATATTTTTATTATACTTAATTGTTAACTAAGCTTAAATATTATTTAGATCAATTCTTGGGAAAAATGTTATTATTTGGCATGTGTGGAAGTTCAGTTTATTGAACTTGCACACAATGCACAATTTTATTAAAATAACATAAAATATTAATTTTACAATGAATTAAATTGTGCATCGTTTTGTCTAGTGCATTGGCCTTTGATTTGGTGTTGGTGCGATTGCGTTTGGTGTGTATATAACTCCTCCCTGCCCAGATTGAAGCGAAGGGACAGTAGCTTCATCCAGGATTGCTTGTTTAATTTTAGTTGCATACATCCTTTTTAGAATGTAAATCACTGTTGCTATAATAATTAACCATATAAGTGATTCGATGCTGTTCTGCAAGTTAAGTCTGGATGATATTGAAAGGATTTCATTTTGCTGGTTGAAATTGTAATCTGATAGCTTTTTTAATGTCATTGTCTTAATCTCAGATGAAGCGTGAATTTCGGAGATGGGTACTGGAGCAATATATATGTCTTCCCAAAAAGTGTTTATATCATCACTATAGGTAATGTTATTTACGCATACTTCGCAGTTCTTGTAATGTACTACGCCTGTACCGTTCAATGAATATTTATTGATATTGCAAGTCGTCTCTATTTGAGTTTTTGGTATATTATGGAATAAAATTAAGTTAGGTTCAGGCTGCCAAATGGATTGTGTGTCACCGATGTCATTTATAACGCACTTTGCATCCTGGTTTTTAAATAGATGGCCAATACAGCTAGAGTTCACGGAAATTTCTTCTTTTTTTATTTTTGAACAAAAAAAAATGTTTTCTATTTTTTTTTATTTTTCCGAAGTATACATAATCTTAAATTCATTTAATATTATATAAGGTTCTGTAACAATAATTTTTGTTTTATTATTAGGTAAGGGAATAATGTGATAAAATTGATAGGGATTGGGATCAAAGTTGGGAATCTGAACGTTAAAAATAATATTGGATTCATTATAGTAAGCTTGAAGTCCGAGTAATTCATATATGTTTTCTACAGATTTCGTTTTAATGGTTGAATTTTCTAAATGCCTTCTAATATGTTCGATTTCTTCTGGATGTAAAATTAGTTTAGGAATTATATTAAGTTTTGCCAGAATAATGGCTTCTGAAATGTCGTTTATGTGACTAGTAAGTATGTCAATGTTGTAGTTTATTTGATTGAGGTATTACATTTCTCTAATTGTGGTTTCTGTGCTTTTAACAAGGTAGTTAGTTTGATTTGTATTTCGATTTAAAAATAGTTCTATGGTTCCTTGTACCTCATTAATGTGGTTTGTTATATTAGAGAATCTAGCAACCATATTCATATTAAATTTATGATCTTTTTCCATGGTATCTTTAATTATTTTATTATTAGATTACAGTTCCCCAATTTGACGATTTATTTCTTGGGCGTCACTAGCGTCCATATTTCCCGTGATAAATTTTATTGCATGTCCCATTCCATCAATAAGGCCGCGTTTGGTGCGTTTAGTCATCAAACTACTTAATTTTAGTTTCAATTCTTTTAGTTTTATTTTTGTTGTGTCCGTATTAATTTTTGTTGCACTATTTCTTTCGAAGGCTTTAACCGTGTTGTTGATTTTGTCAATGTTTTCCCTATAGTTTTCTAGATTAACAATATGAATAAGATTGTTATAGCTTGTGATATGCCTTGCTGGTCCTAGATTTATTGGCAGGATGCCTTTATTATTAGATAAGTCGCGAATCTCAATGTATTGTGCCGTAATTAACTTGGCCCTAAAAAGAAAAAATTTTTTGTTTCCTTTTAATGCGGGATTTATGTATTTTTTGGTTATTAGTTGTAGTTATTGTATGAAGGTTATCGTGTTTTACTTTATGTTTTGAAAATCTTGAGGTGATTTTATTCCTTCTGCAATTTTTCCTGTACACAGTGTCATTAATTTTCCTAATTTCGGGGTCTTGTCTGGAGGTATTCAATTTGTCTATGCGTTTCAAGGCGGAAGATTCTATTTTTTCCTTAATTTTTGGAAATAATGTTTCTTGGAATTCATTGAGCTTTCTAAGGTAATCATGTTCATTGTCGAATTTTACGTTTTTGTCGAACTTGTAGGTTCGCCCGTGGAAAAGTTCAAAAGGTGTTAATTTAGTGGCAGAATGTATTGAGTTGTTATAAGTTATTACTACCTCTGTAATCATTTCTTCGTGGTCAATTTCTGACCTTTCAGCCCTTTTGCTTTCCAAAATTATTCTGTAAATTTCAGTGAAAGTGGAGTGAAGCCTTTCTACAGGTGAGTTGCTACTCGTTTGTTGAAAAGATGTATAATGAAGTTCTATATTATATTGTCTGCAAAATTCTTTAAAAATGTTGCTCGTAAACTCCGAGCCTTGGTCGCAAACGATTTTCTTGGGAATACCGTATGAGCATATAAAAATTTTAAGTGATTTAAGTACTGTTATACTATTTCTGTTTTCAAGAGCATAGGCTGCCGCGAACTTGGAGAATTTATCGATAATTGTAAGATTTTGGTGGTTATTAATTGTGTAAATATCGATATGTAATATGTCTAATGGTTTAGATGGTGTTTCTGGTAGTTTAAATTTTACTTTGGGAGGTTGCCTATCATATTTAAGTGTTTGACACTTGTCACAGTTATTAATTGTTTTATTTATTAATTCTTTCATATAGGGAAAGTAGTATTTCCTTTTAAGGTGTTCATAGCATTCGATTATGCCTCTGTGATTACTATTTTCATGGTACTGTTTTTTCAGCTTTTCTTGATCGTCATTTTGTCTGATATCTTCTAAAATTTCTTTACATCTTAAGCTACGTTCACATTTATCAAATATTTGTCCAAAAAAACGGAACCACTAGTTTTGCTTACGGATAATGTCACTTAACTTGGTTTTTATGGTACAAAATAAAATTAAATATTCCACAAAAAAAATATTTTTAAACAGTTTAAAAAATGCGAACCCATAATTAAAAAAATATTGGAATTAGAAGAAATAAATTTTTAGTTTCTTTTTTGGTTACGTTTTTTTCGACAAATATTTGATAAATGTGAACGTAGCTTTAGTAACTTAAAAAGCTTGCTGTGTGAAAAGTATTTTGTATAAGTGTCTTGTACTATCCTAAAGATGTCGTCATCGGTATATATAACGGTTAACTTGTTAGGTGGGCAAAATTTTTTTAATATATCAGTCATTATTTCTTCATTGAAATGGGGTCGTCTTATAACACGCCTTTGCCTATTCCTGAATATAGTTTCTATCGTCATTGGGCTTCCCAATTCAGTTTTCTCTAAAATCAATTGTATGTTAAATTCGTTATATAGGTCTCTCTCTGATATAAAGATTCCGTCGTCGAAGTTTTCATTGGAAGAATGAATTGTGGTACCTTGGGTGCCTTGATTAGAATCATTTTCGTTAATATCGACATTCATGTGGTTTACATCAATTTTAACTCTGCTTAAAGCGTCGGCGTTAGTATTTTGTGTCCCTTTTTTGTAATGTATTTCATAGTCGAATTCTTCCAGTTTCAGCCTCCATCGTACTAGTTTCGAATTTGGGTCTCTCAGACTCATTATCCATGTTAAAGGACGATGGTCAGTGACAATTTTAAACTTCCGACCGTACAAGTACGGGCGGAAGTATTTAGTTGCCCATACGATTGCTAATAACTCTTTTTCTATAGTGGAGTAGTTGATTTCGGAATCGCATAGTGTACGGCTAGCGTAGCATATTGATCTATCCGTGCCAATTGGGCCTTGTGATAAAATAGTTCCTATGGCAAATCCACTAGCATCAGTTGTAAGAACGAATGGTTTAGAAAAATCTGGGTACTGAAGAATAGGATCATTGGATAATATATTTTTGCATGTTTCAAAAGCATTTTTATAATTTTGGTTGAGATCGATTTTGCTGTTTTTCTTAAGACACATTGTCAAAGGCTTAACAATTTTTGCAAAATCTTTTATAAATTTCCTGTAATACCCCACTAGCCTCAAAAAGGATTTGATTTCTTTTGGTGTCTTAGGGATTGGAAAATTTTTGATTGCCTCTAATTTCGCAGGGTTAGGTTTAATGCCCTCTGTTGAAACAATGTGTCCGAGGAATGAAATTTCTTTCCTTAAAAATTCAGATTTGTCCAGTTGTATTTTAAAATTTGCTGTTTTTAATCTTTCAAAAACTTGTCTCAAGTTTTGAATATGTTCCTCCAGAGAAGTAGAAAATATGATAATATCGTCGAGGTAAACTAGACATATTTTTCCTATAAAATCTTTTAAGACATTGTCCATTACTCTCTGAAAAGTAGAAGGGTCATTTTTCAACCCAAAAGGCATCCTTATGTATTCAAAATGCCCGCCTTCAACTGTGAAAGCAGTCTTTTGGACATCCTTTGGATCCATCTCGATTTGATGGAATCCGCCGGCAAGATCTAGTGTCGAGAAATACATACATTTGCCCAATTTTTTCTTTGGAACTACCCATACGGGAGAGCTCCAGGGCGAGTAAGACGGTCTAATTATGCCTTGTTCTAACATGTTATCTATTTTTTTCCTTACTTCATCTTTATGGATGTAAGGGTAGCGATATGATTTAGTGTATATTGGTATTTCGTCTGTTGTTTTTATGGTGTGTTTAATTTGATTTGTAAATGAAAGGCTTTGATTTTCTTTGTAAAACACTGAGTTGAATTGACGACAGAGTTTAAGGAGAAGTTTTCTTTCTTCCACGTTTAAATGCTCTAGTCGTAATGAGAATTTTATGTCTTCTTCCTTATTATTTTCAAAATATTCTGGGTTAATGCAATTGAGCTCCACGTAATTTGAAGAGTTATAAGGGTCTGCTTTTATTGGTTGCTCAAGGTATAGAATTTGATCGTAATTTGATTTATTTATTACTTCCATGTTACTGTGCCAATTATCTCAGATGTAAATGCCTTCGGAAATCTCAAGGTTTGTTGAAATCTTTGTTTGATTAACAAGGATTTTGCCTTTCTCGATATCGACAGGAAGTTTTATAATGTTTTTCGAGCTAGCTGGTACTAAATATTTATGTGAAGTTGTGTTTGGTTTCATTTGTAAAGGGATAGTGCAGTTGGGTGTTATCAAGAAATTATTTTGTAAGTCAATGTTAGCTTTGAGTTTTTGTAACATATCGATTCCTAAAAGCCCGTCGAAGTAATTATGGAATTTAAAAATTAGGAATTCTAATTGACCATTTTCGTTAAATTCTCTGAATATTGGTATGTAAGTTTTTGAATTTAATGTATATTTATTAGATATAGTAGTGATAGTTACGGGTTGACAAGATATTTGGTCTTTTAAAGGCACAAATTCGGGGTTGATAAAAGATGAAGAGGCTCCTGAGTCAATTAGGAATCTTAAGGATCGACCAAATGGGGATGATATCAGTATGAATGGTAGTTTTGTCCCATGCTTGTTTATATCTATATATCCTGTGGAATTCTCGAGGCTAATGCTTGAAAATTTTGGGAGTCATCAATGTTAGGAATGATTGGAGACTCGTGATTTGGATGATTGTTAATGTTATGGAAATTTGGATAATTTCTAGTTTGATTATTGTTATGAAATTTTGGTTAAATATTTGTTTGAAGTTTGAATAATTTTCAGTTTGATTAATGTTATGGAAATTTGGATAATTTTCAGTTTGATTAATGTTATGGAAATTTGAGTTTGATCGTGACTGAAAGTTTTTTCTGGTTATGCCCGTTCTATTGTATGAGTAGGGCGTGTTATTTCTAAAATTTGTTCAGGTTGTATTACCGTCGCTAGCTTCTATTTTAACAGGCATTATAGCATTATGATTGCTGTGAGTCCAATTGTTGTTGTTGAAATGACGATTAAATTGAGGTCTGTTAAACTGTCTTTGTTCTGAATTAAATTGTCCGTAGTATGGTCTTTGGAATTTATAATATGGTGGTGGAGTTTTTGGTTGATATGGTTTGTGTGTTTTTTGGACCTGTTTTACTGACGTAATGTTTTGCTCCTTTATACAATAAGCAAGTGCTGTTGGTAAATTGTCTGGACGCATAGCACGAATCGTTGCGCCTAACGGGTCTTTGAGTCCAGAAAGAAATGCGTTCAAACACATTTCGGAGAATAATTCCCTTTTTTAATGGATAACTTTTTTATCTTTCTCATTGATCAGGACGTTATTTAAAAGTGCTGCTTGGATTTCGATTACATCTCCGTGAAACTGTTCGAGTGTTCGATCAGTTTGGCTAATATTATGAAGATCTCTGATCAGTGTTGTTTCAGTCCTTTTATCTGCAAAGGCTGATATTAGGTTATTTTTGATTTCAGCCCAATCTAATTGTGTCAAATATGTGTTCAATAGTTCGTTTGCTGTCCCTACTATTTTATTCCTGATAGTCCTAAGTATGATTTGACCATAAGGTGTCTTTTCTGTTCCCTTCAAAAATAGTAATATTTCTTCAACGTTAGTTATAAAATCGTATAGTAGACGAGGATTCCCGTCAAAACTAGGAAGATCTTTAATAACATCCGGAATTCTTAAGGAGTTAAAGATTTCTTGCATGTTCGGAAAGGTTTGGAATTGATTTTGCTGTGCAGTGTGGGAAGTGGATTGAGTTTGTAATAAATCTTGATGTGGCATATTTATTGGTAAATTTTTTAAACTTGAATATTGAGATTGACAATGTAATTTTTCTGGTATAGTTTCAAGGCTTTTTGATTTTGTAAATTTGATAAAGCTACAGTTTTTGCTTTTCTTTTAAACATTTAGTAAATAATTATTTGATTATGATAACTTATTTTCTAGAGCTTACAATAAAAACAGGAGTAGAGTTGCCATCCGCATTGAGAAATATGTTGGTTTTCTAGAAAGGCTGAGTAGGTAGGTTCCAGTTGTGAATGGATTGAAATCCAACGGTTTCGGCTCGGTTGACTTTAACTTCAGTGTCCTATGCTGAGTTTGATGATTTAAATAGGGATATTCTTTCCCGTTGTTTATGTTGACGGTGATGTTCTTTCACCGTTTTTTCTAATAGGGATATTCCTTCCCCGTTGTTTATGTTGACGGTGATATTCTTTCACCGTTTTTTTTTTTTTTTTTTTTTTATAACTTGTATCAAATAGTTTATATATTTTTTTTTTTTTTTTGGATAAGGATATTTGTTCTTTTATTTACAGAGGATAATCTTTTCCTTTTTATAAAAATTGTTCACTATTCTTTATTTTCTAAAACTTTTATTTAAGAGGATATTCTTTCTTTTTCAAAAATTGTTCACTATTTTTAATTTATGAGGATATTCTTTCCCCTTTTTCACTGTTTTAGTTTATTGTCACCGCACCGATTCCGCAACTATCCTACCGACTGCGCCAAATATGTTATCTTTTAAGTTTTTAATTAAAAAAAACAACAACCTTTACTTTTGATTACCAATTTATTTCTGAACTTTTTAATTTGTTTACAATATTTTTATTATACTTAATTGTTAACTAAGCTTATATATTATTTAGATCAATTCTTGGGAAAAATGTTATTATTTGGCATGTGTGGAAGTTCAGTTTATTGAACTTGCACACAATGCACAATTTTATTAAAATAACATAAAATATTAATTTTACAATGAATTAAATTATGCATCGTTTTGTCTAGTGCAATGGCCTTTGATTTGGTGTTGGTGCGATTGCGTTTGGTGTGTATATAACTCGCGCTCATCATCTTTCGAACGTAAAAACTTCACAGTGGCTTTTACGCCCATTGCGTTGAGTAAAAAGTAACTTCTAAGCATATCGTCCGTTTGGTCTTGTGTGTTACAGGGGCATAGATGCATTACTCTTAATGAATCGGACCCCTTTCCGCATTGACGGCCATATACACTCCAGCCAATTCTACATTTTGCGGCGATTAAGCCATCAACACCGTTCTCTTTAACTTGAAGAGGCACACAAATATTAGCGTTATCAAGCCCAATTAAAATTTGCGCCTTAGCAGCAGTGTATGGAAGTATAGGAATATTTTTAAAATCAACACAAGAGTCAATTTCAGATTTTTCGAGTGTTTGTTTAGGTAAGTCTAGTGCCGATACTGTACGCACATTGCGCAGAGTAAATTGGCGTGCATTTCTATCTTGTGATGCAATCTGAAGCGTAACTATTTTCGAACTTTCTTCCTTTTGTATAATATCCCCTGTCCATTGTAAACAGAGTTCTTCCATACGCCCATCCAGGCCGAGAGCAGCGGCAACCTCAGTGTCAACAAGAGTGCAGGCGGCACCCTCATCAATTAATGCATATGTGTTTAGCGACCTATTATTTCCAAAGAGCGTAACAGGTATATAGCGAAATAAAGTCTTCTTCTTATCTTTTACATGAAATAGCACTGCTTCATTGCCATTAGCTTTGCTTGGTACAATCGTTTTATCGTTTGTATTATTCTGCTCTTGGTCTCTTTTATTATGAAGCAACGGGTTGTGGGGCATCTTGCAGCCGTCAACGCTGCATTGCCTTTTTAAACTACAGCGACGCAGAAAATGTTTTTTAAAACAACGCAAGCAGAGTTTTTCTGCTCGAATAAATTTCCATCTATCATCTATTATCAACGAAGCAAATTCTGTACATTCTGCCAGGCAGTGTAGCTGTTTACATTTTGGACATTCGTTAACATTAGCAGGTGTGTTTTTGTTTTTATCAATAACATCATGCACAAATATTCGCTCTTTTGATGCATTTCGATGGCCCTTTGTTTCTTCGTTCGTACGCGTACTTATTGTTGAGACGTATAAGATCACTTGAGTTGCGCACGTAGCTAAATTAAAAAGCCAAGTATCAAAGAGGACTATGTCAACTCGAGAAAATGCAATTCGGTAGCGACCCCAATCCAATTTTAAGTCATTGGGCAATTTACATAACAAATCATTTAAGAGCATTGGGTCATTGAGATAGTCTGCGAGCCCCATTGCTTGCATCGTAGCTCTGTAATTTTGGACAGGAAGAGCAAAATTGATTAGTGTCTCTAACTTCTCTTTGCTTACAGGTGGCTCTTTTGTTTTAATTTACATTGAAGAGTGTGATGAATTATTTCAGGCCTGCCATAAAGCATTCGTAGTGTTTCAATAGCAAAGGGCACGGTAGCCGGCATCATTAGTTTACCACGCACTGCATCTAATGCAGCCCCTCGTAGGCATTTTTGTAATCTTCTGAGATTTTCCCTTCGGTAAAGCCGCATCGTTCTGTCGATTGTATATAATTTGTGATGAATATGGGCCATTCATCTGGCTTTCCAGTGAATATTGGCAAATCTTTGCTTATAGCGTTGCGCGCGGCGACATGTGTGCTAGATAACGTATAATCTGCTGGTGAATTTTGTAAAAATGTACGTTGAGTATTAATTAACGGCGCAGCGGCGCTGCTGTTATTTGCTGTAAACGTTGGCATCGACGTCATCATTGGCTGCTGTTGCGAAAAGGAGCTCAATAATGAATTATTTGGGACATTATATGGAAAGGAAATAGGCACTGTAGACAACTGAGGTGCTTGTGCACATATCTGTGGCGTCGCTTCTGCGCCAGTTGGATATGTTGCAGTGTATGAATTTTGCAGCAGATGCATGTTAGTAGAAGAGGCCGCTGCCTGATTTAAATAGTTCGCATAGCCCGCTGTGTTATTATGAGCTACAACGGCCGATGGGTTAGAAAAACTTACATTAACTGCTGAGGTCCTCAAGAAATTCGAAGTGGGAGCAATAGTGTAAGCAGAGGATACTGCTGACACATACGAAAAATTGGCAGAGGTCATTGCATTGCTGTTTTCTGCCTCATTGTTGCCAAACTGAAATAAGTTTGACCTTGAAATGTTGTTCAATGAAGAATTTCGCTGCATTTCATATACAACCGAACTCGAAGCTGAGGGTGCAAAGGATAGGTTCGGTGCCATAGCGTTCTGCAAAGGAACGCCGTCATTTGCAGTATTGTGTTGAATTCTCATACCGGTCAGCTGCGCCGTAATATTTGCATCAAGATCGTAGTTATTTGAATTTGTTGATGAGGCAGTTTTCTGATGCACAGGAGCCGGTAATATTGGTTGCCTTCGAGTAACATTGTCTGTCGCAGCTTGTTGCACTTGTGTCTTTGATACAAGAGTGGTACGAGAGCGTTTAGCGGGTAATTTCCTTACAGTGCCAGAACGTGTGCGAGATATAATTTCAGCGATGGGTGGATCATTCTCGTTTGTAGATAAAGGAATGTTACTTACCAGTGCAGAGGCCTGTTGGGGAGTTGAGGTATGTGCTCCGGAGTCTGTAGTTACCGTATGCAATTGCTGGTCTATTGGCTGGTTCGCATATGCGCCGCAGTCAGCGGCATTATTGGCGTCATACTTATCCACAGCAATGTTGGGTGTCGGTCCTCCGGATGAGGTGTTTGTCGTTTGACTATTATCTCCTGCTACGCTCTTCCCTTGATTATCCATTTCGTACTGTAGGCACACGTACTAATTGAGGTTATGTTGAAGCGTGCACTAAGTATTAAAGAATGTTGAAAGGTGGGCGGCCCAGTAAATAAAACACAGATTTCAGCTTAACTTCAATTTTAGTAACGTGATGTAATGCTTTAATCTATAATTCATTTACAATTAAATTCATATTCAATAGCTTATCTTTATAAGTATCACTTACACTTGTGCTTTTCTTAGACTCAGATACAAATTTACTAGCGCCCGATCTTACAACCGAGTTTGCCAGTCACAAACGGAAAATTCAATGATTAATAAGGTTATAAAGTAATTTACAAATTTAATAAAACTTTAAGCTCGACTTTATACGTACAAAGGTCAAATCAATTTATTTTTCTCAATATGGCGAATATATATGTGTAATAAATTTCAGTCGATAAACAGATCTGCCAGATGTTTTTACTACCTGACGTTTTCAGTGTTGCCAGCTGTTTTTTACAACAATACAGTAGAGTGATAAAGTAACTTTACCACGCAACAATTCCTATCTATATTTTCGGTATTTTTAAACTATCGACTTATATTTTCAGAGTTTTGACCATCTGAAATTATAGTATAAAAGTGTTATTATACACTATTTTTCGATTATATTTTTTTTCAATAAAAAATTAAATAATATCTCTGATTATATATACAATTATATATATTTGTTCCTTATTCAACTTGTAGGATTAACTCAGTATCTGAAATTATAGACTATTAATAAAATTGCCTACTTATGTAGCCGCCTACGGCCGGGTTCATACAATTTCTTCACCACCGCTAATTTGTTTATTTAATATTTTCTAATTTTTTTTTTTCAATTTTCTATAACATAACCTATGTATAATATGTAATATATGTTGAAAAATCAACTGCAGAATTTCAATGAAGAATATATGCATGTTATAAATGCCGCAAAGGCAAGTAAAATATATTTGCTTGCGGCCTTGCACCACATCGAAGTTGTTCAACTTCGTTCTCTGTGTATGACATTTCAAGTTGAATAACATGGATATTAATAGCCTTTTTCCACTACGCAACGTCTAACATCTACCATCAATTTGAGAAGATGTTAACATCTTCCCATAAGAAATACACAGTACTAAAAGTCAACATCTTTCTACATCTTTAAAAGATGTTCCTAAACCATTTTGTTCCAATCAACATCTTCCGATAATTTTAATGTCATCTCTAGCAAAATGACAGATACATACATGTTGATAGTTTAATTATTTGTGAATGACATAAATACATAATTGTGTAAGAAAAAAAAAAAATATTTTACATCGAAATGAGTGGCACACGTAAGTTTTTATTTTTTTTTTTAACTTTATATGTTGTACATAAATAAGTATAATAATTTATTTTTGTTTTTAGTAAAGAAAAGCACAGGTCTCCGTATAGTATGGAACTAGGATTTTGAAAATATGTTGCTGGACTTGTGGCACGACAAAATAGAAGAGTTGAGAGGAACAAGAAAAACTCTCATGTCTTTCAGGGAATCGCTTTTTTTTGATATGCATATAAAAACTTTAAATAAATAAAAAACCAAAGAATTCATATAAGAAGTTCGTGTTAATGCTTTTTTCTGAACACTATATTAACAATTCTGTTTGTTCTTGTAAAGCATGAACGAGTCCAATTATTAATGTTTCTTCAAAATCCATTTTAATTTAATTTTTATTTTTTCCACAAAAAATTATGCTGTAAGTACTTTTATATTTTTGACAGCTGAGAAGATTTTAGATGTTAGATGTTGCCAATGGAAACGCAAGTTTCACTTTTTCAACATATTCAATTCATTCCTCTAAAATGTATGCTAGTGGAAAAAGGCTATAAGTTACACTGCAACAGATGGGATGAAACACTTTTTCATAATATAAACGGGAATCGCATTTTGTGCAACTGCGAAAATTTATTACGTAAAGTTGTACTGAAAACGAAAATGAAACATTTTGTTACATTTCACGTTATCGCAGAACCAGAATCTACCCCCAGCACAACTTTAACTCTTCTATGCAACAAGTACTTTAAATTATATATTGGATCCGATTCATTTTTTTTTTTAATTTTTAAGTCGCCTGGCTGTAGCTCGACTCTAAAAATAGGTTGAGGGATTTTTTCCATATTTTTAATGCTTGAAACATTTTTCACTTTAAAGCCACTATTTTCAAGGTCAGACTTTACCTCTTCTGGATCCACGCTGGAATCTATGCCTTTTATAACCACTGTTAGGAATTTCGCACGCTTCAGTTAATATGTATAAAAGTTTTTGTTTTTAGTCTCAAAATTTGAGACTATTTTTCGGTAATTATTTTCTTTAGATACCTGAATTTTTGTCTCGGGGACTTTTGCCGTTGACGCAATTTGGGCAGATTTCCTTACTTAACACAGTTATGTATCTATCCATACCTGTTTGAATTTTATTATCACTATTTTCACTTACTGCATCTATAATTTTATTAATTTTGTACACGTTGGTCACCTGGGTATTTATTGTTTGTGTGTTGGATTGTACAGCTAAGCTGACAAGTTTGCTAATAGGTGCAATTGTTGTTGCTTCTTTATTATTATGTAACATGTACGGAGAGCATGATCACGCAGGAGTAGTTGTGTTTTGTGTAGAATTCAGGTTTGTGTTTAATTTAATTTTTTTATTGTCGTCATCAGCAACAAAAGTTAAATAAACAGTCCTACTTCTTGTATGTTTATTGTTGTCGTTGTTGTTGCCAGAAGATGAACTCATTTATAGTTTTTTTGTTTTTTTTTTCACTTATAAGAGTTTGTGTATGCAAATATTTATGTATTATACACAAACAAAAAAAAATAAAATAAAACCAGTAAAATAACTGTTTAAAAAATGTTTTGTTTTTGTATATTTTTTGTGACTTGGAATTTTTGATAAATTTTAATATTCAGTTGCGACGATTATAAAACGCGTTTGTACACTGCGAGAGTTGAAACTGATTGACAGAATATAGTGAAGGTTAATATGTGGTGCCGGAAGATGGAATGGATGTGCAACTAACGAACGATAAGCCAGTTTTTTTAACTTTTTAATGATAGTTACGATATATACATAATTTTCGTTTGTTTTTTTAAGAAGATAATTATCTTGCGTCAAAGATAAAGGGTTTTCTTACTTTAAATAAAAATTCTTATAAATTAATATAGTTTTTACATTTTATTTACTTTTTTAAACTTTTTGTATGATTTTTGATGGTTATGCACGAACCCGAATATTACCAATATTCACTTAAGTGTGATCTTTTATATTCATTTTTATGCTCACTTGCTTTGTGTTCTTTTCGTCCTACAAGAAATCAACAAGTTCTTTTCTTCGTTTTTTAAATTAATAAAGTTAGTTGAAAAATACCATGTAGCAACATATTCGAAGTGAAATAAAGTGAAACTTAAATATTCTAAACAAATAAAATAGGCAAATAAATATACATTTATTTCAAGTAACAAACAGATATCATAAACAATTATAAAATAAAATATAAGTGAACTTAAAAAATTAAAAAAACATAAATAATTTGTGACAGAATTATTAAAACCGCCACGAGTTTGTTGTCTCTCCGAGAAAACCCATTTTTTTCCCATCATTAATGGTCCTTCGAGCCGGATCCATATTTTACATATTTGGACCCATCCCTTACGTACTCCAAAATAATTCTAAAGGGTTTGCTCTAAAAACCCCATGGAATTGCTCCACAAAATCCGCTTGGAACTACTCCAGAAACCCCCTTCGATTACTCAAAACCCAACTTGGATTACTCAAAGCTCCAATTGGAATTTCTTCAGAAGCCCACTCTCATATTACATACATACCGTCTACGAGGCGCACCCGAAAAGTTCTTAAAGTATTTCCTACTTTTCTTCGAGAATAAGAAATCCCCTTATACCCAATAATTATAATCGCAGCGTGTACGAGGCGCACCCGAGAAACTTTTAAATTATTTCTTACTTCTCTTCGAGAATAAAAAACCCCTGTACCGAACAATTTATAATAGCCACATCTACGAGGCGCATCGATAGTTCTTTTAAACTTTTTCTTCTCCCTTTTATCTGTCGGTCGTTTTGAAAGTTTTAGGCATATATTATCGTATAACTCAACATGTCCTTGGGAGCAGCTTTAGTCCGTGCGTCCGATCGCATGGTCGAGTTCCAAACTTACATGACTCAACGCGATACGGCAGAAGATTCAGTTCACACCATGGAGGTCTATAAGAGTGAAGTTACCAGTCTTTGGTCTAAATTTCGAATCTGTTACGATTAATCACTCGATAGTTACGATGAAATAAAAAAGGAGATTGATATGAAAACACTCAAGAAGCGGTTCTCTTCCACGTTCAAGGCCCTTGTGCTGTCCAACATCAACGAAATCATGGATGGTCTTCGTCGAAAGCATTGTTCAGTCGCTGCCCCAGTGAATTAAAATACATAAAGTACAGTACATAAGTACGCGGACTTCTGGAGTGTGTAAAACAAAATACCCAATTGGAATGGGAAATTTGTTTTGGATTCCTAGAGACGAGGAAGGCCGGAAAAAGTGGATAGAAATTTGTGGTATTAACCTCTCCCTAAAAGCCCGAATTATAGATTTTGGCGCTCTGCAACGATATTGTTATGTTAATAAAAAAAAAAAACAAACAAACATAACTGATTACATGATTAATAATTAGTAGTTATACATAAACCAGACTTTTTCCTAAAGAGAACATGTAGGAAATATCAATGAATTGGTGTTTTTACACATGTAGAAATTGATTGTTACATTTATTTTTTTACTGTAGCCTAACATCATATTAAAAGTTTGTATGCATACACACTGGATTGGTTTAGCGTGTTTATATACGAAAGAATGAACGAATGAATGAATTTACATAATTAAAAAAATTTTCCATTAAAAAATATATATACAAAACTGCTTCTTCCCACTCAACATTCCACATCCTGAAAAATGTTAATGTTCACAGTGTACTATGAATAACAAATAAAGAGACTAAAAAAAAATAAATATTTTCTTGCCCTCTTTTGCATGTGTTTTGTTGTTGCAAATTCTAAAATAAAGCAACAAATGAGTATGTTTCGTATTTTAGTTTGTCTCTTCTGTTTGGTTCGTGATGTGTATCTGAAAATGACGATTGGTGCTCGGCCAGTAGGGGCTAGTTTGACGATCAATGACATAAACATACATATGTATTGTTAATTAAACTGTGATGAATTTTTATGAAACTGTATGGTTTGTGTTAAAAATCTATGCAGAAGTTTTTTTTTGTATTTTGCAAAGCGAAGATGCACTTTTGTGTTGCTTTTTATTTAAAAAAGAAACCTTTGGAAATTAGAACTTCCCCGGGAACAGTGGGTCCAATTTACGAGCGTCACCTCTATATGTGTGTTTTTCATATTTTATTTACTCATATTAAACTTCCAGAAATTCTAAGGTTTTTTTCAGATTCTGAGATGTAGAAGTTTGTTAGTTCTAATGCAAATTTTCAAGAAAGACAAATTTACCTTGTATCGTACGTATCATCTACATCCAATTCATCCTTCAATTTAAAGTCGAACGTTTCCTCCTTTTTCATAGAAAAATAAACAGCTTTTAATATTTTTAATTGGTTATTATTCACTTGGTTTACCTTTTCTTGCAATAAAGTTTGCATTTTAATGTTGAATTTTATACCAAAACATCGTCGCATTTGTTTTGACACTTAAGATTAGATTTTGCGGCGAATTGTATTTGTAGGGAGAAGCCTACCTGGTGTGAATTCGCCATGCGTATAGCAATGGAAGCATGTGGACTCACATATTAATAAATACTAATAATAATATACGCAGTTCGCACCATCATCATTCTTTTTATTTCAATTAGGACCAGCACTCAGGGGATGAACACTACGTATGCAGTGTATTGTGCCAAAACTCAGGGAGACGGATAGGGTAGAGTAGACGCATCAACTTTGTTAAGCTGTATTAGCAGTTAATTTATTAATTGTTTTACTTCGCCGGTATTTCTGCTAACCGACGTAGTAGGACGATGTTGCGTACATTCGCTTGGAACAGCCTCAATCGCTGTCGGAACAGTTTTTTAGTGCCCAGTGCTACGCCTTCATTACTTATATAGTCTAAGAAGAATTAATACAATGTCTAACTAATGTAAATACGTTAGAGAAATTAATTATGTTGATTGACTTGCTCTGGCCAGGGTTTGAACACATGCCCCAAGTCATTGTTTAATTAGTAGTTAATGCGCTAACCACTTCAGCCAACATGATGCAACATGTTTCGCCATGAACATGTTGCGAACCAGCATGGTTAATTTTAGGTCTTGCTACGAACCACGTAAAACAGCTTTTTTTTGTTAATTTTATTATTTATTGAATCTTTAATTATTTAAATTAAATTATCAATAAGTTTTTCAAATCTTAAATCTAAAAAATATTAAATGTAAGTTTAGCCAATGCCAAACAAAATTTTTAATTTCAACGGTTAATTTTTGCTGTTTTACATCTCTCGTGAAAGGCTGAGAAAAAGAGTATCCCTTCTTTTCAGCCGGGTGTGGCCTCTATAATGAAGAATATTGCGCGCAAGTGGATTTGGGTGCAACTCAAGTTTTTTTATATATTTTTTCGCGTGTTTTGAAAATACTGTCTTCACCAACGGAACGTCTAGGTCTTTATGAATTCGGTGGTTTCTGACATACCAGGCGGCTGCTGTTATTGTACGTAGGATTTTATTCTGTCGCCTTTGAATTCTTTCGACATTCGATGCTGAGGCAGCGCCCCATAACTGGATTCCATAGGACCATATTGGTTTCAGGATCGCGTTGTATAAGAGAAGTTTACAGTCAAGGCTTAGTATAGAGTTTCTTCCAATAAGCCAATTCATTTGGGCTGCTTTTAGTTTCATTTGTGTTAACTTTGCGTCTATATGCCATTTCCATGTTAAACGACGATCAAGATGAACGCCTAGATATTTGACTACAGTGTGTTGTGGTATAGTCTCGATGTTAATTTTTATATGCGGGCATGTTTCCCTGCGCAACGTAAAAGTGACGTGTGCACATTTCTGCTCGTTAACTTTTATACGCCATTGTTTGAGTCATTTTTCCAGTTTGGATATATATTCTTGTAAGTTGTGGGAAGCTTCTACAGGATTTTCGTGAACGCTTAGAAAGGCGGTATCATCCGCAAATGTTGATGTATGAATGTTACTGCTTAACGGTAAGTCAGAGGCATATATTAAATAAAGTAAGGGTCCGAAGATACTGCCTTGAGGGACTCCAGCTTCAATCGACTGCAGAGGGCTTAAAAAATTACCTTCCCTAACTACAAATTTACGTTCCATTAAATAGCTTTTTAAAAGCTTTACGATGTTTGCTGGTAGATTTTGTGTTAATTTGTTGAAAAGACCTTCGTGCCATACTTTATCGAAAGCTTGTGGGACATCAATAAAGAGCGCAGAGCAGTATTTCTATTTTTTTAAAAGTGTCTCTAACGACATTCACAAGTCTGTGAGTTTGTTCAATTGTGTTATGTTGTCTGCGAAAACCGAATTGATGATCTGGAATACATCCATTACTAGTCACTATAGGCATCAGAGTGCTCATATACAGCTTTTCAAAGAGTTTTGAAATGTTAGACAGTAAACTAATAGGCCGATAGGATTCAACCTTTGTATGATCCTTGCCAGGCTTTGGTATCATAGTAATTAGCGAAACCTTCCATTCTTTAGGATAGTGTTCTAGGCGTAGAATACTGTCAAAAATGAATAGTATTATTCTTTTTGCAGTGTAAGGCAATTCTTGAAGCATTTTGTTGCTTATTTTGTCGACACCTGGGGCTTTTCTGGTGTTAAGACTAGTAATAGTATTTTCAATCTCCGTCATGTTAAATCTCATCGGTATTTCTGGTAAAGAGACGACTGGTGGCAGTTCAACAATATCAGCAGAAATATTCGGAGTGAAAACTTTTTCTAAGTGTTTAACAAAAAGTGCACCTTTTTCAGCATCAGTTTTTGCCCGGTCACCATTCGGGGCTCGTAATGGGGGTTTGCATATCACCGGCCTTTTTAGTCTTCTGGCTGCATGCCACAGTGAATAATCTGTTTGTGGTGTTGCATCTAGCTCTTGAAGGAATTTTTGAAGGGAAGCTGTTTTTTGAGTTTGCAAAACTTTCCTAAGCTGCTTGGTACACTCCTTAAGCCTTAATTTTAGCTGGGGCGTAAAACAGCTATCAAAAAATATATGTATGTATTAAGAAAGAAATAATTATAAAACATTGAACCAAAGTATATTGGTTGTTAAATAACTAAATCAAAAATTTTCGTATAATTTCACTGACTCTAGTCAAAATTATTTAAATTTTCTTTACACACAATTTTCTTCAAGTTGGACTGAGCAGATCCGTAAGCGAATGATTAAAATTTGGTTTTCAGTTCACATTGAATTACAAAATGCTTAAATAGTCAATTTTACAGAAAATGTGAGTTAAATTAAAATACGAATGCATTCCTCATGAATTAAAAATTCTTGCATGCATTCAGATGACTAAAAAGATTAACTGAATTAAAGTTTGAATGAATTCATTGCTGATTTAAAGAAAAGGTAGTTTACTGCACTGGTTTAACTAAGATTAGGATCATACATGGGAGTAATTAAATAAATTGACTAATTAATTGTCGATTTCATTGGCATTGACTTATAAACAATGCCAAATAAATTTCTAGCATTATCAATTTTTTGAACAATGCTAATGCTTTTCAATGAAATAATTTCATTATTAGTTATTTAAAAAGTAAAAGCATTACAAATAATCAATGCCAAAGTTTTTCAAAAGCATTATCAGTGTTAAACGTCATATGTGTATTTATTACAAATATGTACATAGCTTGGTTTTTATTTTAATTTATAATTTTATTTTTTCAAAAGCTAATGTGACCATATTTTTTTTATACAGACAGTATTAATTATTTTTTTTATTAATTGTAATTAGTATTTCAAAGCTTTCATTGTTTTTTTATTATAAATAGTAGAAAAATTATATTTAAAAAAAGCAATGGCATTTATTGGTACTGATTTTTTTTTTCATTTTAAATGTTTAAAATAATGCCAATGAAAATTCAATGCCAATGAAAAAGTCCCAGGTATGATTAGGATCATGAATCAAACAACTCTTGTAAGATTTAAAATATATTAAAAAGCGTTTATGAATTTCAGGTTTTTTTCAAAAGGAATCATTCCTTTACAAACAAAAAGCCTGTTGCTTTTTTATTATTTATGTACATACGTTGTTGTAGAATTGCACATACTTGATATTGATATACTTTGCTTTTAACATGCATATGTATGTATGTACATATATTTAAATATAAGTGATAAAAATTAAATAGTCAAACGTATTGTAGACATAGTTGCCAGATTTGACAATTTATCGTCATTTTCACGATTTTGGGTCCTAAACATGACATGACGATGGGGCGATTTATATCCTAATTTTGACGATTTTAAATAATTCAAGTTTGCAACATATATTTGTACTATTAAAGCAACCTTGAACTGCGAAAATTGTAATAAGAAACTTTTTAAAAACTAGTTTGCTTAAAACTGAAAACTTTTATTTAACTGATTATAAAAAAAAAAACAATTTTTTCAATTTTGAAGACATTTATTTAGGAATATTTGCCAGAGACGTATTGGAAGAATCACAAATAAATGCAAAAGAAAAATATGTTAGTAGTAATATTTGTGTTAATTTTTATATAGAGCTTTGTGATCAGTTATTATCAAGATTTGATTTTGAAAATAAATATGAAGCTCTTGGCCAAATTAATCTATTTAGTATTATTAATGAAGAAAAAAGTTGGTTTTCTGAAATTATAAAAGAATTTTCCTATTTAGTTGAAGAAAGTGAAAACCAAAAGCTAGAAACAGAGTTGAAATAATTGAAATTAATCTCCTGATAAAAACATATAAATGATGAAACAGAACACGTCCGCAACTTCAAGCAAAAACGCCTCTCAGAGAAAATAGGCCCATAATTGAAGCGTCGGCTTCAGCTTCATTCACATTTCCAATTTTTATCCACAAGTCTTGTTTTTGTACATTGATGACTGCTAATTATATATGAAATCATGTTTATGCACTTCTGCAATTAATTTTTCGACAATATCACTCATATTATTTACAAATGTAGAAAATTATAAATATATTGCTCTCTCAAATGTTTTTTTTGATTTTCTTTTGTTCTTATTTTTCTTTGGTTTTGTTTACAAATTGTATGAAATATAATAAAAGTGTGGTAGCATTGTTGAGAGCATTTTACTCTGAGAGTGAGAGCATAAGAAAAGTCGCTGGCAAAATAAAATAGATTCTATCTCACGACTGCTTTCAGCCGCGTCTTTTATATGCCAAATTGTATGAAGAAAAACGTCAAGCCCCAGTTCTGTTTCATCATTAACTATTAGATTTTTGTAAAAAAATATCAGAGATGCAAACGAGGGATTCTAGTCTTTTGTTTCCGATTTTTACTAAATTTATTACAAAAATCCTAGTTTTACCACATTCTTCAGCAAATATGGAAACAATATTTAGTCAGGTAAACGTAAATAAGACTAAGAACTGAAATTGAAAAAGTCGTCCTTGGAGGCAATATTATATACAAAAGATTATTCAAAGCTAAACAAATGTACCTGCTATGATCTGACAGTTGTACCTGAATTAATCAATATGTTTAATTGCAATATATATTTTTAAGATATATTATACATATACATACATAAGCATGGTACAATAATATACAGGTAGGCGCACAACTATAACAAGGAAACAATAAAAAAACAACAGGGCTTTTTATTGTTGCTCATGAGCTAGATGTGTCAATAGCAATAAAGGAAAAAAAGAAAAATTACAAAACAATTTCATAGTTTGTTTTGTGTTTATTATTTTGTTATTGATAAAGGTGAGTTTACATGGTAATACAAAGTAATAACATTTTGTAGAATCAAAATATTATGAAATTCTCTTTTTGTATGAGATGAGAGAACAAAAGTCTGTTTCAAGTATTTTTTATGTTTACACGGATAATATAAATAAATTCAAAAGTCTGCGCTACGAAATAGCTGGTGGTTACAGTTCTACAATATTTACTTAGTTGTTTTTGTAATTATTGTATAGAAATGAGGCCACCTTCAATATATACTCTTAAAGCTGCCAATGTTTACTTAAAAAGACACCTCTGATAAAATGAGTATACGCAAGTTTCTAAAATGGTTTAGAAAATAAACATTTACCGAACGCTTGTCAGATTTTTTATCCGTATTCTCTCTTACTCATAACAATTTGCGTTTACATGATAAGACTTTTTTCAATTTTTGACATACCGATATACATGTATTACCATGTAAAGAGGCCTTAAATAATATTTTTAAAGTTTTTTTTTTTTTGTATTTTTAGCCCATTCCTGCCTAATGGGTATTTAAATACCCAAAAAAGTGGCGACAGTAAAAAAATTCTAGTGACGAGCAGATTATAGATTATGGCTTCCAATTGCGTTTTTATTTAGAAATAGAGATTGACTAGCTTAGAAAAAACTAAAAATTTTTACTATTTGCCTTAATCATCCATATAAGTAGATAAAATTAAGATTTTTTTCTAAGTCGGAAAATGATCGGGAAAAGCGTTGCCAATTAAAGGACAGAGCGAAAAGCAGAAAACACCCACCCGTTATAGATATAAAAAATTTATTATATGATTAAAGTTATTAGTTATTATTAAAAAAAAATCCTACAACACATTATTAGTTAAGGTTGTGAACTAAAGTTATTTAATGAAAGTCATAAATTATTTAGCCTTTGCGATTTTTGATTTATCTGGAGCTGCTCTACTGTAATAGTTCTGGAAGCATGGAGCTGGGCGTAAATTCATCTGGCACTTCAGACATCCGTATTCGGTTTAGCTTATGGCTAGTAAAAAAATGTCATACGTTTTCATATGCTTGACAGGGGCTTCCAGATGCGATAGTACCAACCTTGCTCCTAACTGTAAGTGTGAACAATCCTGGTCCGATGCACCAGCATATGGAATTAAGCATTCGTCAGACGCCAAACAGCAGTACTTATAACCAAACCGAATTAGCTTTGATAAACATTTTGCATGAATGTCGGTCATAGTATGCAATCATTTGCTCATCAATAGAAATATTGTGGGAAAATATCTGAAATTGAAGAAACTGTTTGCTTATCAAATTACTTCAGCAAATTTGTTGTTTAGATCCAACGCACTTTTATCACAAACATGTAAAAATTGTTTTATCCGTTTGAATCTGTCTCTTGAAATACATTATTTTATCATCACACAACCCAGTAATTCCTAAGAACGTTTTCATTTCGGTACTTGTTGTTATAAATGATGAATAATTGCTTGTTGCAGCATATATGTTCGTATAATCCACTCTTAGATTTAACACATCATCATCGATAAACTTTCCTCAAAGCTTCATGGCACCAATACTTTCATAGAAAGCCTTATATGCACTCACTCTATCATCAAAAGGCACCTTGTCAAACTTGTAATTTTGTCGCCGAGACCATTTTGATAATGTCCCTTTATCAATATTAGGTCGCAATGAAAAATTCCAATAAAGTAACAAACGGTGATTCCCCTTTTTTGATTTATCTAATAAGCTGTAGAACTCGATACCGGATTAATTTTTGACGACGCAATCGCTTACAATTATAACGCAGTTAGAAATGATTTTTGGCGTTTTAATGGCCTTATAAAATATATTTAAATAAATAAAGATATTATTTTAACTAAAATAAAAGAAAAAATTTGTTAAAAATATTAAAAAAAATATCACACTAAAGCCTGTTAGGTATTTAAATACCCATGTTCTATCTTGGGTACGCAAGGAGCTAAAACTGATTTTTTCATTCCGCACAACTTCTATATTTTACCAGGTACAGGTTTAAAAATTTTATTAAAATCGCGCGGGCGGATCTATGGTCAGGCATTAATGGGTTAATGGATCACAATTTTTTTATTTTTGTGCAATTTTTTTTTATATATTTAACTTTTTGACTTTGAATTAATTTTTTACAAATTTTTCACAGTCTAAATTTTTTAAATATTTTTTTTTTATTATTTCTTCTTCGTAAACAACTTTTGAAACACCTAGCCACAAAAAAGGCAGCTGGCGTTGCGAGACAATGTATGTATATAATATATTTCAAAGTATTGACAAACATGCAATCTATTTATGTGTGATTTTATTGCAAATTCTAATTTAAGTATTTGATCTCTGTATTTAAAAGAATGGTGTTTTATTAATAAGATTTGTTGATTTAAGAGTTTTGTTGCCTCTAATAAAAATATGTTTTGTTGGTAAAAAAAGCGGTTTTTTCATTTGACATTTCAGCTTCATTGACGATAATGACGATTTTTGCCCAAAAATCCGACATTATTATCTCAAAAAATCTGGCAGCTATGTTTGTAGACGTATGTTGTAATTTCGTCGTACATACATATGTACATCCAAACACATACATATGTACGTATATATGTTGATATTTCCCTGTTGGACATTCACTTAACTATAAATTAACTTAAAGCTAACTATTTCTCAAGTAGTGGTGGTTGACACTTGCATTACTTTTATATGGAATTAACTAACTATTTTAACATTGCCATGTCCTAGGAAGTAGACAATTGTCCGACTCTGCATTACTTTCAGTTAACTTAAAGTTAGTTACAAATAAGTCAATCGGTAGTTAGTATAGTATACATATACGAGTATAAAAAAATTATTATCCATATTTATTTTATTTTTTCAATTCTTTATTCAGTAGTTTTAAATAAAATTTGTCTTCAAATTTAATTATTCCACCGATGCTGTGCTGGGACTTGAACCACATGTCATTGGTTTAAGAGACAACGCTCATACCACTCAGCTAATGTACCATTTAAATATTTACAGCCAGAAGTTAGCATAAACTTGAAATAATTTTAAGAGTTACTAAGTGAGTAAATCAATTTAAAGTTGGTTTTTCTAGTAGTTACCCTGTCGGAAACTGAGTTAACTCTAAACTTACTTTAAGCTAACTATTTCGCAACTAGTGGTAACTGACACTTACAGCCATACCTAAACAAGAGCGGAAAGCGGAACGTTTTCTACCGCTTAGCGTTAACGCTGAAATACCATACCTAAACAAGAGCGTCAACGCTTTGTCATAAAAACAGGGTTATTACAAAATATATAACAACCCTGATTATAATAGTATACTCATAACCGAATAATGCATGCATCTATACAACAAACACAACAACAAAATTCCGCGGAAGTCAAAAGTATAAATTTGTATGTGTGTATGTTTCAAACTGTGACAAAACTATAAATAAAAATTATTCATTCAAATACGAAAAAATAAATACAAATCAAAATTTAACACTTTAAATAAAATACAATTGATTACAACAATTGTCAGCTGGGCTTGTAAGACTACCTTATAGTCATTGTATCACGTGTGCTTGTCTTTTGCAGCTAACTTCAATATTAAACGCGCTGTCAAAATCGGATTTTCCAATTGCAAAATGTTGCCGCCGCGTTATTTCGGTATCCTCCATACAAATTGTATGGGCATGAGAACTTTTGACAGCTAAAAAACGCTTGCCGCTCTTGTTTAGGTACGGCTGTTAGATTACTTTTATATGGAATTAGTTAATTTATCATTGCGATGTCCTAGGAAGTATTCAATTGTCCGACTCTGCATTACTTGTAGCTAACTTTAAGTTAGTTGGAATAAGTCAACCGGTAGTTAGTAAAGTATACATATACATAAGGGTGGGTCAATTTGTTCGGGACCGAAAAACATGACAAAGCGTATAGCAAGGTCGTAATCTACGGAAAATTCTAAGAACTTTTCCCAAAGAAACCATGGTTCTAAAATCAAAATCGAGCTTCCGGTTTTTTAAGAGAAAATTTGGTGCTCAGGACATCCGAAAATAATGCTATTTTTTTGGAAATATTCATTGCAATTCATTGCAATTGGTGAAAAGTTGACCTGTAACGCTGGAAGAGGGCTTATTTTAAACGAAATTTTCTGTCCTCATTTATAGAAAATTATTTACCCAAATAATGGTTTTCGAGGTTTATGTTAAAATAAAAATAGTCCTGAGCACCAAATTTTCTCTTAAAAAACCGGAAGCTCGATTTTGATTTTAGAACCATGGTTTCTTTGGGAAAAGTTATCAGCATTTTCCATAGATTACGACCTTGCTATACGCTTTGTCATGTTTTTCGGTCCCGAACAAATTGACCCACCCTAATGTATATACATACGTATATTGATTTTTTTTAATTACAGAAATTTTATTTTAAATGTTTGTTGGGTTAATATTAGAATCCCGTTACTTATGACCCTGCATGTCAAATAATTATAAGGTTTTAAGAAATTTGTAAAAAATATTTTTACCAGTCTCGTTCAGATTTTCTAAACGATGCGTTTAGTTCTACACTGTTTTTTGTTTTACTAATCCACTATGCTGAACGTCACGTTTTATGGTATGTATGCAGAACTTTACTGAATTTTGCATTCAGTTATTCTAAATGAGTGTTCAGAAAAGAATTAAATAATTGATTCTAAAAATCTGAACAAAACGTTCAGCGCACTAGTGCATACTATTGTTTTTTAATACGTTTCGTGTAGAAACCAATTTAAGTGTTCTATTACGAGCTGAACGTCGCGTAGTAAATAACAAAATACGCATTCAGATCTTGGATTTTTGAATGCATCTTTAAAGGGACGTAGTAAATGTGCTAGTAACATATAGTTTGACTATTTCTGAACATTGCGTTCAGCTTATTTAGTTTTTTCTGTGTATATACGCTGCTGCAGTTATAGTTACTAAATTTCATTTCGTAACAATATATTAATAACCCCACACAAATTTAAAAACATTTAGGCGAGCAAGCAACTGTGCGAATACATGTAAAACGTATGCGGCCAACTATAATGAACTTAAGGAAACTTCTCGATAAGTTTTATGAAACGTCATTTGCTTAAGCAAAATGCATTATAGCCACCTAAATCTCTCTGCGAATTTCCTTAAGCATTTGCAGTCTTTTCGTTCAATTTTGACATTAGCTCAAGCCAGATTATGCATATTATGGTTGGGCCTTTAGACACGTGTTAATAATTTCCTAATAATATTTGATTTTACGTCATTTTCTATGAGTTATGTATGAAACTGTTTAACGTAATAAATAAACTCGTGTCTAAATCAAAAATGTTTGTATTAGTGTACTCTTATAGTGGTTACGCTTTTTTGAGCAAATGTTTGCCTAATTTTCATTCATGAAAAATAGCCATTACAACGAAAATGTTTCAGTTAATGTAGAACAAAAATTATATTTTCCTTAATTTTAATTCTCATCAATTATAGTGGCTTTACGTGTGCTTGATATGTATTTCTTGCACAGTGGAAATTTTGAAAAATAAATAGGAATGAATCTGAAACTTTTGAACTACAGACTGGATTCAGATAAAACTCAACACAAGGTTCGAAAAGGAATCTGGCTTTATAGTGCATGCCTCGGTAAGCTTCTTGTTTAAGCACTAACTCAGGGGTGCCCAAGCCGTATGCGCTTGGAACTGATTCTTAGCTATAGGGTAGCAATACAGCACTCAGCACTAGCAATATGAAATACATTTGTCGTTCTTCACTGTATACACGCAAGTGCAGAGCAACAACACTTTCGTATGCTTTGCTGTTAAACATTGAAGACAGCGATCATCAATGTATATTTTGTTTTCGTTTAACGTATGATACCATTTAAAAACGTGTGTTTTGAAAAGCACTTTGAAAAAATTGAGCTTAGTTTTAAATTTCAAACTTATATTATTCACAGAAAAATTATTGTATGATCAATCACAATCTACTTTCACATAATTGAAAAAGTTTTTGTGATTTCTTTGTATTCTTTACAAAAGGCTTTCAGATAATTAATAAAAACTCTAATAAATTTAAAAACTTTGAAAATGTTTAACAATGTCGAATACGTATTGTTATTTTGGAACAAATCTAGTTTAGTGACGCAGCTCCAAATGAAAAAAAAAAAATTACATATGGCGATAGAAAATCGAAAAATAAGACGAAAATTAGAAAAATAGATCTAGTCAAAAGTTTTCAAATGATACCAAAATTGGCCTTATACGTTGAGAAATTCAAAGGAAAATCGCACATATGTATATATACATACATATATACAAACTTCCGAGGCCAATAACTCGAAAACTGTGCGTTTCCGAGAAAGTTACCACATGCAATTTTCGTCTTATTTTTCGATTTTCTATCGCCATATGTAATTTTTTTTTTCATTTGGAGCTGCGTCACTAAACTAGATTTAAGCCGTTATTTTAAATACACAAATACACTTAAATAGTTTATTATATTAGATATTTCTCTTAAATCCTTAATTTCAAATTAATAATAATTAATTAACTTCAAAAAATAATTTTGGAGGTGTTTCGCAAATTTAAAAAACGCAGTCTAGTTGTACTCGATAAAATCGACCAAATAAATTGTGTCACTTCCAGTTGTTTTTTTTTTTTTTTATATCACAGTGTTATACGTGTATGTAGGTGTATTCATATCAGCCTTTTTTTTTATCACTACAAGATTGAAATTGTTACACTTGTTAAGGAATAACAGCTCAAGGTAAAATGCTTATTCTGATGACGTGTAGTGTATTGTATTGCTGAGGTCATGGCCCAACCCATTTATAAAATCTTCTCGCCTTAGTCAGCTTTTGACTTTTGATACCAATCCATAAAGCATTTTAATTTAGTTTATTTGTGCCATGGTTAGACAGAACACGTTTTTTGGCTGTTATTTTATTCTAAGCAGTGAATTATGCATATTTTACTTACTGAAATAATAAAACCGACATTAAAAAAATTTATCTTGAAATATTTCATTTTTGCCGGCGGTTAATTTAAGTTCATGCAATATGGACGTACCGATATGTTTAAAATTTATAACATACATATGTATGTACATATTTGTACATGCATATGTATGTATGCATGTATTCCAATAAATAACTATAGAAAAAATATTAAAATAAAATCAATCGGCGTTAAAGCTTACATCATATATACGAGTATGTACATATGTATGTATACATAAGTGGTTGTATGTGCGCTGCCAATTTTTAAAGGTGTGATAATGAATATAAGAAAAAATAATACAAATAAATACATACATAAGCATATAATTTTTTTTGTAGAAATTATTAATAAGTATTTTGTAGACTTTGTGGCAAGGATTTATTACGAAATTACCAGAAATTAGTTTTTGATACGTCGTAGATAGGGTTGTCTGGGTGGTCTAAGAAATCCGCAGACCAATTTTCGAGGTACACCCACCCCACCAAAAAAAAACCGTTTTTTTTTAAACACTTACTTTTCTATTTTAAATCTGGGGGGGGGGGGGGGGGGCTAGCTCCACCACTCACCACAATCAAATATGAACATAAATGAATATAAGTATGTGTAATAATTTCTTATATAATGTTTTAAGTGTAACGATGATTATTTGAAACAAGCGAAATAAACCTGCTTAGTTGATACTTAGATGCTACTGAATATGTACTTCTATTCATTTTATAACTGGTACTTGTTTGATTTGTTGTTGTTTATTTTGATGGTGCTGTAATGCATATGAAAGTTGATTTATAAATACCGCTAGTAATTCGATACTGCGGATAAATTGTTCATTATCCGTTGTTCTCAATACTATGTGTCTGTAGTTTTACCTGTATTTTAATGGACATCATAAAGAGAATGTTGTATCCCTGTAACACTATAATTTCTAAACCAATTTTTAAAATTCTTTTTATTCACCCTTATTCCACTAGGCGTCGGCAACACCGACTAACACAACATCAATATTAATTTTATATTCCCTAACAGTATTGTGACGATGTTGACTGTTTATCGAAACATAGAACACAGATATCAGCTGATATTTATTTGACTATTTTCGGTAAAAGAATTTTTTATTAAATAAAAATTTTGTGCATACAATAAAATAAGAATAATTTTTCTTCTTGATTCGGACTCCTGTGACGAAGAAAATAAATAAATTGACAATGGAAAGAAGACTGCTTAGACAGAATTCTTGTATTTTTAGCTTGCCCGATGAGAAGTAAGTAACAAATTTTAAGCAATAATTTCCCAAGTAATGGATTTTTTATCCTTTTTAAGATTTGAAAGTTATTTTCGGTTCAATAGACCATATTTTAAGCATACCAGTATACTAGTAGGAGCAATTTTGCCGCGAAATTCTCTGGCTAGTGATGGATTCTTTTCAAGTTCTTGCACAAGCTTCTCGAATTGGCATTTATTTGTTATTTAAATTTTTTCCATTAGTTTATTTAAACCAAGAGCACAACACAATACCAAAAACGCAGAATGAAAGACAACTTTAACATTAATTTTTTCAAAGTTTTAAAACACAACACAAAGCAACGCAAGACAACACCAAAAATGTCGACGACAAAATCGGAGGCACTTACAGACAACATCAACCTCAATTTTGCTTACAAAATACCAAACATATGCAAAAGTTATCGATTAATGGCAATAATGCCACCTAGAACACCGATTGGCAACAAAAGATAAAAAACGGTGTTGTCTTCTACTGCCGTTACCATATAGAATAAGGGTGATTATTTTTTTAATTTTATTTTGGTTTTATCAGACCATATTACCATATATTTCTTGGCGACACGAAAAATTGTGCGCATTATCGTCGGAACCAAACCAAATTAAAATAATTGTAAATTAAACAAAACATAAATTGAATTAAACCAATTGGATTTTGCATTAAATCATATAAAAATGAAACGTAAAACAGTTATTTATGTTTATATTTAATTAAATAATCTAATATTCAGCACATTTCCCAACACAATTTTTTTTCATTTTGTCGATCGATCATGGCTTGTTCAAAATTAATTATTTTTATTTAAATATTAAGATCGCAATTAGTCTTATTATAACATACATACATACATGCGTTCCCTAAAATTTTACATAATTTGACATCTTGGCAACTCTTAAACATACTATAAACAAAACAATAAATATTTATGAAATTCGATGTTTTTTCTTTGCCTTCCTCCAACGCGATTTTAATATGGTGGTGGTGTTGGCTAAATTGGATAGGATAAGTCACCAACATCATGATGTTCTTTTTATACTATGTTCACACTTAAGTGTTTAACATCTCATTCGTGTTTAAAGGGCTAACTATAATGTGCTAACCCGCAACAAATAAATAAAATTTAAAACATAAATACTTGAGTACATGCTCAAATAAATGTAAAAAAAAAATTAATAATAATTATAAATATAATTACCGATATTTCTTTCCACTTGTAATATAATATTAGTTTCTCAAACTCGCAATATTACAAAAACACAATAATCAGCTGCCGAAACGTCAATCTCAAATGTAATGTCAACGGTTGTGTTTAGATTTTAAAACATTTGCCTTAAACACGTTTAAAAACACAAGTGTGAACTTAGTATTAATGAACAGGGGTGAGCATTTTATTAATTGTTGTTCGACTGTTTGAAATAATGAAGGCCTAAAAAACTATTCCGACAGCGATCCAGGCTAATGTACACCGGAATGCACTCCTTTGTCGGTTGCAGGAACCGCCGGCGAAGTAAAACAGTTAATGAAATGCCTTGTCATACATCTTAAGATTAACACCAAAGGCTCTAAACATTAACAAAACGCGGAATAACAGAGTTGTAAAAGATTTAAGCCACTTTCTCGAAGTTCTGTCAAAATACATTTATAAATAGTAGTCAACCTCTGAGCGCTGGTAATATCAAAGAAATATATGTATAATCACCCCTATCGTGAATAACAAGTGAAATTTTTGTTCCCGTGAAATTTTTATTCCCCCCGAAGTGAAAAATGCTTTCATGAATCTCACGTGAAAAATTATTACCGCTATCAGTTATCAGTGAATGTAAAAAAAGAAAGGAAATTAAAAAAACAAAAAATCAGGGAAATTTTTGTTCAAAAATATACACGGCCATATATGTACATATATTTTAAAGAAAACTTTAAAAAGCAAAGTGATATATATAGTATTGAAGCGATAGTTTATTTGCGAATAAATGTAATTATTATTTGAACTTATATTGATGTATATATGTATGAAAAGTCATATTATCAGGCTCAAGTTCAGTTTTATTGAATTAATGAAAATTCAAAATTACTAAGAGTTTTTTTATGTTGGAAAATATTATTATTTATGTATATCCAATCAGTTTTTAGCAGAACGTATCAGCACTGATTTCAAGGCCGCTACACCTCTCATCAGCGTTCAATTGTTCATCTTTACAATTTTCGTAGAGTGGATACTAATTGAGAAGAATATCAACTATTTAACCAGTTTTCAAGAGAAATAGAATATGAGAATTAATTTTTAATTCATTTTTTATTCTACCTTGAAACAGTGCTGGTTAATACGAAATTCCCTCATTACTGTTTGGAAAGTACTAATAATCAACACAAACTCATAGTCCGTTATAATCAAAGTATTCTACTTTGTATTCTAAAGGTACGGTCACATCTGTCAAACATTTGCCCAAAAAAGCGTAACCACTAAATACGAATGAGAAACTTTTTAATTTATGCATTTATTTATTAAGTTGAACAGAATCTAATAAGATAAGATTCTATTACATTTTCTATAAATTATGTAGGAAACTATTTAACGTAATAAACAGGTATCTAAATCAAAAGTATTTTCATTCGTATTTAGTGGTTACGCTTTTTTGGGCAAATGTTTGACAGATGTGACCGCACCTTAACGTTTTTGTTAGTTTTACTCTATATTAGGGAAATTCACATATTACTGTGACCCTTGTTATTAGGGTATTTATTAGGCTTTTGCAAAAGTACAAAAAACAAATACTTAAATACATTCTCTTTTTTTCGTGTATTTGTTTTATTATACCCTCTCTTTACTATACCTTCTTCTGTTCTCTATTATAAGAAACAAACACAATAAATACTGTTTCTGTACGAAATAAATACAGCAAGTATTAAAGCATGTAAGAACTAAGCATAATAAGAACCAAGCACCAACCAAGTAAAGACAACCACTACTTAAACTATTTACTAAAATACTCGAGTATTTTTGTAAGTTTTATTTGGTTTGTATGAAATTTCGCTTTTATTTAATTTGATGTTAAGATCAAATTATCAACATATCAATAGTTGTATATACTTAGGTAGGTATGTACATATGTCTATTCCATAAAATTAACTGCTAAATTAATGATAAAAATAAAAACCAAGAAAATGCTTAAAATACCCACATAGTAAAATAAGAACCTTGCAAAATACTTACAGAATATTAGCAAAAAAAATGTTTACTTTACTCTACTTATAGTGAATAAGAATGAGTAAATACAAATACTCTGAGCGTATAAAGAGAATAAATGTTGTGTTTGTTTTTTTTTCGTTTTGTATGTACTTGCTTTGATCCCCTTTTGTACTTGGATTTACTCTGAGAATTTTTAAAAAGGCAAATGTTTTTGAATTTAAATGTACTTAGTGCAAAAGCCTAGTATTTATAGCTCGTGCCCAAGCGGAATTATATATTTATATTATTATTATTACGAATAAACGTAATTATTATTTGAACTTATATTGATGTATATATGAAAAGTAATATTATCAGGCTCAAGGAGTTTTTCATGATTGCAAATACGTGAAAAGTGAAAAAATTATTCACGTTAAGGGTGAATAACGTGGTAGCCTTACCAGAGTTTAGCACCTTTAGTGTTAGATTATGCTCTTTTTAACAGTACAGAAGAATATTTTCTTTCTCCTTGCCCTTTTCAGAAATTGTGCTGAATTAACGGCTTTTCAACTTGTAGACACGCGTAGTCTTTGTTATTTTTGTTTGCATCCTTTAAAATCAGGACACATTATTACAGGCATATACTTACATACATTGATCATGAAATAACCCTGCCGTCAAATGAGAAGCTAACTACAAGAAAAACCAACTTTAAGTTAGCTTGTATAGACTAACTTAAAACCAACCACTACGCAATGCAAAATTTACATTAATCAAAGTGCATACAAACACAACAAAATAAAATTTTGAAGTATTGAGAGAGCCAAGTCGATTATACTTGGATATGGTGAGCGCCAACAACATTAGGAACTCTTAAAATTATTCAAGTATTTGCTAACTTCTTGCTGTATATATTTAAATGGTACATTAGCTGAGTTGTATGCGCGTTGACTGTTAAACCAATTTCATGTGGTTCAAATAATGGAACAATGGAACAATTAAATTTGAAAACAAATTTATTATTGCAATCGCAGCAAAAAGTTATTATGTTTCTGGAAGCAGTAACAAATGCCTACCAGTGTAGCCAGTGTGGGGATTTCTCCCCAAATTGGTGATTTAAGCTAGTTTTTGTGGACAGATTATCGTGGGGAGGGATTTGGGGATTTTTCATTTTCAGTATACCTATTATCAATTTTGCTTTATTTTACTATTATCTTTCATAATTACATATATTTACATACATACATATATGTTTATGTATCTTGGCGTTTTTCTTCTCCATATTTCGATTATTTCAAGGCGATGGTATTGAGGATGTTGGTTTTTATAACAATTTGTTCAAAATTTTTAAAACCAGAATTTACTGAATTCGATATTGCCAAAATGGATGTACTCATTGTCGATAAGGAAAGTAATTTGGTTGTTGCTAAAATTGATGTTGGCATAGAATGTTCAAAGGAATTAGAAGCAAAAGGAGTTCAAACAATTTTTTTTAGATTATTTACCTGTACTGTGTAATGCTTAAAATATTCACTGAGAGTATGGAAAATTTTGAGTTATTTATAAATTTACAACTCGAAAGCATAGAAAAAAGAATAAATTTGATTCCGTGTATGGAATTTTAAAATATTCTATGGATTCAAAAGTTCCATTGAGCACATTAACTTAATGCATTAACTTAAATAAATGTATGTAATAAAATTAATAAAAAAAATTGTTTTTTATGATGCTTAATATACATATCTTTATTGGGGACAAAATTAGGGATTTCCAGTTTAAAAATGGGGATTTTTGGGGACAACGCTCTTTAATTTGGGGACATTAGACAATATTTACCTGGGTACACTGTTGCCTACAGATGAATTATGTATGTTAGTAGATGACGCAGTAAAACGAAGGCATAATTCAGATAATTTAAACATGATTTTAGCGCATTTCGGATGTTTAGAAAAAAGCGCTCTTTTATGTAAAAAACAAGAGCTCCAAAGTGGGACATCACGAACAAAAATCGTGCACGTTCGAAGCGCTTTTCGGAGCAGTAAGCACAACAAGAAGAAGCATCGAAGCAGTGGTTCTTGCTATAGAATAGAGAAAATGAAATAAAAACGGAAAATGATTTTTTTATATATGTGTGTATGTATATTAGGGTGGGTCAATATTTTTGCCTACTAAGCGTATAGCAAAATCGTAATCTACGGGAAATTCTAAGAACTTTTCCCAAAGAAACCATGGTTCTAAAATCAAAATCGAGCTTCCGGTTTTTTAAGAGAAAATTTGGTGCTCAGAACTATTGTTATTTTAACATAAACCTCCAAAACTATTATTTGGGTAAATAATTTTCTATAAATGAGGACAGATATAGAAAGCTGAGAAAATTTCGTTTAAAATAAGCCCTCTTCCAGCGTTACAGGTCAACTATTCACCAATTGCAATGAATTGCAATGAATATTTCCAAAAAAATAGCATTATTTTCGGATGTCCTGAGCACCAAATTTCGGAAGCTCGATTTTGATTTTTGAACCATGGTTTCCTTGGGAAAAGTTCTTAGAATTTTCCGTAGATTACGACCTTGCTATACGCTTTGTCATGTTTTTCGGTCCCGAACAAATTGACCCACCCTAATGTATATGTATACTTTACTAACTACCGGTTGACTTATTCCAACTAACTTAAAGTTAGCTACAAGTAATGCAGAGTTGGACAATTGAATACTTCCTAGGACCTCGCAATGATAAATTAACTAATTCCATATAAAAGTAATCTAAGTGTCAGTTACCACTAGTTGCGAAATAGTTAGCTTAAAGTAAGTTTAGAGTTAACTCAGTTTCCGACAGGGTAACTACTAGAAAAACCAACTTTAAATTGATTTACTCACTTAGTAACTCTTAAAATTATTTCAAGTTTATGCTAACTTCTGGCTGTAAATATTTAAATCGTACATTAGCTGAGTGGTATGAGCGTTGTCTCTTAAACCAATGACATGTGGTTCAAGTCCCAGCACAGCATCGGTGGAATAATTAAATTTGAAGACAAATTTTATTATTGCAATATTAATTTAAAACTACTGAATAAAGAATTGAAAAAATAAAATAAAAATGGATAATAATTTTTTTATACTCGTATATGTATACTATACTAACTACCGATTGACTTATTTGTAACTAACTTTAAGTAAACTGAAAGTAATGCAGAGTCGGACAATTGTCTACTTCCTAGAACATGGCAATGTTAAAATAGTTAGTTAATTCCATATAAAAGTAATGCAAGTGTCAACCACCACTACTTGAGAAATAGTTTGCTTTAAGTTAATTTATAGTTAAGTGAATGTCCGACAGGGAAATATCAACATATATACGTACATAGGTATGTGTTTGGATGTACATATGTATGTACGACGAAATTTTTTGTTGTTTAGTATACAATTTTTGACAATTTACGTGAAGATTTGACAAGAAAAATTTTTTATATAGTACATACAACGAAAAATTTTACTTACGGTCCAAAATTTGTTTTTCATATTCTTTTTATATGGCGCCATGAAAAATGGCCCCAAACTAAAAAATGAAAAATGGCCCCAAACTGAAAAATGAAAAATGGCCCCAAACCAAAAATGAAAAATGGCCCCAAAATAGGAAAAATGGCCCCAAAAATAATTATTGTTGTTTTCAATGTAAAAAGTTTGGGGCCATTTTTCAGTTTGGGGCCATTTTTCATTGGGGCCATTAATCCTCAAATAGGAAAAATGGCCCCAAAATAGTGTGAATGATATAAATACCACAAAAAACTCTTAACATCAAATAATGCGTTTTCAATATTAGTATTGTTATTAAACGGCGACGTTGCTCGAAATTATATGGAGTAGAGTTACCTTGAGCCCCGCCGAGGAGCCTAGAATGCAAAAAGCCGGTAGTAAGCTGTGGGCGCTGTGAGCCAACATGGAGAAAAAAGTGGCTGCGCCCAACAATTGCCCAAATAATTTAAGTCCCCAGATTTGCTGCAGTGCATTGGGGTGCTACGTCAAAATAAAATTAGGTACGTATGTAATGCAATGCAGAAAGTCTTTACTAAATATCGCCGTGTCGGGAAATACCATGGTGGAGACTATCCCTAAGCCCGGCCGCAGGCCGGCTATGCAAGAGATCTTTAGTAAGCAACTCAATTTTTTGAAAATAATCCAATATTTTAAAATATTTGAATTTTATTACTAAAGATTTTCCGCGTAGCCGGCCTCTGGCCGGGCTTAGGGATTTTCTCCACCATGGTATTTCCCGACACGGCGATATTTAGTAAAGATTTTCTGCATTGCATTGGGGTGCTAGGTCAAAATAAAAATAAGGTACGTATGTAATGCAATGCAGAAAATCTTTACTAAATATCGCCGTGTCGGGAAATACCATGGTGGAGAAAATCCCTAAGCCCGGCCAGAGGCCGGCTACGCGGAAAATCTTTAGTAATAAAATTCAAATATTTTAAAATATTGGATTATTTTCAAAAAATTGAGTTGCTTACTAAAGATATCTTGCATAGCCGGCCTCTGGCCGGGCTTAGGGATTTTCTCCACCATGGTATTTCCCGACACGGCGATATTTAGTAAAGATTTTCTGCATTGCATTGGGGTGCTAGGTCAAAATAAAATTAGGTACGTATGTAATGCAATGCAGAAAATCTTTACTAAATATCGCCGTGTCGGGAAATACCATGGTGGAGAAAATCCCTGAGCCCGGCCAGAGGCCGGCTACGCGGAAAATCTTTAGTAATAAAATTCAAATATTTTAAAATATTGGATTATTTTCAAAAAATTGAGTTGCTTACTAAAGATCTCTTGCATAGCCGGCCTCTGGCCGGGCTTAGGGATTTTCTCCACCATTATATTTCCCGACACGGCGATATTTAGTAAAGATTTTCTGCATTGCATTACATACGTACCTAATTTTATTTTGACCTAGCACCCCAATGCAATGCAGAAAATCTTTACTAAATATCGCCGTGTCGGGAAATATAATGGTGGAGAAAATCCCTAAGCCCGGCCGTAGGCCGGCTATGCAAGGGATCTTTAGTAAGCAACTCAATTTTTTGAAAATAATCCAATATTTTAAAATATTTGAATTTTGTTACTAAAGTTTTTCCGCGTAGCCGGCCTCCGGCCGGGCTTAGGGATTTTCTCCACCATGGTATTTCCCGACACGGCGATATTTAGTAAAGATTTTCTGCATTGCATTACATACGTACCTTATTTTTATTTTGACCTAGCACCCCAATGCAATGCAGAAAATCTTTACTAAATATCGCCGTGTCGGGAAATACCATGGTGGAGAAAATCCCTAAGCCCGGCCAGAGGCCGGCTATGCAAGAGATCTTTAGTAAGCAACTCAATTTTTTGAAAATAATCCAATATTTTAAAATATTTGAATTTTATTACTAAAGATTTTCCGCGTAGCCGGCCTCTGGCCGGGCTCAGGGATTTTCTCCACCATGGTATTTCCCGACACGGCGATATTTAGTAAAGATTTTCTGCATTGCATTACATACGTACCTAATTTTATTTTGACCTAGCACCCCAATGCAATGCAGAAAATCTTTACTAAATATCGCCGTGTCGGGAAATACCATGGTGGAGAAAATCCCTAAGCCCGGCCAGAGGCCGGCTATGCAAGAGATCTTTAGTAAGCAACTCAATTTTTTGAAAATAATCCAATATTTTAAAATATTTGAATTTTATTACTAAAGATTTTCCGCGTAGCCGGCCTCTGGCCGGGCTCAGGGATTTTCTCCACCATGGTATTTCCCGACACGGCGATATTTAGTAAAGATTTTCTGCATTGCATTACATACGTACCTAATTTTATTTTGACCTAGCACCCCAATGCAATGCAGAAAATCTTTACTAAATATCGCCGTGTCGGGAAATATAATGGTGGAGAAAATCCCTAAGCCCGGCCGTAGGCCGGCTATGCAAGGGATCTTTAGTAAGCAACTCAATTTTTTGAAAATAATCCAATATTTTAAAATATTTGAATTTTGTTACTAAAGTTTTTCCGCGTAGCCGGCCTCCGGCCGGGCTTAGGGATTTTCTCCACCATGGTATTTCCCGACACGGCGATATTTAGTAAAGATTTTCTGCATTGCATTACATACGTACCTTATTTTTATTTTGACCTAGCACCCCAATGCAATGCAGAAAATCTTTACTAAATATCGCCGTGTCGGGAAATACCATGGTGGAGAAAATCCCTAAGCCCGGCCAGAGGCCGGCTATGCAAGAGATCTTTAGTAAGCAACTCAATTTTTTGAAAATAATCCAATATTTTAAAATATTTGAATTTTATTACTAAAGATTTTCCGCGTAGCCGGCCTCTGGCCGGGCTCAGGGATTTTCTCCACCATGGTATTTCCCGACACGGCGATATTTAGTAAAGATTTTCTGCATTGCATTACATACGTACCTTATTTTTATTTTGACCTAGCACCCCAATGCAATGCAGAAAATCTTTACTAAATATCGCCGTGTCGGGAAATACCATGGTGGAGAAAACCCCTAAGCCCGGCCGGAGGCCGGTTACGCGAAAAAACTTTAGTAATAAAATTCAAATATTTTAAAATATTGGATTATTTTCAAAAAATTGAGTTGCTTACTAAAGCTCCCTTGCATAGCCGGCCTACGGCCGGGCTTAGTGATTTTCTCCACCATGGTATTTCCCGACACGTCGATATTTAGTAAAGATTTTCTGCATTGCATTACATACGTACCTAATTTTATTTTGACGTAGCACCCCAATGCACTGCAGCAAATCTGGGGACTTAAATTATTTGGGCAATTGTTGGGCGCAGCCACTTTTTTCTCCATGTTGGCTCACAGCGCCCACAGCTTACTAACGGCTTTTTGCATTCTAGGCTCCTCGGCGGGGCTCAAGGTAACTCTACTCCATATAATTTCGAGCAACGTCGCCGTTTAATAACAATACTAATTTTGAAAACGCATTATTTGATGTTAAGAGTTCTTTGTGGTATTTATATCATTCACACTATTTTGGGGCCATTTTTCATTTTTCGTTAAATTAAAAATGGTCCCAAACCAAAAATGAAAAATGGCCCCAAACCAAAAATGAAAAATGGCCCCAAACTTTTGTATTAAAAACATTTACACAAACTTTGGGGCCATTTTTCCTTTTTTGGGGCAATTTTTCATTTTTTATTTTTAAGTTTGGGGCCATTTTTCCTAAAGTTTGGGGCTATTTTTCATTTTCGAGTTATTAATCTCATGACGACTGTTCTTAGTCGTCGACGAGTCCATTTTTTAATAGTAAGCGATTCCTCTCACAGGAGTAACTGTTACATGAGCTGATTCCGTGTAATATTTTTCTAAAACGCAGCGAAAGGTGCTTGTATTAATCATACAGAGAATCGTCTGGGAATTGTGTTGATATTATCTAACAAGTCTTTCATAAAACATGCCAAGAATCGTATGAGACTCATACAGAGATTACTATGCAACTGTTAATATTTATTAAAAACTATACGTAAGCACCCAGCTAGTATTGGGTGTTTGTTAGACTATTGTGTTTAATAAACAAATCCTAAAAGAATCTTCTGGTAATAGTCAGACAGAAAACAATAACAAAAACATCAAATATATTTTTCTAATTATAACATTTTTACACATTTTCTGAAACGATCGTCAGTTGTTTGATATACAACTCCTAAAAGAATCTTCTGATGATTATCTGAGGGTTAACTATAAAATAACATCAAATATATATTTTTTTAATTATGTATTTTTGTTTTACACTTTGTCTGACACAGTATTTAATATTCAACTCCTGAAATGTGTATGTGTGTAATTATATATTGGATGACCATGAGATAAGCCGGGGTTTCTTAAATCGATTTGCATTAAAATTAATGCAGAAGTACAGGTACATTTTACACGTGGTTGCATATGCATAAAAAATAATGGTATGATTTATTTGATAACAGAAATTTCTACATTATTACAATCTTTTTTCTAGTTTAGAAAAAATGTTAGAATGTTGCAAAAAAGCGTAACCATTAAAAACTAATGAAAACTCTTTTGGCTTAGACATGTGTTCATTATATTAAACAGTTTCATACATAACTTAGAGAAAATGTCATAGAATCCAATATTATTTGATTATTTTCCGTACTAATAAAAACAAAAACTTTTTCATTGATATTTATTGGTGACGTTTTCTTTTGGAATAATTTGCCTTCAGTAATGATACATCAATGTTCTTCACGTTATCTAGTAATTTGAATAGTTTTGAAGAAGAATAAATTGTCACAATACTCCTTTCTTGAACCTAGTTTAAAAAAGTATCTACTCAATGTGTCCTCTTAGATAAATTCGTTCGGTTAAAAAGTTTTGGAAAGGTAGAAATTGCCGCTCTTGATTGTGGTTTTAATAAAAAATATTGCTTATATGCCCATCAAAAGTTGGATCAATCTATAGTTAAAGTTTGATAACAATCTACCGGATCAGTTCAGATGCAGGAACTACCCTCATCTCATCATTCATTATGGTGTGCTCTTAGACGTAGACTTATTTATGTTTTATTAAAATCAGATGAACAATTTCTAAAAATTCTGTATTGATCTTACAACTTGCTGATGACAGCATTCTGAAATAAGTATATAAAACTACTATATTCTTTTATACGCAAATCCATATAAATTGCCCTCTTAGTTTTTAACGGAACATATACCTAATGTATATTTTTTAAGTCGCTCTTTATATGCTTGAAGTTGCTTAAAAAAGGGTTACATAGTTTAAAGTAGATGAAAATTGCCCACTAACATACTCCTGTTCCTAGTTTTCAATATAAAATATTAATCTTCATCAAAATTGGCACACTAGTGTCACTTCGAGGGTCGCATAATGTGGCAACTTCTTATGCATGGCCCAAACCTATGGTTTTGGGCAACAGCACATAGAGGTCTTTCATTGGTAGACCGAAGTCCATCCAGCCACTAGCTACGGGCGAGCATCAGTCCTTAAGCCAATACATACAGAGAACATACTCGTATATGCATCTCGCGTTATCATATCGTATGGCTAGTTCAATATAAGATCAATACTCTCTAACCTGGTAAACACTCTCCAAAGGGGGTTACCGACTCCCGTGGTACTAGTTTAGGTCACTAGTCAAGTTTTTCGTATTACTCATGCATGTAAGTTAAAGCGAAATAAAAAACCAACAAACAACACATATGTTTGTATGTACGTACTTGTGTTTTACATATTTTGGTGGAAAGAGAAAAAACAAGAAGACATTTATACATACTAAGATGTGCGAGAATTGTAGGAAACAAAATTAGAGAGTTGAGTTAATTGATTTAGCGGAATGGAAGGTATTTTGTTTCTGCATTTAACCGTTCTATTTTTATCTTTAATTTTTGTGAATTCGTACAAATGTATCATTAAGTAATTGTAGTTTTGGTTGTTGTATGACTGTTTTATAAAAGATTTTTTATGATTTTTCTTTCAATGACTAGAATACAGTCCATTGGGTCGATCGTTACACACTAGTATTAATAATTCTAAATGATGGGAAAATAAAAGAAATACGATATTTACTAAATTATTTTTTAATTTCCTACGATGGACATGCGGCGTGTGTGGAAATGGGCTAATGCAATAAGAAGAGAAGTTAGTACACATTAGTGGTGAAATTAAATTTTCCTATTTGATTTAAAAGTCGCCTTACAAAGTACATAGTTATGAGTTATAGTAAAAATTAAGTGTGTTCGAGTACGCAAAAGTTTTTACTATTTTTTACTGAACTTTACTGAATTTTACTAAATTGCGTTGGTTTACACAAAATACAGTAAATAAGAACACAAATTGAGAGCGTAAGGTGACAGTTCCTAATTGAGAACTTGCAAATTTTTACTGCAGAAATTTTACGCAGTAAAGTTTAGTAAAACAAGAAAACATATGATTCAAAAGGTAAACAAACAAAAAGTGTGCAATTTCTGACTAAAATATTTATCAAACTAAAAATTTAATTAAAAATAAAACAAAACTAAAATTAAATTAACATCAAATTGAACTTGTTTGTGAAACAATTACCTACATGCCTTTTAATAGAAAATAAAAGTTATTTTAGTTTTGTGTAGTTGTTATTATAATTCCTTGGAGTTGCGAAATTATAAATTCTTGGGTACTTGGTACTGCACTTCTTTTTACGATAGTCAGTAGCAAAAACAAATATTCATGTACTTTGAATAAATTTAACCATACACAAATATACAAAATCAAATAAAATAAAAAAAGAAGAAATGGGAAAGATTAAATAAATTAAATTTTTTATATTTTATTAAAATATTTGTGTTATAAAAAGTATTTAATCGAGTACCGATGAATAAATTGTTCAAATATCCAAAAATTTAAAAATTTTTCAACACTACATTTATTTTCCATCAGCTGTTGCCTAAATCTTACGAATTCTTAAAATTTTTTCGTTCGCGTACTTTTTGGGGCAAACATTTTTTTGGAGAGTAAATTCTGCTGTTTACTCATTTACTGCATTTTACTGTAAAAATAAACAAACGGACCTATTATTAAGATTGATTTACTTAAAAGATAAAGTACACAAACTATCGACTAAAATTCTATTTTCTGCAGGTTGTTACGTTACAGCAATATTTCTTATCAGTCAAGTAAGTATTTTCACAACTTTGGCATATGACAGGAACAATCAGCTGACGCATCAACCTCTACATTTGTAGAGTTACGGTCGGCTAAAGCAGCCTTAAGTGTCTGGTTCAATTGGTTCAATGAGATCTACGTAGTCTCTATCTAGTCAACATTCTTAATGTTACTAGTAGATTATTAATGACAAGAACATATCGAGCCTTTGCTGCAATAGAGTCATAACTCAAAAAAAGTAGTTTTTCAGAAAACGAGTTTAATGTTGCGCATTCGCTAACAACTTAATGGTAAACGAAAGTTTAATATTTGTCTCAAAAGTTTAATATGCAAGATATTTGAATGAAATTTTTACACATTCTGAAGCACGATATGAGAAATTATGCCGCATTATTAATTAAAAAAATAAATATTTTGAATTATCACTCTATTGCAGCAAAGGCTCGATATATGAGCTATTTAGAGAGTAGTACTGTTGACAAACAGTCTGTACAATTTCACTATAATCGTTTTCCGCAGGGTTATTTCACCTTCACAAACACATGTACACATACTTGTATTTTTTATTTTCTGAAAAGTGTTGTAAAATATATAAATTATTTAATATGCATACATATGTATGTATTTATATATACATATGCATGTGCATATAGTTACATACATATTTAAAAATAGAAAGTAACAGTTCCGTTTTTTGCGAGTTTGAATGATATTGTTGTTTAATTCATCGTTAAAATTATACTAATAAAAGTAATGTGTATACATATATAAACGTGTATAAAAATTTAATTAAAACTAAAATACTGTTTACATGCTAAAAAAAAACCATAGTTTTGTCCCAGCGGAGCCAATAAGCGATTAAAACAACCTGGAGGGAAATAAATTTGAACCTATCTACAAATACAGGATGAGTAAGTTCATTTTATATAACAGTTATTTAATTTGTATACATATACATATGTATTTATGTGCAAAGATACCAGCTTTACTAATTTAGCATTTTAGATACTAGACTTATAATATTTTATACTGATTTAGTATAGTTAAAATGCATCTAAAGGTGAGTTTACATGGTAATACAAAGTAATAACACTTTGTAGAATCAAAATATTATGAAATTCTCTTTTTGTATAAGAAGAAAGAACAAAAGTCTGTTTCAGGTATTTTTTATGTTTACACGGATAATATTAATAAAATCAAAAGTTTGCGCTACGAAATAGCTGGTGGTTACAGTTCTACAATATTTACAAAAACAACATGAATTTGTTTTAGTTGTTTTTGTAATTATTGTATAGAAATGACGCCACCTTCAATATACACTCTTAAAGCTGCCAATGTTTACTTAAAAAGCCACCTCTGATAAAATGATTATAAGTAAGTTTCTAAAATGGTTTAGAAAATAAACATTTACCGAACGCTTGTCAGATTTTTTATCCGTATTCTCTCTTACTCATAACAATTGGCGTATACATGATAAGACTTTTTTAAATTTTTGACATACCGATATACATGTATTACCATGTAAAGAGGCCTTAATATTCAGCACATATTTTCGCTTATTCAAAACAATACATACATATGTTAGCTCTATTTTAAAATACATATTATCAATAACCGATTTAATTGAACTCATCGCTATCTATTTACCTTAACCTAGTAACTATAATATTTTCGAAATTGAGGTTTTTAATGAAAAACATTCTGTACATATTCTACTGCGTACACAAACACTTAAATATTTATAACGACGATAGATTTTTAACGATGTTTCTCTTATATCGTATATAAATGCTCAATTTCAAAAATTTCGTATATACTGTAAATACTGCCGAAATCGCTAAGACTGGAATTTTGTTTTTTCTTAAAATTTCATGTGTATGTATGGCCTAGCCTTAAGGCCATTAACGGCGCACTTGTATCTGTTCAAATGCTACATTATTGATCAAATAAAAATTATAAATAATAATCTCAAACAATATTATAAGCATGATACGAAAATAAATTTAAATAAGAAATATTTACGACATGTAATCGTACATTTCAAGCACACTACACGGCCCTGTCGTGTACTATGAAAGCTTATTCCTGTAAGTGTCCCCAAAGTATTTGAATTCCTTTAACACAAACGGCATTTGATTATAATCCCAAAAGCGATTTTTATTTCGTGGGTTCAGTTTTACGCAATAAGATCTCTAACAAGAATGCTAATCTTGTCAAGTATTAAATCAGTACCTTAAAAAAACCGGAACAGACTTTTAAGACTCCGTAAGCCGAACGCTGCTCTACCGTACCCGTACTGCACCGTACTGTTAGCCCGTTGGTGTACTTATAGAATATTTAAAAACGTGTTTGACTATATATAAACAAAACGATTTAGAAATCCCTTGTAACAAGAGCTGCCTTCCTAAACGTTTTTATGAAACGTCAAAGCAGTGTTAAAATCAGGCAATTTTATTTTACAGCTCTGTAAATCAAATGCATTATCATTAGAAACACTTCTTTGCTTTGCATAATTAAAATTACAATGACACCGAGACAAATTATTTTAAAACTTTTTGGGATTTATGAAATGGAAAACACTCCAGGAGCAATATAATTAATAGTTTTTTTGTTTTAAAACGAAATTTTTTTCCACCATTGTTGTTTAAGGCCGTGCCGCACTATCCTACACAGTCGCGCGATTTGCAAAATATTACATGTGTGCTAAAAATTTATGGTAGTGTGGACTAAAAATTCAACTGTGTGACAGATTTTTTGGCAAGTCGTGCGATTTGTAAAATTTTATGAAAATTTTCATAAAATGATAGTTTTCATGCGATCAGATGAGTATTTATTGTCAACCAGATGTTTTGGAATAAGATTTGTATGATAGTGTGGCACCTACAACACCATTTTGAAACTATTTTTTAAAGTCGGTCAGATTTTTGCAAGATTTTCCTGTGAATGAATCTTACGAATGTGTAGGATAGTGAAGCACGGCCTTTATAAAAAACATCACAATTTCTAGCGAGTTGCGTTTATTTGCATATCAGATGCGAAACAGATGAGTTTAGGAATGCCATACTTTGTCAGAGTTTACGCAGTTGCGATTGGGAATACCTGACATTGTTGCACTGCAAAGCAATATGCGTTTAAGAAGGCAGCCATGCTTACCAACATGAGGTCTAAGATTAAAAAAATGTTGTGAATACTATTTTAAAAATTTTATTAACAATTTTTTAGTAATGAACAGCGCCCCTTTAGATAATATTGCTTATCTAATAAGCTTAGAGAAAAATAGATAAGTAATAATGGGTAACTAAAATAAACTTAGATTCCTAATAATTTTGTAAGCTTAGATATAAAAAAAATAATTTTCATCAGGATTTGTCATTTGGTTTATTTAAAAATAACATAATTACAATAGACATACATATATAATTTACTTTTCTTAATTTAATTAAATAAATTTATTCTTGTTTTACAAACTTGTTTCATGCGATATTCTTTTCAACTTTTTGGCGAACTTATTAAGTTCGTTTTCTCCTACTCCAATTGAATTTCAAACATCTGAAAAATTTTAAAAGGAAATAGTTATGCCATTTGATATGCATATGTTATGAGAAACATACTTTATTTCTATAGCTCCATTTGCACTCAGGCTACGCATACTCTTTTTCTTTTTTAAATAACTTTTGAACTATTTACTCTTTCCGGTAACAAAAAAAAAAAAAAAAAAAAAAAAACACAAAACTATAGCATGACTCATTTGCGAATATATGTGTTAAATTGTTATACATATAAACAAGTAAGTGTATAAAAATTGTAAAGTATTTGAAAACTGCATATTGTATATAAAAAGTTTATAAATACAGTGTAACCTCGGTGAACGCAACCAATAGAAATTTTAGGCTGTTGCGATAACTGAGTTGTTGCGCAAACCAAGTCACAAATTTCTATTTTAAAGCTTATTTTAAACCAATCAAGAATTGTATAAAAAAAAAACACGGTTAGCTTTGAATAATCGTATTTATTTGATTGAAATAAAGAATAAAAACAGTAAACAAAATATGCATCTAATAAAAAATTGAACTTGAGCCTGATAATATTACTTTTCATATATAAAAAATTAATAAAATACACATTCAAATGTAAAGCATAAGATTTTACATACACACGTTTTAGTTTTGAATTTATTTATCAAAAAAGCCTTACTTTTTTTGCAAAGTTGCATTAATTGGGGCTTTGTTATATGAAAAGTTGCGTTTACAGGGTCACCAATGTTAAGAAATCGGGTGTTGCGTTAAGCGAGGGGTTGCGCATATCGAGGGTTGCGTTCAACGAGGCTACACTGTATGTATCATGCTTATTAAAAGTTCTAGTAAATCTTTTATAAGTTTATTATACGAGTTACATTTTGCTTATGAAATGGTTTGCTGGGTAGTATATCTACCTAACACCGGAGACGCCTCAACACTGCTATAAATAATAACATAACGCGCAAAGCAGAGTTGTAAAAGAGTTAAGCCTTCTACATTTTCAACATCTATCTTCTCTACTCTATCCCTCTCTCTGAGTTCCGGCACAATGCACTGCATACGTAGGGGTCATCCCCTGAGTGCTGGTCCTAATTAAAAAAAAAAAAAAAAAAAAAAAATATATAAAATAAATAAATAATTTATGAAAAATTAATAGCTGTTTACAACACAGTGATGGGCATTAAAAATTTTCAAATTGTTACTGTTGTGATGAAAAAGTACCTAAGATATATAAAAGGTATAAAAATGTACATACATGTATGTATATATGAAATATTTTGCATACTAAACTTTTGAGACAAATATTACATTTTCTTTACCATTAAGTTGCTAGTGAATGAGCAACTTTAAACTCGCTTTCTGCATAACTACTTTTTTTGAGTTATGACTCTATTGCAGCAAAGGCTCGATATGTGCATACATAAAAAATGTTTTTGCAGCCGTTGAATTATTTATTGGTTTATTTTATAAATCTAAGCATGTACATATATTTACATATATGTACATACATATGTTTATGCAGTTACATGTATATGTACACTTATTATTTTCAGTTGATCAATCATAGTTTACAGATATCATTATAAAAAAGTACCAAAGAGAAGAGCAAAAATACCCCCTTAGTATAAAACAAAATAACAGCCCATCACTGGCTTACAAATGTCACATAACGACCGTATGAAATTCAATTTTATTTTAATTAATACATTGCGGGTACGGTACCTATAAATTCGGTGAGCTTTTGCATGGTTTTTCCCATGCTATATATGAACAGCTGACATATTAGGTACTGATGCGCTCGGCTAACGGAGCCTTTAAAAAGTATGGAAGCAGCATTTGGTCGCGTACGCATTGTTCGTGGCTTCCGAACAGTTACAGTTAACATTTCTTTACTTTATTTGTTTTAAATTTATTTCACAAAAAATTTTATATGCCATTGATTGAAAAACACATACATACATACATATGTCAAAATCATATGGTCAAAGTGTATAAGTTAATTATTTTTTAAATGTACAAGGTTGTTCATTTAATTATAAACTATAATTATATAATTATTTTTTATATAAGTATGTACTCAAAACCACAATTTGGTATTTAATTACAACTTAATAATAATTATAACTTAATCTATAAAAACCAAAAACCATGAATAACAAAATAAATTTCGCATCATCAACTTTTATAGTTTTGTTTAGTTTTGTATAATTGTAAATTTCAAAATCGCTTTCATAAATTTTTAAATTTTTTGAAATAATTTATTTTGTGTATTTTCTGCAGTCACTAAACAAATTTCTTATTTCAATAGGTTTAATCGTAAAAGAACAGAAAAGTAAAACTAACCAAGAATGATTCTTGAAAACTAACGACATGCACAGCTTTTGTATTTACAAACATCGATCTGCTGATTAAAACATAACTAAAAGACTAATTCTTCTTTAAGTAATTTCTTAAATAATATTTTTAAATAAAATTTTTTCACTCCTATAAACTATTTTCAAATATATTTATATATATGTATTTCATGACTTATGTCCTAAGCTATAAGCTATTTTTAAAGACATGAACTATTTTATTTTTGCTTATATTAGGAAGATTTAATTTGTATATTTATCGGCCAAGTTACACATTTTGATCGGAATAGTTTTAGAGTCTTCAGTTTCCATTTATTTTGGATGTCGATTTTGAATTGGTCTTTTACAGACGAGAACAATTGTATTGGCATAAAATGACAGAGTTTTGGCGAGAGGGGTGAGGAGAGTGGTTTTTCGTTGGCATAATTTTTCAACCAGCTACAACCCCGCAGTTGAAATTCAAAATAACGGAAATGTAACTTTTCGGAAACTTCTACACAAATGTAACGATAATCTACATGAATGTTCGAGAATGATAAAAGCAGGGTTTAAAATTAGTTTTTTATTTCTATTTATTAAACTACCGACTACTGAGAAAATATGATCCGTTTCCATTTTTAATAGTAGAGAAATTTAAAATATTTACCTGATAACAAATACATTTACAGTTTTCTAAAGTTGTTTTTTTTACGGTAAATGTATTTGTTATCAGGTAAATATTTGTCTAGTTTTCACATAAAATTATGAAATACTAGCATACCCGCCCGGTACTTCGTTATCTGTAATTTTTAAATTAAAAAATAAATAACATATTTTACATGTATTTATATCGAGTATTTCTGGGGCCATGATTAAAAAATGTCCCTTTTTGGGCCGTATTTTCCCCTTTTTAGCTCCTTAAAGCGCGAATTTCTAAGAATCCCTATTTCGGTTGGAATCTGCATCCCAAAAGGACCCCGCATTCCAAATTTCATATTCCTGGGACCATTTTTAAAAATATTCCCTTTTGGACGCTTTTACCCCCTTAAAGTGTGAATTTCTAAAAATTTATATTTTGGTTTGAGTCTACGTCCTGAAAGGAACCTTAATTCCAAATTTCATATTCCTGGGACTATGTTTAAAAATGTCCCTTTTTGGGCCGTGTTTATCCCTTTTTACCCCCTTAAAATGCGAATTTCCAAAAATACATTTTTTTTGTTCGAGTCTGCGAGGTAAAAGGAACCTACGTTCCAAAATTGATATTCCTGGGACCTTTTTTAAAGATTTTTTTTAAACATGTAATTTTTCGGCCGTTTTTACCCCTTAAAAATTCGAATTTCCAAAAATCCCGTATTAGTGGATCTACACTCTGTAAAAGGAACTTACATGCCAAATTTCAAGTTTCTAGGTTCAGCGGTTTGGGCTGGGCGATTATGAATGAGTCAGTCACTCACGCAACTCTTTTATATACATATGTACATATATAGATAGATAGAAGATGAGGGGAATTTTTAATAAATACATACATACATATATTAATTTTTAGTAAATATATTAGCTTTTTAAACCTGGATAAAAGACAATATTAACGCCAAAATAAACTTAACTATATCGGCTATTAACAAATACAAAGTTACTAGAAGCATCAAGTGTTAAGTATGTATCTTGTAGGTATAAGCGTGATTGCTTAAGTAAAGAAACATCATTCATCATGCTTTTCATTTCAATTTAGTATGTATGTCTTTTTATTTTTTGAGTGAATTCATAAATTCTTGTTAATTGAGCTACTTATTTTTTATTGATTAATCTCATGACTATTTATTTTTTTCAATTTATTTGGGTTATATTAAGGTCTGGATTTCCTGGAAAATTTATCCAGTGATTATGAAAATGCTCTTGTTTTAACTGGATTTGGAAAGTTTCATTTGCTTTTGCTGACAATTTGTGGCCTTATATACTTAAATACAGCCATTGGAGTAACTATTTTGTCATTTGTTCTCCCCTCGGCGACATGTGATTTTGAAATGACATCGCAAGATAAAGGTTGGCTGTCAGCATCGCCCATGTTAGGCATGCTATTGGGCTCATATTTTTGGGGATGTTTGGCTGATACAAAAGGCAGAAAAATTGTTCTAATCGCAACTTTAATAGCAGACGGAATATGCGGTCTATTATCATCTATAGCGCCGTATTATATACTTTTTTTGTGCATACGATTCTTTAATGGATTCAAGTAAGTTTTAAATTAAATATTTCACCCGAATCGTTCAAGTGATTTGGCAGATCGAATGTATTAGCAGTAAACTTTTTCCACATAGTTCATTTGTGTGTTCGGTCATTCTAGTTCTTATATCCCGAACGAACTATGTATGTCGGTCTTTTAGTTCAATCGCTTTTTGTTTTCATTTTAACTACGAGTATGAATGAATGGGGATACACAGCGTTACCGTTGGAGCTAATGAAGTAGCAATTTGCCACTTTTTCGAATGACTGGATACTATTTTGCCACTTTTACAAAATTATCCCAAATGTGATACTTTTTGTAACTTGCTACTTTTTTGATACCTTTCACATAAAAACATTAAAACATATAACATCTCTTATTATTGAACAACAATAACATAATAAAAAGAGTTTGGTAGAAAACATGTTTTAATGCGCCCCATACACGTTTCAATTCAATTGTCAGTTGAGTCTTTCAATTGAATTCATTCTTGACCATACACTTCATAAACTGAATTGAAAGATTTTCATTCAACTGTCCAATTAATATATTCATACAATCACAAATTTAAAAATTATGTATTAAGTATTTGGACAACAACCGACTCAGTTGCGAATTGAATTGAAACGTGTATGGGACGCGTAAGACATTAAAGAAAATTTGTAACAAAAGTTGCTTGTCAAATTATAACAATTTATTCGAGTAGGTACAAAGGATTTTCCTGTTTTTATTATATCATGGTAGGTCATTGAGAAACTATAGGCCATGTCACAGAGATCTATTCTGTTCGGAAACGGAATTCACTGCGTATTTTGATTCATAAAAAACGAAAAAGAAATGATTTCTCCAAATGAAACCACTTTTGTATATGTACATATGTACATCTATATAAAATAAATTGAACAAAATACATGAAAAAACATGAAAAATGGATATATACCGATTTCTCAAAAACTGGAGCCAATCTAACACTTCCAAATGTACTTTCGCACTCAGGGGCTTCCCCCCTAATAGTTCGAAAAGGATTCTTCGAAGTTCATTTTTTTTCGGGTCAAAAACTATCACAGTGTAATTATTAGGTCATGGCAATAATAACATATCCCAACATTAATTGATTTTACTCGTATATACAGTCTAAAACCGTTACAGGAATTTGTACATGATTTTGAATAATTGTTATATTGTCTTTTTTACAGCGTAGCTGGTGCCATGGGTATTGTATTTCCATACTTAGGAGAATTTCAGCCCACAAAATATCGTGAAAAAATTTTATGTTGGATGGAACTATTTTGGACTTTTGGTATAATTATTTTGCCTGGTAAGTGAAAACAGCAGAAATAAATACAAGTTAAACCTGATTATTTTTTTAACCCTAGAACCATAACGATATTTTATACTACGTTAACACCAACGATACGTAAATTTTACGTACAAGATATTTTTTGTTAGATATTTTTAAATAAAAGGCAAATCTTCAGTAGGAAATATATTTATTTATTTATTTATTTGAATTTTTAAAGTAAATTTTAAATACATTTTAATCAGTTGCTGATGATCATACAATTTTCACAATTAAATATAATTTTTTTATCCTTCGTAAGCGTAGCAATGCGAGCATTCCTGGAAGAAATTGCCTCTAGAAAGTGTCACACGCTTTATACACATTTAAAAAAAGTGCACGTACATTATGGTTCTAGAGTTAAATTCAATGTTATCCATAAAGTAATACATAATTACCAAATTTTTTTAGACATTCAATGTAACTATAAATAAATTGAATACCTGTTGGGCGTGAAACATTACAGATTTATTTTTCAACTTCGTGAGCTCTAATTTGCATATAAGTACATACATACATACATAAATGCCGAAAAAAATTCAACTCCTTTACTAAAAAAAAATTGAGCTTTTAATAAAGACCATCGTTTAGATATCCAATAACTAAAGCAATCACAAACCTATGTATGCCGGATTTAGCTCATCTGCTTTTAGTTTTTTCAGTACGGTTGTAATAAATTCCTTTTTTTTATTATTTTAAGGAATTTTATTAAAAATTCATTAAAAGCGTACGTTATTTTTTTTTGTACATACTCGTATACACTGTCGACAGGTTCTGATCCAGCAGTACCATTTGGGCGGGACCTTTTTTGAAATTTGCGTAAAACAAAACAACATAATTTTGCTATTAACACTTTATTTAAATAGGGAATGAGACAGAAACAATCAACAATAAGATTGTAAAACAAAAGCCTTCTCACATAAACTTTCGTTTTAAAGCGATAATTTGGTTCTTAAAAAATATTTGAAGGCTTTGTGCTTTCGTGAAGGAACATTATTGCCAACGCATTTATATACTAGTGATGTTACGAATACTCTATTCGGTCATTCGACTATTTTAAGATATTCGTATTTGCCCATGCATTTTCCCAAAAAAAAAAAAAAAAAAAATATAATACAAAATGTTTATAAAAGTACTAGATATACCCGGTGCGCTTCGCTACCCCCTCGTTATAAAATAAAATTCCTATTGTGAAAATTTAATGACGATCGGTCCAGTAGTTAAGACTATATTACGGTTTTTTATTTTCCTAAAATGGTCCCACCCACTTTTCTCTTGGTATGTATTCCTAATTATGCCAATACCATATGTACCAAATATCATCGACGTAGGTCAAAAAATGCCCAAAATATGGCGATTTAAATTTTTGGGTTATGTGGGCGGTGCAACGCCTCTTTGTCCAATCAAAACTTCATATAGCCTATGTCACCCGCCTGAATATTCTGAAGATTCCCTGAAAATTTCATCAAAATCGGCCGAGCCGTTTTGGAGTCCATTCGTTACATACATACACACATCCTGTTTTATATATATAGACATAAAATGTACAAAAATATATTAATTTATAATAATTTTTATATGCATCTTATCTTTGACGGAAGATAATAATCGTCTTAAAAAGCAAACGAAAATTATATTTCCTAACTGTCATTTAAAAGTTAAAATCTTAAATGTAAACTCATATCATGTTAACAGCGTTGCCAAAAGCTTTAAGAAGAAAATCATCATATGCTGAAAAAATATCATATTTTATGGAAAAAAATCATAAATTTTTTTTTTTTTTTTTATACAAAATTTTATTTAAAAATTATAATTATAATATATGAACATATGTATTTAAATTATTATTGTTTAAAGCATTTATAGCGAAACGTGTTCATTTGTACATATGTTTATATGGTGACAAACTATATTTTCGCTGGCTTTGTCGTCATTGCTCCGCCAAAATCAGTGCGGATTCACGAACGAGTCTAATTATCAGCGTTGTCAACTTTGAAATTTCAAAAAGCACCAAAATGGAGAAAAAAAACGCACCAAGTTCAGAATTTTTTTTTTTATTGAAAATTTTTATTGAATTTATTTTGCGTCTTTACAACATTTAACTTTAGTAAAAATTCTAATGTTGATATAATATTGTGCCATTGCATGAAGTGAATCATTCTCCACCCTTTTTCAATACTAGATAATCGGATTAAAATTGTACTGCTAATGGGATGATATCATATTTGCAATGGGATAAAACATTTTGTACAATGTTGGTTATTGACGCAATGTGTTTCCGTGATGCAGCATTCCGAACTAGGTTGGATATTTAGGCGTGATATCGCTTTTGCAATAAAAACATCTTGCTTTTGTGTCATTATTTGCTCAAGGCCGAATCCATTGCTTAAACTCACATTGTGATTCCCAAATCTTTTTGTATTTCGCTTATGATATCCTTTTTTAGACTCCATTATTGACACTAACTTTAAATATTTCTTTTAGTAAATAGAAATTTTATTAATTTTAGTGTTACAACACTTTATATAAACGCATTTTTTATGCATTTTATAAAAATCGAACAATGATCGCTAGTCTCGAGAATACTTTGTTTTTGCTAAGCTCTTTAACAAACTTGACAGCAACTTTTACGACAACAAACAATTATTTACTCTGAAAATCTAAAGGGGACAAAAAATTTCTTATAATGAAATGTTACAAATTATCTATAACAACAAGACAGTTTAACGGTTTTTGTGAATGTGTTTTGGTACCTCTTAAACATCATTAATGGTTGCTCTTATTTATGGTCTGTAAAATTGAACGCACAACTTGTACACAATTGAATGAAATGGTATTGAAACAGTTGTATTTTTTGTCCAAAATTCTTTTTTCTCATACTGAAAAAAAATTGTGTTTAATATGCTTTGGAGCCACCCAAAATTAAAAAAAAAACCCACCAAAATTAAAAAAAAAGCGCACCACGCACCAAATCAGATATTTTTCGCACAAAACATTTAGAAAAGCACCAAAAAAGGTGCGAAACGCACCAAGTTGACAACGCTACTAATTATGCTGGCATAAAATGAGAGTTTTTAGGCGAGAGGGGTGAAGAGTAGAGCTGTGTAAAACACCTTCAAACGCTCGTTTTTGACACAAACCAATGATCAAACCCATTTAAAATACGTGGGTTTGATCATTGGTTTGTGTCAAAAACGAGCGTTTGAAGGTGTTTTACACAGCTCTAGTGAAGAGAGCGCTTTTTCGTTGGCACAATTTTTCATCCAGCCTCATACCCGCACAACCAGCACAAAACTAATACATACACACTAAAGGGCTGCAACGAGTAACTTTTTTCTTCATATGTGAAACTCGCTGTCGAATACAGTAGATATTTGCTCTGTCGCTCAGAGCACAAGCAGTGAAGAGAAGAGATTGTTTGTTTGACAAATACCAGTGATGGAAAATGCAGTACTTTTGTACTATTTTCTGTACTTTTTCACAACAAAAATACCACAGTACCCCCACGTCAAATTTAGTACTACTTTTTTGTTTTGCTTTGTTCCCTGTTTAGAAATCTGCGTTATTATTATAATCATTGATAACATTGGCTTCAAAACAAGAACTATTTGTGGCGGTTCACTCTAACGTTTTAGTTGTTAGAATCTGGCAGCGTCGGCGATGCAGAGAGTTTTGACAACAATTTTGGCGCTAAGAGATATAATTTTCGCAGTAGAACCTTCTAGAAGCAAACAGAAAAGACTGAAGCTATAATTGAAAATATTTTAAGATTAAATAAAAAAGGCAATAGTAATAATCTACTTTTATATAAAATAATAAGTGTTTTTATTGGTTGCACTAAGACAATAACCATATTGGTGACCTCTAATTGAAAATAAAAAAGTAATGTCTAACGAAGAGAACTTTTCTGATGCAATGAGTGAACAGGTGGAAAAAGGTACCGCATTAGATGAAAATGCTAATGGTGAAATTTTTAGAGTCGGGGTCAAGCCACCAACATTCTGTAAAGAGCAACCGGACTTATATTTCATTCAAATGGAATCACAATTTGCCGTTGCCGGTGTAAAACTTGATGAGACCATGTACCACCATGTAATATCATCATTGGAGCCTCAATATTTAGTGCAAGTGGCGGGTATTATACGTAAACCTTCTGAAAAGGGGATGTATGATGCTGTAAAAAAGGCTTTAATCACCGAATTTACAGACTCCGATCATCGCAAGCTGCGTAAGTTAATTAGAGAAATTGAACTTGGAGACCTTAAGCCCTCACAACTTCTGAAGAGGATGAAAGACTTAGCTGGTGAAAAGATGACGGATGACACGTTGAAATCATTGTGGCTGGAGCGTTTACCGGAAACAATTCGTTCTGTAGTAACCATTGTTGACGGTAATGGCACATCAAGCTGATAAATTAATGGAGTATCAAAACTACCCTACCATATCAAATGTTCATCAGGAATCATCAACTCTGAGAGCGGATATAGAGGAGCTTCGTAATCAGCTAAAAAAAATGCGCACGTCAGATCATCGCAAAAGAGGCCGCTCAAATGATCGCTACCAGAATCAACGTAATCGTAGTAAGTCCAGACAAAAGGTACGTTTTCCGTTTTGTAAGTTTCATTACAGATATGGGGACAAGGCAAGAAAGTGCATAGAACCTTGCCAATATAAAAATTTAAAGCCGGAAAACTAAATGCAGCTCTGTCATCGACGGAAAACAGAGTAGATGCTGCAGAAAGCCGTCGTTTTTTCGTCACCGACCAGAAAACGAAAATTAGGTACTTAATCGACACTGGCGCTGATTTCTCAGTTCTACCCCCAACAGATCGAAGGGGAACACACTCATATAACTTATACGCTGCAAATGGCACTCCAATTAAAACATATGGAACGAAAATCATCTCAGTCGACTTCGGTCTGCGAAGACAAACGGACTGGGAATTTCTTATTGCCGACGTTACAAAACCGATTATAGGCGTCGATTTTTTGCACAAGTTTGATCTGTTGGTGGACGTTCGGAGAAAAAAGTTGATTGACAGCAAAACGAAACTTTTGGTTAATGGTATCGTCGCCAAAGCATGTAATGAGCAAATTCTTACAGTTTCTCCGTTGGTTGATGGTTGCGTGAAGCAACTACTTGACAAGTACAAAATTTTAACACAACCTTTTATGTATACACCTAATTCGGGAAACAATACTGTTTACCATCACATCGTAACTGAAGGGCCGCCTATTTTTTCAAAGCCTAAAAGACTTATTCCAGAAAAGCTGGCTCTTGCGAAAAGGGAATTTGAATACATGCTGAAACAGGGTATATGTAGCCCGAGCAGCAGCCAGTGGTCCAGCCCACTGCACATGGCGCCAAAGAAAACAGCGGGGGAGTCGTCTGAATACCGTTACAAAGCCAGATAGGTACCCCATCCCTCACATCCATGACATATCTCATAGACTACACAGCAAATCCATATTTACCACACTCGACTTGGAACGGGCTTACCATCAGGTACCCATTGCTCCAGAGTATCGAGAGAAAACAGCTATAGTAACGCCATTTGGTTTATTTCAATTTAATGCTATGACGTTTGGTCTTCGAAATGCGAGCCAAACCTTTCAACGTTATATGGATAACATATTTCGTGACTTGGATTTTGTCATTGTGTACATTGACGATATCTGCATCGCCTCAAGCAGTGAAGAAGAGCAAATACAAAATTTAAATACAGTGCTTGAACGTCTTCAGCAGAATGGTCTAAAAATTAAGGTATCAAAATGTGTCTTCGGGCAAACCGAAATCAATTTTTTAGGACATCGCATTACAAAAGATGGTGTATCGCCTACAAGTGAAAAGGTTGAAGCAATTTTACAATTTAAAAAACCAACACTTACATGTGAGCTCAGGAGATTCATAGCACTCTTAAATTTCTATCGACGTTTTCTCCCAGATGCGGCATATAAGCAGGGTAAGCTACAGAAACTAATTAAAAGCAACAGGAAAAACGACAGAACACCAGTCAAATGGGACGATGATGCAACATTAGCTTTTGAGGAATGTAGAAGAAGCCTAGCTGAAGCCGCTCTACTGGTTCATCCTTCGTTAAATGCTAAGTTGGTTCTTCACGTTGATGCCAGCAATTTTTGTGTAGGGGCGGCAATTCATGAGCTAGTAGATGGCAATCTCCGACCACTTGGTTTTTTCTCAAAGAGGATGTCTGACACTCAGAAAAGGTATAGCACTTTCGATAGGGAGTTACTGGCAGTATACCAAGCCGTCAAATATTTCAAAGATATGATCGATGGTCGCAATTGTACCATACTGACGGACCACAAACCACTCACGTACGCATTTCAACAAAATCCGGAAAAGGCAACCCCGAAACAAATACGTCAACTCAGTTTCATCAGCGAATATTCAACCAACATTCAGCACATTTCTGGCAAAAACAACATTGTTGCCGACACATTGTCCCGAGTGGATGCCATGTTTAACGCCGACCAAGTAAATTTTGAACAACTTGCGCTAAGCCAACAAAATGATGATGAGTTAAGAGATGTCGAACAAAATTCCTCGTTGCAACTTAAACGTATACGGTTACCGGACTGTCAAGTTTCGTTATGGTGCGATGTTTCAACAACAAGAGTTCGTCCCTATATTACTCTGGCGTTTAGAAAACAACTTTTTAATTCAATTCATAATGTATCGCATCCTGGAAAACGTTCTACAGTTAAACTGATCACCGAACGATTCGTCTGGAAGAACATGAAAAACGACATTACTAAAATGGTAAACTCCTGTCTTGAATGCCAAAGAAATAAGGTTAGTAAACATAATAGAAGTGCTTTGGAACAATTTAACGTTTCGGACCGACGGTTTCAACATGTCAATATTGACATTGTGGGACCATTGCCCCTATCCGATGATTTTAGATACTGTCTAGCATGCGTAGACCGTTTTAGCCGTTGGCCAGTCGCTATTCCGATAAGGGATATTACAGCTGAGACAGTGGCACGGGCATTTTTAAACGGTTGGATAGCACAGTATGGTATGCCAAGCGCCATTACGACTGACCAGGGCAGGCAATTTGAGTCGAGACTGTTTAAGGAACTCACTCGACTAACAGGTTCCAAGCATTTACGCACAAGCATTTACGCACAGGCAAATGGCCTGGTGGAGCGTATGCACCGCACGCTCAAGTGTGCTATTAAATGTCATACGTCAACCAATTGGACCGATAGTTTGCCTATTGTTTTATTGGGTTTAAGAACAACTTTTAAACCGGATTTGAATGCATCGGCAGCTGAAATGATCTATGGATCGACAATTAGGCTACCATGTGTATTTTTTGAGGAACAAACACAGGAATACGTCGAAAGCGACTTTGTTAAAAACCTTCGCAGCGTGATTAGTAAACTAAGACCAGTTCCAACGTCTAATCATTCATCTCCAAATGTTTTTGTTCAACGGAAACTTGCATCATGTACTCATGTTTTCTTACGAGACGATTCAGTTCGTGCTCCTTTAAAAGCACCCTACGATGGACCTTTTGAAGTCATTAATCGAAACGATAAACATTTTGACATCAAAATCGGTAAAAGAATTTTTAAAGTAACCATAGACCGGGTAAAAGCAGCATTTATAGCTAACGAAGACCAAGATCAAAATTTTTCTGAATCACAGACTCAACACCAACAACAACCGTTGCAAGATGAAAATGTTTCAATAGTTCCCCTAAATCAGAACCAAAATGACACAATGATGCATCATCAACCTTCCGAAAATGGTACACCAGTGTTACAGCAACCACCGGAAAATGTTTATTTACCTCCGGGAACATCACGCTCTGGTAGAGCTATAAACGTACCAAGAAGATATGTACAGTTTGTTGCCTGGCAACCACATTGAAGGGGGAGTGATGTGGCGGTTCACTCTAGCGTTTTAGTTGTTAGAATCTGGCAGCCTCGGCGATGCAGAGAGTTTTGGCAACAATTTTGGCGCTAAGAGATATAATTTTCGCAGTAGAACCTTCTAGAAGCAAACAGAAAAGACTGAAGCTATAATTGAAAATATTTTAAGATTAAATAAAAAGACAATAGTAATAATCTACTTTTATATAAAATAATAAATGTTTTTTATTGGTTGCACAAAGACAATAACCATATACATATTTATTCATTTCAAATTCGTTATTCATGTTGTTGTTAGTGTGTGTTTTTTGCAAAAGTTGTTAAGGGCGCTATACACTGTCGTTGACATCAAGCGCGTATACGTATGCTTGATATCAAGCATACCCAATAACTAATTTTTTTGATTTTTCAATAAGCGTCGTCGGTGCCACACATACAAACAAATTTTTACTGTTACAACTTTAAATGCTTAATGTGATTTTGGCGAATGTATAGTGCCCTTTAATGTTATTGGTCCAATTTACACGAGATCAATTTTTAGTTCGCATAGCTTTTGTTCTTTGGAAAACACACGAGACTAAATATTCTGGCATAAAATTTTAAAAATATACATATACGAGTATGTGTGTATTAGTGTATTTTGGACACATTTGTTTTTTTTTTAATGTACATGTATTGGTTTTGTTCTGCTAATGCGGGGTTGAACCTGGTTGAAAATCTATGCCAACCAAGCTGCATTGTTTTCTTCATTTAATATTTTTTATTATAAAATGGATTTTTAATTTTATTTTTGAATAAAAATATATGTTTCACAAAAAGTACCACAATGTTGAAAAAAGTACTCTTTTTGTTGTCGGACAGTTCCATTTAAATTTTTCATTTTTCCATCACTGACAAATACTAACCAGTAGCAACCGCAAATTAAATGAGTACCGAAATATATGAACATACAAAACCGTAGCCAGCAAAAAAGAAGTACCTTAAAAACTATGTTCACTTCATGTGGTACTTCAAGAATTTTTCATGCAATGCTGAAAATTAAAAATTTTCAATTTTAGCCTTTATATCCATATGCCGGCGTTTTAAGTCTTCAAAATAAATAATGGAAAAATTATTCATACATATCCATGATTTTTTTTTTCATAAATTCAATTAACATTTTTTGAAAAGGAAAAAATGCCTATTTTTTAATACCTTTAAACATATGTTATTAGTAGCTAAGTAACAAAAATTTAAATAAATAATATTATGTATAAACTTGCCTCACTTAATTCCATTTTTTTACTACACTCAACAGAAAGAATTTTTTTTTTTATTTGCCAAACTTCACGTTCTGTTCATACATGTTGCGAGTATGATAGCAAAACACACAAGCACTGAACTTACACACGCTAAGTCGAGTAACAACAAGAAGTGACAACAAGTTTTTGGTGTTCTCAAAAATATGAACATTGTTTCTGTAATTCATTTCGAGTAAGTGTTCATCAGCGTTGTCAACTTGGTGCGTTTCGCACCTTTTTTGGTGCTTTTCTAAATGTTTTGTGCGAAAAATATCTGAGTTGGTGCGTGGTGCGCTTTTTTTGAAATTTTGGTGCGTTTTTTTTTTTAATTTCGGGTGGCTCCAAAACAAATTCAACACAATTTTTTGTTCCAGTATGAGAAAAAAGAATTTTGTACCAAAAATACAACTGTTTCAATAACAATTCATTCAATTGTGTACGATTTTTACATTTAATTTTACACACCACAATAAGAGCAACCATTAATGATGTTTAAGAGGTTCCAAAACACATTCACAAAAACCGTCTTGTTGTTATAGATAATTTGTAACATTTCATTAGAAGAAATTTGTTGTCCCTTTTAGATTTTCAGAGTACATAATTGTTTTTGTCGTAAAAGTTGCTGTCAAGTATGTTAAAGAGCTTAAAAAAAACAAAGTATTCTTGAGACTTCCGGAATCCCAATGTTGAGTAAAGAAACAGACCTAGTGTTGTAACACTAAAATTAATAAAATTTCTGTAATATACAAAAATGGTAACCCTATATTAACATTCAAATCTGGCAACCTTTTGAGCTGTCAAATAGAAAAAACCAAAAATTGATGTAGATACTTACGTACAAGTGCAAGCACATTTTTACTAATAAATGAATTTATATTTAAGAAACAAGATACAGTGTTCTTAATTATTTACCAACGACTACCACAATTTCTATTCACTAAAAGAAATATTTAAAGTTAGTGTCAATAATGGAGTCTAAAAAGGGAGATAATAAGCGAAATACGAAAAGATTTGGGAATCACAATGTGAGTTTAAGCAATGGATTCGGCCTTAACCAAATAATAACACAAAAGCAAGATGTTTTTATTGCAAACGCGACATCACGCCTAAATACCCAATCTTGTTCGGCACGCTGGAACACGGAAACACATTGCAGCTTTAAGCCCATTTAGCTACAAATGACATCAAGAACCAACATTGTAAAAAATGTTTTATCCCATTACAAATATGATATCATGCCATTAGCAGTAAAATTTGAATCCGATGTCGAAATATTATCAAATATTGTAAAAGGGTGGAGAATGAAGTGAATCATTCTCCACACCATGCAATGGCACAATATTGTATCAACGTTAGAATTTTGGACTAAAGTTAAATGTTGTAAAGACACAAAATTAATTCAAGAAAAATTTAAAAAAAAAAATTCTGAACCTGGTGCGTTTTTTGTTGAATGGTGCGTTTTTTTCTCCATTTTTGTGCGTTTTGAAATTTCAAAGTTGACAACGCTGACTATAAGTAGAGTAAAGTAAACATTTTTTTTTGCTAATATTCTGTAAGTATTTTGCAAGGTTCTTATTTTACCATGTGGGTATTTTAAGCATTTTCTTGGTTTTCTTGGTAATCTGCCTCGTGATTCTCTAAAACTACTACTGATGCTGGCTGATAAAAACTTTAAAAAATTATATTGCTTCCTGCTGCGAGAAAAGCGAAAAATTGCAATATTTTTAAAAAGCCAAAATTAAAAAAAAAAAAAAAAAACAAAAAAAAAAAAATATTGGAAAAAAGGCAAGAAGTTTGTCAGAATTGCAAATTTCGCGAAAAAGCGACAACTTGCGAAAAATTATTATATATCAATGAAGCCATAATATTAAAAAAAAAAGCGCTAAAGCCTTAAAGAATGGAAAACAATTCTTCCTAAATCGAGAATATGACGAAAATTTGCAAACACACAAACTTGCACATAAATTAATCAGAAATCGCAAAACTATTAAAATAAAAATAAATGGTAAAAACGCGAAAAATCACACTTCTCAAAAAGAATTGCTTATTCACTTGTGTTGAAATGTACAATTCGGTGTTGGCTCAAAACTGACGACAAAATATGGAATAAGCGTGAAAGTAATAGTTTTTCTGCAATTTGCAAAAATATTTTGTTAATATGTATTACTTTTTGGTTGCCCAACTGCAGAAACCAATCGTTAGCAACGAAATGTTTGTTAAAAAAACAAATTTATGTTTTTTGATAGTTTTTTCTAATATTTTGTTAAGGAAAATTATTGTTCAAGTGTGACCACCGGGAAAATATGTTTTCCCATGTTAGCACCTGCCGTTGTTTGACAGCTGTTTCAACAAATAAAATGGGAAAATACATGTGCGTAGTGTGTTAAACCCGAACCATCATATTTGAAGCAAATGTTTCCCCAATGTGACCTTACCTTTATACTTGTGGGAATTATCAGTTAGTGTTTGAGAGATCTACTGGTGAGTTGGCATTAACAACCAGTGATGTTAACTAATTTTTCCCAATTTCCGTACAGCCTTAAAAAGTTACCGTTTTTTTGATAAAGTTACCGTACGGGTAAAGCGTTGTATAGAAATAGTAATATTTTACTATTAAAATAGGTTATATTTTTTAATCAATATAAGTACATATTTAAAAGACAACAAAAACTTAAGAAACAATTAGTATTAATAAAATATTAGAGTTAAAACTTATACATTCAATCACCGTTGTCTTCAAGACAATATACACACACATATGTGTATGTAGCTGTGTATACATACATACATATGTAAGTATTTAAATCTAATATATAAAATTCTCGTGTCGCGATGTTTGTTGAATGACAGATGGCGCTATGTCCGCCTCATAATTATTTTTGTTGTTGAATGACAGATGGTGCTACGTCCACCTCATGAAGGAGAATCGTCGTCGTTCGTATTTCAAAGAGAACAAAATTATTGTTTGGTATGTTTTTCATCGGCAGTCATCGTCACACACAATACATTCGCTATTTTTTATATAACACCCAAAATATGCATTAGAAATAGTTTGTATGGCAAAACAACGTTAGCCGGGTCATCTAGTTATTTTATATTTAAAGCTGAGATTAAAAGTGTTATTTATAGATTAATCAGAGATTTTATATATCGCCGCGATTTCGATCGATCGATAATGCTGAAATTGTAAACGAAATACAACCGGTTTTCGACCTTCTAATCATCATTTTATTATTATTTACATATTTAGCTTTTGTGGCAGTAAATAAATAAGTTAAATAAAATCGGTTATTAAAGAAATTCAAGTTAATTTTTTTACATCTAGAAAACAACCGCTCGATATCGTTCGACATCGCAGGCCAGCCCATTTGTTTCTAGTTTGTCACCCAAGCAAAAAACAACATTTTAGCTAATGCAAGTACCTGAATAGGATAAATTTTTAGTATTTAGCCACAATTGGCGTTGCTATAATGTTTTAGGAAAACCGAGGGTTTTATGATTTGATTAAAAATTAAAGCTTTATAAAATTACCGTACAAATATTGAAATTACCTGCCGACCTTTTGGAGATCTAAATTACCGTACAATATGGTAATTACCGTTCAGTTAACATCACCCATGACAAATGCTTTTTTTTTAAATACTCTCATACAAAGAATTACGAATTTAGCTAACAGTACCCTAATCTTGGCCATAAAATTATTATTTTCACATACATATGTATATTTCTACTTTATACAAGTTTATGATAAAAATTTTATTTAAATAATTTTACCTTATTTTTGCAGGAATAGCTTGGTTGGTCATTCCAGTGGTAATACATGTAGAATCAGATCAGTTCTTTTACCATAGTTGGAATCTGTTTGTTGCAATCTGCGCAATTCCCAGGTAATTATTTACTCCTATTAAATAATTTTTAAAAACTTATTAATATGCATTATTAATTATACTCCTAGTTTATTACTGGGTCTCTGGTTGATAGCTTTTCCTGAAAGTCCAAAATTTTTACTTGAACACGGTGAAACGGAAAAAGCATTGAAAATTCTTGTATATATGTTTGTTAAAAATACTGGGCGAAAACCAGAAGATTATCCAGTAAGAAAAATTATAATGTTTTTATGTTTTTTTAGATTTGTTTAAAGCAATATTTTTACAGTGTAAGAGTCTCATTGCCCCGAATAGATCATCGGAAAAGGCTGGCGAGAAAAGTGTTAGAAATTTAAGACTAAGTAGACCCAGTGAATTGAAGTTGTTGCTGACGGAAATATGGTCACAAACAAAAACACTCTGCAAGAAACCTCATCTCAGAAACACTTCTTTAACATGTGCAATTCAGTTTTGTCTAACAACGAGGTTAGTAAATTCTTGCTGATGTTACTTTGTAATTCATGGAAGCAGTGCAAATTTTCTCTCGCATTCAGTAATTAATTAATCTGTGTATGTACATATGTATGTATGTATTTCTTCGACTACTTTTTATACAATTACAGCTATTATACTTTAATGGTATGGTTTCCTGAACTATTTCAAAGATTCGATGACTACGAAAAATTATATCCGGGCGTATCAGCATCTGTCTGTGATGTATCATCAATAGTTGTTTCTAATTCGTAAGTATTAAAGTTTTCGGCATGTTACAATTTTCTATAAAGCTTCCAAAGCCAAATTCGTGTTAATATTTCTATTAAAATTTAAAAAAAATTTATTTATATTTGATTGATGAGCTTGATATCAATTTGTTATAAAAAACGTTATAAAAATGTATTTATCGATATTTCGCTACATAACAAAAAACTGGATAACAACAATATTTTTAAACAAATTAATGGACCAAAAAATTATTCGCTTTAAAGAAAATTGATTTTTGTTAATCCGGTTTTTGAAATAAATAAACAAATTGTGTTCAAAAATAAATTTTATTTAAGCTCGAGGCCAGTGGGGTAAAAATTATTCTTTATTGCTTATATTTCTCTACGTACATCGAGTAGCATCTTCAGGGCTAAGTACTATAAAAAATGTATATAAATACAAATTAGCACCAATAATAACAAAACAGAGAACATAAGGATAAAAGCACAACAAAAATAAGAATATAATAACTAAAAACATAATAACAACAAAAACAAACACAAACTCACATTTAAGTTTATACCCACTTAAAATCAAAACAAAGCGTGTCACTCTGTTCTCGTCTAATAAGTTTATCGAACAGCGCAATTACTAATTAAAATCTAAAAGTATGTAAGTAAAATAATTTAAAAATGTTTAGTAGTGATCTTCGAATTCGGCAGCTCAAAGTCATAATAATGATAAATACCTGAAGTAGTGTGACAGTTATTTTCAATATATTGTTACTGACGCAAAGGGAGGGATGTTTTCCAATTTAATTTGAAATATTGTCGCCTATTCGGCGAATATTGTTTCAAATATTCGTATTCGTGTGTACAAAAAATTGATATTCGCAACATCACTAGTATGTATATACATATATCGGTTAGGAGCGTACTGTCTAAAAGTGTTTGCGTAATCTTTTACATTCATATTTTTTCAAGCGTAGTTGCTTTTGCAAAAACCGTTGATTATTAAATATTCAGTTTACTATAAAAAAATATCCTACACCAACAAAATCTTTTAAGGCCCTCGTGGCTATTTACACCTGCAAAAGAGCAATTGGTCGCAGCTGGGGCATCGAACCCCGAGGGACCAACTGGATCTTTGAGACGGTAATTAAGCCCATAATTTTCTATGGGGTTATAGTCTGGTGGGAAGCGCTAGAGAAAGACTCCCACCGACGAACTATAGAAAAAATTTTTCGGCTAGCGGCGATCCTGATTACGGGAGCGCTCAGGTCTACTACCGACGATATTGCGGACGAAACTGCCAAAAAGGGCGCATCATTGAGCAACTCGATGATATGTCACTTTGTTGGCATTCCTCTATCTCACTGCAAGAGATTGATCCAACAGGAATCATACAATCTTGCTCAAGAAAGGTGGGAACAAGAACATACCTGTCGAGTCGCATGGTCCACTTGGTCCCGCTACAGCCTGCACAGAACCCGCGATCTACTCAGGCTTGGTAAATGTCACACAAGACGACTAGTAACAGTGCTAACGGGGCACTGGTGTTTCGGGACTCATGCCAAAAGGATGGGCCTAAGTTACAATGTGTTTATAAGCCGATGTTTGCGGAGAATTCTAAGAATATTCTGGCCTTAAACCATAACAAATAACAAACAAACCTGCATAAATAAAGAGATTCTCAGAAGGAAGTGGCGTTGGATTGGGCATGCCTGGCGCAGACCACTAAACGATACAACAAGAAATGCTATAGAATGGAATCCGCAAGATAGTCGGAGAAGGGGTAGACCTTCACATACATGGCGACGCCAAATTGAAAGAGAAATCGCCAAGAACAACAAAACTTGGAATGAAATCAAAGCACTAGCGACGGACAGATCTAAATGGATAAGATATGTTGCGGCCCTATGTTCCTAAGAGGAACAACGGGAATTTATTATTATTATTAAGTTACAATGACTACTGCAGAAGTTGTAACGATGAGGAGGAAGAAGAAACAGTTCTTCATCTTCTATGTCAATGTCCTGCGCTTAATAGCACTAGGGCGGATACTATGGGCTCCAACACTCTGCCAGACCTCGACAGTCTGGCGAACATGGGGCTCACCAACCTATCCTCCTTCCTGCAACAATCGGGATGGTTCGATTCGGCGACAGGGCAATCACAGGCAATTGAATAACCAATTGACTGATCCCTGTCTGCTGTAGGGTATCACAAAGGGACCGAATCAACGGACCCAAGTGCGTCACGTCTAAAATGTGACGGCCCTCGAAACCTAACCTAACCTAAAGTCTTTAAAAAAGTCCTCAATGCAACGAGACTAACCGGGCCCCAAAAAAATAACTGCTGACATATGGGTATTTCAAATAAAAAATACATATACCAAAACTGAATTAATATTTTATATTATTATTACGAATAAACACAATTATTATTTGAACTTATGTATATTAATATAAATTCAGAAATTTTTTTTATTAGGCTTAATTTATAATTTAAGCTAGCTAACGAAATTCCGACGGGGTACCAATCATTAAATGTTGATTAATGTAACATAAAAATTTGGCTTAAGTATAGTTTAGCGACGCAGCTCCAAATGAAAAAAATTACATAGGGCGATGGAAAATCGAAAATTTTATTTCGTAACTTTCCCGGAAGCGTATAGTTTTTGAGTTATTGAACTCTGAAGTTTTCATATATGTGCGATTTCCGTTACATTTTTCAACGTAATTACATATAAGACCAGTTTTGGCTTCGTTTGAAAGCTTTTGAATAGATGTGAATGGATTTGTTAAAATACAAAAGATTTCAGTGATATTAAAAAAAAAATTATTATATTTAGACCAAAGTGGGCTGGAATCTAATTTCCAGCGACCTGCTAACCTATATTAAACAATAATAGATAAGTGTGGATTGCTGTCAGACTCTTCCTCCAGCGTACAATCTGCTGTCATAACTATTATGTTTTCTCTATCATTGTACAAGGTGGAGAAAATCATTAGGCCCGGCCTAAGGCCGCCTATGCAAAACATCTATTCTATATTCCGCCGTGTCGGGAAATACCATGGTGGAGGAAATCACTAATCCCGGCCGAAGGCCAGCTATGCTGCAAATCTATTCTATATACCGGGGTGTCTTTAAATATCATGGCGGAGAAAATCATTAGAAAATTTATTATTTATACCGCCGTGTCCGGAAATACCATTTTGGAAATAACTAAGCCCGGAAGAAGTCTGGCTATGCCGAGAAACATAGTGTATAACCACTGTTATATATAAAATCTTCCAATGCACATAACTCTTGATATATATATATTTTTTTTTTTATTTAATATTTTCTTATTATTAATTTTCTACAACATTGTTTTTGTTTTGGACCGAATTCATTCAGAAATGTATTGGATTTTCAGTTCTATATGAAAACTTCAGAGGCCAATAACTCGAAAACTATGCGTTTCCGGGAAAGTTGCCTCATAAAATTTTCGTCTTACTTTCGATTTTCTATCTGCGTCGCTAAACTAGATTTGTCCAAAAATTTGTTCATTTATATCAAAATTTATACAAAAGAGCAATTCCATTTTATTTCAACGAACATTTTTTCGGTAGTGTCCGATTTTGATAAAACTTGGTGAATGTGTGTAGTAGTGTATGTATGTTCACAAAACGATTTTTAATTTTTTTGTTTTCGAAAACTGTGGCAGCCCTGCAGCTTAGAAATACTGAAAATTGCAGGGTAGGCACTACACCTAAAATTTCATAACTTTTGTTGTGAGCAAGATATTAAAAAAATTCTTTTTGCGTGGGATTAGTGAAGGTTTTAGGTTTAAGAAATTTATTATTATATTTTTTTTTTAATTTTTAAAATTTAAAAAAAAAAAAAAAAATTAAAATTTATTTATTGAAAAAAAACCCATTTTTTAAAATTTTTATATTTTTTGCACAAAATGCCACATATGTGTTCTAAACATCCAAAAAATTTCAGAGTGGAATGCCTCCTACTTTTTGAGATATATTAAAAAATGTACTGGTATGTTTATAAGAAATACTCTCTTTTACTAGTTGCTACGTGCCACTGAGTTAATAAGCAGCGTTGTCAACTTTGAAATTTCAAAAGGCACCAAAATGGAGAAAAAAACGCGCCATTTAACAAAAAACGCACCAAGTTCAGATTTTTTTTTTTATTGAAATATTTTATTGAATTAATTTTGCGTCTTTACAACATTTAACTTTAGTCCAAAATTCTAATGTTGATATAATATTGTGCCAATGCATGAAGGGAATCATTCTCCACCCTTTTTTAATACTAGATAATTATTTCGACATCGGTTTAAAATTGTACTGCTAATGGCATGATATCATATTTGCTTAAAGCTGCAATGTGTTTCCGTGTTCCAGCATGCCGAACAAGGTTAGATATTTAAGCGTGATATCGCATTTGCAATAAAAACATCTTGCTTTTGCCGAATCCATTGCTTAAACTCACATTGTGATTCCCAAATCCTTTTGTATTTCGCTTATGATCTCCTTTTTTAGACTCCATTATTGACAAAAACTTTAAATATTTCTTTTAGTGAATAGAAATTTTATTAATTTTAGTGTTACAACCCTTTATATAAACTTTTACGCATTTTATAAAAAACGAACAGTGATCGCAAGTGTCAAGAATACTTTGTTTTTGCTAAGCTCTTTAACAGACTTGACAAGAACTTTTACGACAAAAAACAATTATGTACTCTGAAAATCTAAAAGGGACAACAAATTTCTTATAATGAAATGTTACAAATTGTCTATAACAACAAGACGGTTTAACGGTTTTTGTGAATGTGTTTTGGTAACTCTTAAACATCATTAATGGTTGCTCTTATTATGGTCGGTAAAATTGAATGTAAAAATTTTACATAATTTGAATGAAATGGTATTGAAACAGTTGTATTTTTTGTACAAAATTCTTTTTTCTCATACTGAAACAAAACATTGTGTTTAATATGTTTTGGAGCCACCCAAAATTAAAAAAACGCACCAAAATTAAAGAAAAAGCGCACCACGCACCAACTCAGATATTTTTCGCACAAAACATTTAGAAAAGCACCAAAAAAGGTGCGAAACGCACCAAGTTGACAACGATGTAAATAAGTTAAGTTTGCTTGTATGCAATTCATTGGAAGCATTGTTTGTATTCATTGAAAATTGTTTTTGCTGATGCTTAAGAAGTTCCGTTATTTCAAAAATTTCTTTGCGTTGTTGGGTAGCTTTTTAATTGTTTATAGATTTTTGACAAGTCAACATCGTAGTAGTTTTATTCTCTGATAATAATTTTCAAAACCTATTTTATTTCAAGCAGTACACATTTGTTCACAGATTTTTAATTTGCTTAAAATGCCTTTTGGAAAAGTTTGTTGTAATCCTTTCCGAAAACTCAAGCATAAAACAAACTAAATAAAATGTGGTCGTAAAGTTTCGCCAAGTCTTAGGGAGCGTTTTCCACAATATTTGCATGGTCAATATATCTGTGCTTCATGTAGAATGGCTCTATTAGATCAAGCGAAGTCATTGATAAAGAAAAAGAAAAACGAAATCAATTTCGAAGATTTAAAAGTTGCCAATGCTGATGAAAGTTTGTCTGAAAGTGATATTGGCTCACTTTCGGAAGAAACAACCGAAGAGGCTTTCAATGAAAAGAAGAACACAGCTTTTTTTATTTGAATAAGTGCTTAGAAGCGCTAAATGAATCTCCCATTGAGTTTAAAAATAACTATTCTAAATATAAACAGGAAGAAATTTTAGGCAATATAAATTCCATATTTAGGAAAAACCTTTTTAGTTTAGAAAATATATCCTGCGATGGTGAAGATATTTTAAACCACTTAAAAGAGATTTACAATACTTCTGAAGATGATAAAGATAGACAAATTAAAATATTAACATCTTTGCCACATTCTTGGAGTGTTGGTAAAATAGAAAAAACCTTTTCAACTACAAACTATATGGCTCGTAAAGCTAAAAAACTAATTCAAAATGGCGATTATTATTTTTCTTCGCATCCAAAAAGACGATCCGGCCTCTCGACAGAGACAAAATCTATAGTTGAAGATTTTTATAGAAACGAAAAAAACAGTCGCGTTATGCCCGGGAAAAAAGACTATAAGTCTGTTAAGAGTTGTAATGGGGAGAAAGAAAAAAACAGAAGAGATTGATGCTTTGTAATCTGAAAGAATTGCATAATTCCTTTCAAGAAGTTTAGCCAACAGTAAAAGTTGGATTTCCAAAATTTTCAGAGCTGAGACCACAAGAATGTATTTTGATTGGGGGAAGTGGCACTCATACAGTTTGCGTGTGTGCTATTCACCAAAATTCCAAACTTATGTTTATTGGGGGGAAAATCAAGGAATTGGCTGAAGAGGAAGTTATAGGTTTTCCCTCTTACAAGCATTGGATTGGTCAATCTATTTGTAAGCCAGCAACTGTACAATGCTATATGGGAAATTGTTCACTTTGTCCAGGGGCTACTTACCTTAAAGATGCCCTTAAAAACGCATATTCCACTAACAACACAGGAAACATAACATAAAAACAATGGGTTCAAGTAGACAGATCCAATCTTTTGACCATAACATCTCCATCTGACGACTTTGTGGACAAACTTTCTGAAGAAATGATAAAATTAATTTTTCATAGTTTTGTGGCAAAAGAACAGAACAAGTTTCTTGATGAGGTAAAATCCAATTTAAAAATTGGAGAATTTTTGACTATCTGTGATTTTGCCGAAAATTACACATTTGTTATCCAAGATTGTATACAGAGCTATCATTGGACAAATTCTCAAGCCACTATACACCCCTTTGTGGCATATTTCCGAAATGCAGATGGAAAAATAGATCACATAAGCTTTGTTGTCATTTCCGATATTTTGGAGCACAACACAGTCGCTGTTCATTTATTTCAAAGGAAATTTGTACAATTTATAAAAGAACATGTTAATGAAAACATTGACAAAATAATATATTTTTCTGACGGTTGCGCAGCTCAGTATAAAAATCAAAAAAATTTTGTAAATTTACTATACCATAAAATCGATTTTGATTGTGATGCTGAATGGCACTTTTTTGCGACATCACATGGGAAAGGCCCTTGTGATGGAGTTGGAGGTTCACTAAAAAGAGCAGCAGCTCTTGCCAGTCTTCAGCGTCCAATAGAAAATCAAATTGTAAATGCTACAGATTTATTTGAATACGCTAAGGGTTTGCCTAATATCAATGTAACATTCTGCACAAAAAATGAATATGAAGAAGAGGAAATAAAACTAAACACTAGATTTAAAAAATCTGTTGCAATTAAAGGAACACAAAAACTCCATTCATTCGTACCTATTTCAAGAACAGAAATAGCTGCCAAAACCTTTTCAAATTCAGTTGAAACTCCAAAACCTATTAAGATAATAAAATACTTATTATTACTTTTATATTTTTTCTCATATCTCGAAAAGATTCCGCAATTTTCAAGGTATTTAGAACGTACATGTGGCTATTTTTATTTATTCCAAAAAATGAATAATATTTTTGTTAACATTTTTTAATATATCTCAAAAAGTAGGAGGCATTCCACTCTGAAATTTTTAGGATGTTTAGAACACATATGTGGCATTTTGTGCAAAAAATATAAAAATTTTATAAAATGGGTTTTTTTCAAAAAATTAATTTTAATTTTTTTTTTTTTTTAAATTTTAAAAATTAAAAAAAAAAAAAATAATAATAAATTTCTTAAACCTAAAAACTTCAATAATCCCACGCAAAAATAATTTTTTCAATATCTTGCTCACAACAAAAGTTATGAAATTTTAAGTGTAGTGCCTACCCTGCAATTTTCAGTATTTCTAAGCTGCAGGGTTGTCACAGTTTTCGAAAACAAAAAAATTAAAAATCGTTTTGTGAACATACATACACCACTACACACATTCACCAAGTTTTATCAAAATCGGACACTACCGAAAAAATGTTCGTTGAAATAAAATGGGTTTGCTCAAAACAAACAGAACCGAATTAAATCTATTCTATTTTGTTCACTGTATTCACAATAATACAAACAAATAAGCACTACTACTACGTACACACAAAAAAAAATGTAGGTAGATCTAAACAATTTTTTGGTTAGAATTGCATCAACCAACGAAAATAGTTAAAACAACCAATAAAAATTGTAAATCAACATTTTACAAAAATGGTGGTAACTGGACAAATTTTGTGGTTTCATTGCAGTCATATTTAAAATTATTGCACATATTTATCCTGGAACCCATTTGACTTATATTTTTAATACGCTAAATTTAATTGTTTACTAACTCATATAAATTTCAAATTTATTTTTGCCCATTCTTGGTATTGAAGGGGGCTTATCAAAACCAACAGAAGACATGATGTGCAAAATGCAAGCGCTTCACACAATTTTTCAAACAAACAATAAAGAAGGTTTGCTTATCACAGAAGATTGTAACACATCGCCTTAGACAACTCAGCCTCAGCAGAATATTGACAAATAAAAGCGAATACATAGATGTGTGTATCTTAACATTGTGTGTTAGGGCCAACTACTATTCGTTAATTTCACATACACAACACGACTGTTAACAACCCTGTCGGACAATGAGTAGATAGCCACAAAAAAAAAATACTTTTAATTGATTTTTTTTAGACTAACTATAAAGCTAACCACAATGTAATGCAAAACAGCACCAAAATCATTTAGTAAGTTGCAAGAATGATAAAATACAGATTGCGCATTCAGAGTGTAAATATTTTTTCGTTCTGCGCATCTACGTCACATCAGCCCATCGTTTAACAAAAGCAAAAACAAAACAAACAGAAATGAAAGAATACTAACAGGCCAACCTAAATTACGACGCAAAGCGCAACGTAATTTAGCGCTTAGCTTTTACGCCGGAAAGAGTATCCTATATTAGAGCGTTAACGTTGCGCCAGAAACAGTAATGTTTACTCACTTTAATTAATGAAAAACTCTAAATAAAAATAAGAAATAGAGATGAAGACGTTAAATTGAGCTGACGGTAGCTAAAGTTACATTACTTAACAAACAACAACAGTACTTTTGCTGCCAACTTCACTTTTTGACGCGCTGTCAAAATTGGATCTTCCAATTGCAAAGCGTTGACGCCGCGTTATTTCGGTTGGTTTAATACATTTTGTATGGGCATGAAAATTGTGACAGCTAGACAACGCTTTGCGTCGTAATTTAGGTTGGTCTGTAAGAGAGTTCCGGTTTAGTAGCAAAACTGCTAATATATAATTAGCATTTTTAAGCCAATTTTAAAAATAAAAGCTATTAGTGTTTTTATATTTATTAAATATACATTTATATATGAAATAAAATCATTGATCTTTTTTATATGTGTACGTATATGTATATGTATGTACATGTAGTAAATATCACAATAAAAATCATTGGATTTGTTAATTTTTCGTTTTCTTTGCTTAGAAAATTCGGCAATTTCCTGATTTAGAGCTCTAATTTTAAAATAGCTCGAGCTCGAAAGAAAATTTTTTTTAATTTCATCACTGCACTCTACATTTTAGGCCAATTCCATGTGTTTTTTCACAAAACCTTCTGTGATAAGCAAACCTTCTTTATTGTTTGTTTGAAAAATTGTGTGAAGCGCTTGCATTTTGCACATCATGTGTTCTGTTGGTTTTGATAAGCCCCCTTCAATGAGATGGTCGATCCATGTGTAAGGCTGAACGTTCATCTCATTTCTTGGTACAGAAATATTGTGCTCTTGATCTTTTAATCTGTGGCATATTTAGCCAGCCAAGTTTTCTAAACCATCATATGCTAGATCACTTAGTTCATCCGGTTCAACGTTGTCTGTACATTCTCTTAAATTTATACTCCTAAATATACTCGTAATGCCTACAAAATAAATTAAAAAATTAGTTTTCATATTATGTAATATGTTTTATATTTTATTTATTTGTTGCGGGTTAGCAATATCTAGATATATATTTCGTTGGTAGCTATACCAATTCATCAGTAGATGTTTTACCCTTTATGTTTAAAAAATTCCAATATATATCTAGATATTGCTAACCCGCAACAAATAAATAAAATATAAAACATAAATACTTGAGTACATGCTCAAATAAATGTAAAATTATGTAATATGTATATAAAATATGTATTTACCGGTGAGGGACTTTTGTGTTCTTTCCAAGCTGGGTGTATCGTCAACTTCAATGTTTGCTGCATGAGAAATCATACCATCTGTTGAGTTGTCAACTGAATAAATGTATTGAGCACCAAAGTTTTCCTTTGGAGCTCAGATTTGAATATTGTATGAATTGAGTTAGCCCAGGTAGAAACACCATGTGCTGTTGTAAATTAAATCTAAGCCTTAGTAGAGACAAGACTGGTCAAGCAATCATAGGAGTTAATCTTTGTATGCCACACGTTCTTTATTTTTGCACGTCTTTTTATACATTTAATTTCATACGTCTAACTAAAATTAATAACAAATATACATTTTCACCACTTATAATAAATTCATTATTTGCAGTTATTTAACCATTAAACATTTCTCAAGGTAAACTTTTGGAAAGGTAAATGACTGTATTTATTGTAACATTAAACCTTTCTCAAGGTAAAGCAATTCTAAAGGTGCATAACTTTATTTATGGTAAACATTTCAAAAAAAGGAAATGACTGCATTTTGTCATATAAGCATTTTGCATTTTTAATAAATTTTGTTAAATCATTTTTTGTGTATTACATATTTTTGTGTTGACATTATATTATGTTTTAACACCATCGTTGCAACCAAGTAAGTATGACCTTTAACGGAACCTGAACTCTTCTTGATCAGGGTGATCATGTAAGCCGACTTTGGTTCGAATGACCCCAAAAAAAGTTTTTAAGCACGTCTTGATTTAGGCGATAAGTCAGAACGTATTCACAATTATACCGCGACTTCAAATCCATATTACGATCCTTTAAAGCATTATTGGATTGTATGATACCTATTGTTCAAAAACAATGTACTTGAAAAATTGAGTAGTACAATTTAACACCATCGTTTACCTTTTTGAAAAGGAAGTAGAAAATTTCGAGCCACAACTCGCATGTTTTTTACCAAAGTTGTTATTTCAACAATTATTCTGGATTGCTCTTCAAAAGCTTGGCCATATGCATGACATCGTGTTCTAGAATCCGCTCTCGGAACTCTAGCATTCATAACGTCAAACCAATCGTTACTCTAAAAAGCACAAAAATATTATTTATAAGTATTATATATTATATGGAGAACTTTACCACTTTGAAAAGATGATGGCATTCACTCCAATGAAACCCATCTAGAAATCCATGACTAGCAGCTCGTGTTATAGCTTGGGCAACAGTATGCGAAAATAATGTTGTTGCCAATTTAACTCTTTGTCTAAGTGCTCCTGTTACATTTAGATTTGACTAATATCAATATCTCCTGAAGGTACCTCTAAAAGTTTTGAATTTATATTTTTTCAGATTATTTTCTGATAGATAATAAAGCCATTGTCAATGAATTGGTTACGCAATAGTTTTATTATAGGCGGAGCATCTGCAAATGAGAATACTTTTTCGTTTTTAAACAAAAAGCTGAAAGTAAATTCAGTTAAATTGTGACAACCATTTAGCCAGTTTTATTTTACCATGGAACCTCTTCAGTCACCAAGTTCATTTAGCACCCCCCCTGTTTCCACCACCTAGATCTGAAACAATATAGCCGCAACTGCGTACCCACACGATTTTAAATCCTCTAGGGTTTCAAATAAGTAGCTTTTGTCATTTGAAAATCAAAATTATAAAATATTGGCTGTTTCTATTTGGAAATAAGTCCTGAAAAAAAAAATATTGAAATCATTGATGTAAATTTAAAAATTTTATAACTTTAATTACCTCTTAACATAACCACTTGAACATAGTCCAGTCGCGTATTCTATTTGTATTTGTAATGGTGTATAAATAGAATATGTAATGTCGTTCAACGAAGCTACCTAACAAGTAGTGAAAGCATTTGCACGTGAATACTGACGAGGTTTAGTGGCTTCTATTGAAAACAACGTTTGGTCTATTCGGCCAGTACGGTTGAAAAATCTATAAGAGATGTATAAATACATATTAAATTTTTCCTTTGTTACTCGAAATATGTTATCAATGTCTACCTAATATTTATCTGATTATTAACATTTACGAACTTTAGCCTGTACAAATATTAACAAATATTAATAATAAACAGTTCGTTAGTAAATTAAAAAAAATTACAATTAATATACATACATATATGTATATTATGTTTTATTTTATTAATTTATACAACTTTTTTTCACTTCTATTCACCTTTTCACTTTCAACCGCCTATTAAACATTATTTTTTCTTTTAAGTTATTGGGGTTCCACACACGAGATGAATTTTTAAGCCGCACAATTTATGTTCTTTTATTCACACACGAGACTAATTCATCTGTCATAAAATGTATACGTGTACTCAGCTTTGTGTGTTAGTGTTTTTTATTCATTTGTAGTCTGTCTTTCGTTGTATACATTTTGTTGTACATACGGAACATATTTGGCAGAAATATGGCGAGAATAAATGATGAAGAATTGGCAATTATTTTAGGAGGAATTTGAAGTATAAGAAGCGAATTTACTGAATATTTTTGCAATGAGGGAAAATTTTAAACATCAATATAAAAAATTTTTAAATTGCTTCACAACTTCTATACTAATAAAAAAACTTTAGCCAACATTTTTCAAAGTTTTTAATTTAATTTTGTATGTAACTTATTGATTCTCTTAGAAATTTTGTATTTTTTAAGTAAATTCTGAGAATTTTTGTAATTAATCGTTAAAAAATTTTGTCTTTTTTAAAAGATTTATTGACAAATTTAATCAATTAACAATTAATAAACATAAACCGACTGATTTAAAAAAATATTTTCTGCTGAGAATGTTTCATACTGTTTTATTAAAAAATAAATGCATAAAGTTTGTTGGCGCGACCAACCCGCTTCTTTTTTAATAAGGTGCCCACACACGATTGATTTGTGCGTGTGATTTGTTCGTGTTCGACGTCTTGTTACAAGTTAATGGGGCTGTACGCGCACAAATCATAAGAAATTGAAAATTTTCAATTTCTTGTTATTTGTTGGATTGTTAGTGGACTTGTGCGCGAACATTTTAAAATTTTTCATTTTAGTGCACAACGAAACGTGTGTGTGCATGTGTGCATGTATGTACATATGTACTGCGGAGATGAGTAGCAAGCATTTTTCTGCATTTTTTATTTACTATTGTTTGTGGTCGAGTTGAATATTTTTAAAGATGGTAATTAAGGAATTTTTAATTTAATATGTATGTACATAGGTATATGTATTAAGATTTCAAAAGAAGAAAATGTCATTTGGCAAAACAATCTAAAAATATAAAGGGAGAAATAAAGAACAAAATAATTCGATCAAATTTTTTTTATATTACATACATATGTAAATATTTACATTTATTTATTTATTATACCATGACATATTTATGTATATACTCGTATGTATGAATGTATTTTCATACATTCATTTTCATACATTCATACATACATACATGCTTTTTAATAATATTAGTTTGCTTCTATGTAGGTACATATGTACATATGTATGCATATATAATTTGTTTTTGCCCATACAAATACATACATACATACATAGATATGTGTGTATGTAAGTATATAAACAAAAGAGAAATTGCATCATCCGCTTCACAATTCATGTTTTCTTCATGACGTATAAGGTTATTGTGATTTGTTCGTCGTTTGTGGAGAAATGGTACGCGAACAAATCACACGCACAAATCACTCGTCTGTGGGCAGCTTTATTCATGTTAACTCGACGATTGCTAAAAAACGAATAAATACGGTCTGTAAAAAAATACACAGAACCTGTGTATTCGTAAGTGTGTATGTTTTAGTTTTGTCCTGCTAATGCGGGTATGAGGTTGGTTGAAAAATTGTGCCAACGAAAAACCGCTCTCTTCACGCGAACAAATCACACGCACAAATCACTCGTCTGTGGGCAGCTTTATTCATGTTAACTCGACGATTGCTAAAAAACGAATAAATACGGTCTGTAAAAAAATACACAGAACCTGTGTATTCGTAAGTGTGTATGTTTTAGTTTTGTCCTGCTAATGCGGGTATGAGGTTGGTTGAAAAATTGTGCCAACGAAAAACCGCTCTCTTCACCCCTCTCGCCTAAAAACTCTCTTTTTATGCCAGCATAATTCATCTCGTGTGTGGAACCCCATTCACAAGATAACTTTTTTGCTGATGTGACGTCAAAAAAACCTGTGCAATGCGTAATCTGTTTTTAATCATTCTTGAGTAAGTTGAGTATATACATATATACATATATATACACTCTCAATTATAATTGGAAAAAAGGCAATTTTATTTTTAACCTTGATTTATAATTCTATCCTGAGACTTAGTCATTTTCCTTCACAATGGAAGTGTGCGAAGATAATAATGGTAAATACGCCAAATAAGCCTGAAAATCTTGTCACATCTTACAGACCTATCAGTTTGTTGGTTACGTTCTCCAGAATATTTGAAAGAATTTTAATAAGCAGATTGTCACCAATCTTGGAAAAATATAACATCATACCTAAATACCAATTTGGTTTCAGGCATAATCATGGCACGCCCGAGCAATGCCACCGTATAATAGCTCTAATACAGCCTTTTTCATTAAGAGAACATGTAGGAAATATCAATGTATTGGTGTTTTTACACATGTAGAAATTGATTGTTACATTTATTTTTTTACTGTAGCCTAACATCATATGAAAAGTTTGTATGCATACACACTGGATTGGTTTAGCGTGTTTATGGACGAAAGAATGAATCTACATAATTAAAAAAATTTTCCATAAAAAAATATATATACATATATAAAACAGCTTCTTCCCACTCAATATTCCACATCCTGAAAAATTAAAATATTCACAGTGTACTATGAATAACAAATAAAGAGACTAAAAAAAATAAGTATTTTCTTGCCCTCTTTTGCATGTGTTTTGTTGTTGCAAATTCTAAAATAAAGCGACAAATGAGTATGTTTCGTATTTTAGTTTGTCTCTTCTGTTTGGTTCGTGTTGTGTATGTGAAAATGACGATTGGTGCTCGGCCCATAGGGGCTAGTTTGACGATCAATGCTCTAATAAGAGATACGCTGGAAAATAAAAAATATTGTTCTGCTGTTTTCTTGGATGTGCAACAAGCATTTGATAAAGTATGGCATAATGGATTACTTTTTATATATAGCTTTTATTAACTTCACCTGTGGGTATGTTTGTAACTTTTAATATTATCGCACTACGAAGCGTATGAGTGTTATTCTCTTTTGAAAACCACGAAATATTCATCATCCGCACCAGCAGCCAGTTATTCTTAATTAGTCTTGTCATCGTGCTTAATTTTTCCTTAATCTAGCACTGAAAACTAAACCTATATCCGCCAATTTAAAAATATATTTTCATTCATGATTTACTAATAGAAGAATTAGTAAAATGAAAATCCATCCCTTTAGGCCAAACATACACATAAACCTCAGTTCATGCGAAACATCAAAGCTCTCTTTTTTCTTCCCAATTAGTATCCACTTTACGAAAATTGTAAAGATGGACAACTGAACGCTGATGAGAGGTGTAGCGGCCTAGAAATCGGTACTGATACGTTCTGCTAGACTGATTGGATATAATAATAATAATATTTTTTAACATAAAAAAAAATTATAAAAATATAGTTTAAAAATAAATTGGACTAAAAAGTAAAAAATAAATATAGTTTAAAAAACTAAAAAACACGCTTTTATAGCATATGAAACTAAAAAAAAATAAATGTAATTAAGGAAAACTAAAAATAAATGTAATTAAGGAAAACTAAAAAACGTGTTTCTGAAGAACATCGAACTAAAAAGTTAAAAATAATTTTCAAAAGAAAAATAAAACAAAAATAATTTTCAAAATAAAATTAAAACAAAAATGAATGAAAAAATACTAGTATTTTTTAGTTCGATGTTCTGCAGAAACATGTTTTTTAGTTTTCCTTAATTACATATATTTTTTTTTAGTTTTATATGCTATAAAAGCTTGTTTTTTAGTTTTTTAAACTGTATTTATTAAAAAATTTTAAATTTATTTGGGCATGTACTAAACTATTTATGTTTAAAATTTTATTTATGTTTAAAAATTTTATTTATTTGTTGCGGGTTAGCAATATCTAGATACCAACGAAATATATATCTAGATATTGCTAACCCGCAACAAATAAATAAAATTCATAGAATGTAAAAGTAAATGATGAAATATCAGACATATATAATATAAATGCAGGCGTTGCTCATGGTAGCGTTCTTGGGCCAATATTATACACAGTTTTTACATCAGATATGCCTGTAACTAACAATATTTTAATTGCAACTTATGCAGATGATACCGCTATATTAGCTTCTAGCTCTTGTCCAGTAGAAGCATCGAATCTCGTTCAAAATGAGCTATATCAAATTGAAAACTAGTTGTCCAAATGGAACATTAAAGTCAATACCGAAAAGTCGGTTCATATTGTATTCACATTACGCAAAAGAGTCTGTCCTCGATTAACTATAAATAATAGTGAAATTCCCCAAAAAGACTGTGTAAAATATCTTGCCCTGTAAAAGATTAACGTGGAAAGCGCATATAAAAGCTAAAAAAGAACATCTTAAAATTAAAACTAAACGGCTATATTGGTTACTGGGCCCTAAGTCCGAATTAAATATTGAAACTCAACTAATAATATATAAGACTATACTCAAGCCAGTGTGGACCTACGGCATTCAGTTGTGGGGAACTGCTGTAGCATGTGGCCAACAGTGTGTGGTATGCATTGCGATTCAATAGTACCGCAACATGCAAGCATTGACAAACTGCAAGCAAGATATTTTGTGTGTCGGTAATTTGACACTTGTACAGTTAATCAAGTGCAGCAGCACAATGCACTTAAATGAATCACATTTATTAACTGCATTTGTTTGATTGTAAATATAAGCAACACAAAGTATCTGTTGCTTTTAAGTACGCGCTCGTTGAACTTTAAAACTGTTGAACACATGCCATACATAAATAGTTGGAAGCTAAATATGCTTACCCAACAATAATATATATTTCTATTCTTTAACTCTTATGTTAAGGTACCCCTAAGAATTATTCTCATAATTAGTATATAAGCCCATGTCATTTAGTTTAGAATTCAATTAATAAATCATCACTCTTAGGAGCTCCAATAATAAAAGCTCTAAGACAAAAATAAAATAAATAAAAACTATTTTATTACATGGCGATCCTGCCAGTCTTTTTCAGCGAGTGCTACTAAACTGCACCCTGAAGAAGCAAGAGCAGCCTGCCAGTTTTCTTGGAGTGCTACTAGATTTGCACCCAGAAACAAGAGCAGAAGGAGAGGGTCCGCCTAGCCAAAATTCTACCAAAGAAGGATGACCGCCTAGCTAAGGGGCTTTGAGATAGCCAACATCTTCCACTAAAATACCACCACCAAAAATAACAGAAGGAAGACTGCCACCACAGACAACAATACAACAAAAAAACAATAGATATTTTTTTATATTTATGACCTTTATATTAAAAGTGGTGCGCTAAAGTCGCACACTAGGGCCAGTAAGCGTTAACCGCTCGTGGCAAACATTTTTTTTTCATAATATTAAAATAAATAAAATGTTACTTAAATAAAAATTAAATAAGACAAAAAGTAACACTTAAAGAATATTTTTAAATTTTTCAAGAAAATTATAACTTTATAATGGATTAAAGATAATAAAATTAAATTTAATTTTAACAATTAGAATAAAGTAATTAAAGTTAATTTAACTTTTTAATGTTTTAAGACAAAATAATATACATAAAAATAATATTATAAAATTAAAAGATGGGCAAAACAGAATCAAAATTAGAAAAGCCCAGTGCAAACGTGGTTACCAATTTGAAAATCATAGACCATAAGTCAGAAATAAATTCATTATGGCTACTAATGTTGATATTGGTGATAATATCAGCAATAAATCTATTACTTAAGATAAGTATATCTGTTGCAAAAAAGAGCTCTACGGAAGAAATTTGTTAGTAGAGCAAATGATTTGGAGAAAGTTTGTATTGACGAAATATTGCTAGTAGTTTTCGAAAATAATAATAAAAATAATTTGACATAATATAAAAATGTATTAGTGTAGACGACCTATATATATTAAATATGCCAAAATTAAGATATAAGTCACAATCATACAGCGAAGGCATTAATAGCCTGATGCTAAAGTCTGTAGTTAATCAAATAATAATATTAGAAATTTTTGTGGCAGTAAAAGATAAAAAAAATTAATACAGTATTAAAAATCACAACAAAATCTATGGCATATAAACAACAAAGTAATATCGAAAATATTCAGCATCAAATGTAAAATAATGATAAAAAGCCCAATATGACGTCAGAAGAAAACTATTTACTAAAGGAAATCCTGACTTAGGACAATTTTTCCCAAGGCTTGAGAAAGTGGCCGGTGAACAAATAGGCACCTAATGAGAAAATTTTAGAATTTATCTCAATTAAATAATTTATAAATAAAAGGGCATAAAAGTAGCGCTACTACTTAATGAGGTGACCAATATAAATGATAAGAATGCTAAGGCAATTCTTGATATAATGCTGAAATACCATGATGATCCGATAGAGGGAGGACATTGTGGAATATATAGAACAATAGAGAAAATTAAGAGGTATTACTATTGGAAAAATATGATAAAAGACATAACGAAATATGTTAAATTATGTCAAAAATGCCAAAAATCAAAAACAGTAAACCATAACAAAAGTCCTATGACTATAATAGAAACACCAGAAAAAGCATTCGACACGGTGTATGTAGATACAATAGGGCCATTTCCGAAATCGATTAATGGAAATGAATATGCAATCACTTTAATATGTGATCTTACTAAATATTTGGTAACAATACCAACACCAGATAAATCTGCAAAAACAATCGCTAAAGCGATATTTGAAAATTTTGTATTGACCTATGGTCCAATGAAAACGTTCATCTCGGACATGTGAACAGAGTACAAAAATTCTATACTGACGGAACTATGCACACTACTAAAAATTGAAAGTATAACTTCCACAGCGCATCACCATCAGACACTAGGAACAATAGAAAGAAGTCATAGAACTTTTAACGAATATGTTCGTTCTTATATATCTGTGGACAAAACGGACTGGGACGAATGGTTAAAATATTTCACTTACTGCTTTAATACGACGCCATCAATGGCACATAACTACTGTCCTTATGAGTTAGTATTTTCAAGATTACCAAACAATTTTAGACAATTTGCTAAAGTAGATATTGTGACACCACTATACAATGCCAAAGAGGCAAAATTTAGGTTAGAAGTAGCACATAAGAGCGCAAATACTTTTAGATAAAAATAAAATAAAACAGAAATTAAATTATGATAGGAATATTTTAGAACATAATTTTAAAATAGGAGATTTAGTTCTACTTAGGAATAATTCAGGCCATAAATTGGAAAACTAGTATAAAGGTCCGTATAAAATTAAGAAAATAGATTTAAGAAATAATGTTACCATAGTAGATAAGAAAACCAATAAACAACAACTAGTTCATAAAAATGGACTTAAGATGTTTAATAATAACTAACATTTAATAGTATTGTTTGGCGAGACTACTATAAAATTAGAATATAAGTACATACATCTAAATATTATAATTTTTTTTCTTTTCTTTAAAAACAAAATAAATATTATATTACACTTATACTTAGACTAATTAAAAACTAATTGTAAAAGAATGTCCATAAAAATATCGTTATATGAACATTCTTGTAAAAGGTGGAGGTGTAGCATGTGGCCAACATGTAATTTTAAACATTTTTCTTCATAATATTTAATTGAATTATTGTCTTGTTTCATTTATTGGTAAAGGTATAATATGAGAAAAAACAAAAGTTTCTTTCTGAAATTTTGGAATTTTTACGTTAAATATTATAATTGAATTATTATACTATGCTTGTAATTCAAGGATTTCGTACAATTGTTCTACAGAATATATTTCATGTACTTGATCATTTATTAATTTGTAAATGTTTGCTATTTCATTGTAACTTAAAATTAATTTGGAAATAATAATTAATTTTGCCAAGACAATGCTTTCTGATATATTGTTAATCTGGTTTGTTAGTAAATCGATATTATAATAGTATAGGATCCCACTATAAAACGACCTTCACCGAGCTGGTTAATGGATGAAAAGTATTTTATATCCAATTAAATATGTCAAGAAAAATATTGCAAATGGGTTGTCTAAAAAATTTCAGTCCAAAATAAAAATAAAAAAAATTTTTTTTTTAAACATTTCACCGGTTTGGTTAATAGACAAATTCCACACCAATCGAAAGTATGAAATGAAAAGTAGGTTGACAATTTTTTTTCCGTCACAGCTCTTCGGTAGGCAGGTATAAACAGGTAAATCGATACTAGTAACTTGCACCGGTGTGGTTAATAAATTTAAGTTTAATTAAAATAAAGTTTATTTTATTACAAATACAGTGGTATAGGGTTGTCTGCGAAAAATCAGTCCTGAATTCCGGTTGTCGAGTTTTAAAAAGTAAAATATTACTGCGAGGGAATGCGTGCGACTGAGAGGTTTAATATTTTCTTTTATAAATTTTAATAATTTTATTCGGGCTCAAGGTCATACCATTTATTTAAATAAAACTCTTTTTTGTTTTATTAAACTTTGCAATTTTAATTATTATATATTTATTACTTCAATATTTCGAACACCTTCGGTGTCCTTCCTCAGGAAAAAACTATTATAAAAATAAACAAAAACAAACAACAATAAAAGCATTATTTAAAAATAATGTTTACAAAATAAACAAAAATAAAGAAAGAGTAAGGAACAAAGAATATATTTTTATGTCTTACATTAAATTAGGTTAGAAAGTAACTAATAGCTTTTTTGTTTATATTTTGCTAATATATGTTTATATGCATGCGCGCAATTTTCTGTGTCTGTTTTGTAGTTCATCCGTATGTTCGCGGGAGTATTAATTATATGTAACATCTCAATTGTGTACCTTTTTTTGTAATTGTTTTCTTGTTGTAATATTGCTGTATCAATAATATTGGGAGAGTGCCCACTAGTTGCACAGTGGGTTGCTAACGCTGTTTTTTGTTCTGTTTTACCTTTACGTGTTTTATAGTCAGATCTATATGCTGATAATCTAGTACGTAGTTTAGACTTTGTCGTTCCTACATATATTTTGTTACATGTATTCAACCCGTCGCCGTTACAAGGTATTTGGTATATTACATTGGATTTATCTAATATATTCACCTTTGTTTTTATTTTTGAAAATAGTGTGTCCAATGTTTTGTCAGTTTTTAGTGCAATATTAACATTTTGGTTGTCGAATATATCTGAATAAGTAATTCTTTCAGAAAACCCAGGAACATGAGTCATTGATTTAAAAATTTTTTGGTGCTTTTCAACTGGTTCTTTGTTGAAATTTTTCATTGCGTTTTTTACGATTTCGTTTGTCATAGTGAACGAAAAACTATTTTTTTGTTTTTTTTTTTTAATATTCTTTATTTTTGTTTATTTTGTAAACATTATTTTCAAATAATGCTTTTATTTTTGTTTGTTTTTGTTTATTTTTATAATAGTTTTTTCCTGAGGAAGGACACCGAAGGTGTTCGAAATATTGAAGTAATAAATATATAATAATTAAAATTGCAAAGTTTAATAAAACAAAAAAGTGTTTTATTTAAATAAATGGTATGACCTTGAGCCCGAATAAAATTATTAAAATTTAAAAATTATAAGGTCGAATATTAAAAAACCAACATATTTTCTTTTATAATATTTGTTTCTTTTTATATATATATTTTAAAAGGCTGATAATATTCGCTCATTACCTTTTTAAACTTTTTGTATATGTAAATATTTATGTCTTACTGTACTAATTGGCAATATGATTTGGAAAAATTTGAGGATTTTATGCAAGAGTTTAATCCATCGAATTTTTGTATAATAGGTGATCTCAAGGCAAGAATTAAGGAGGAACAAGAACAAGTCTTAGATAAGCAACTTTTGAAGTATTTAACACACATAAGTGCAATTAGGCTTTCTAAAGATGAAGTATGTAACACGCAAAATAAAAGACTAATGGCTCTAATTGAGAATATTGGTGGAATAGTTCTGAACGGTAGAACGATAAATGATTCAGCAGGAGAGTGCAGTTTTTATGGTGCAAGAGGAAGTTCTGTCATTGATTATGCTATATGTTCATATAGTTTTCTACAATTTGTGGATGATTTTAGAATTGCCGCCAAACCTTAAATTAAGAATATTTGCGCTGTCAGCAATAGAAATGATAATAATAAGAGGTTAAGAATGCAATGGAACACAAAAAACGCTTCGAAATATTTTGATAATCTCCAATTACTTTCTGGACTAATTGATCTTCGTAACCACATAACGGTAGATGAAATAGTTACAACAATAAAAAAGAAAAAATGATACAAGTTATCGCCCTAAAAGCAATACAAAAACATTCCAACCTAACCAAAAATGGTTTGATTGGCAATGTGTACGTTCTAAAAACCACCTCTCAGACTGTTTGAAAAAACTAAGTAACAATCAAACGGTGCTAAATGAGCAACGTTATTATATTGCCAGAAGTAAACATAGAAACTTATGCGGTTCTAAAAACAAGTATATCAAAAGAGAAATATTGATATGCTAAATAAGGTAAAAATCAGGAGCGACTGGTGGAAAAAACCTAACACTATGAAGTCAAAGGCTCCTACTATAAATCATAATATAAATGTTACGGCTTTCTATGCGCATTTCAGCAATATGTATAAAGATGATAAATCAAACTCCATGATAAGTTGGACAATGTCATACTATGTAGACGCTTTTCTTGATTCACCATTTGAAATATGTGAAATATTAAAAGTTATTAAAACTTTGGAAGAAAATAAGGCACCTGGGGAAGAAGGAATTAGCTTTGAATACTACAAATTTGCACAAGAATCTTCTTACAAGAGAAAATCCCTAAAAGTTTTCAAAAATCAATCCTACTGCCGCTATTCAAGAAAGGTGATCCATCTGCTGTAACTAATTATTAAGAGTAGACAACATATTCAATTTGGTAAATATTATTAAAATAAATGAATTTAATGGCAAAATTACATATGCTTTCTTCGTTGACTTTTCCTGTGCCTTTGATTCAATTCCTAGAATCAGTATGTTTTATAAACTCGCTTGCATTGGGATATTAACAGAGTTAATAAGAATTCTGCAATGTGCGACAACAATGAAAGCTGCATATGGAATGGAACTACCTGCTCCGAGCCGTTTCCTGTCAAATTAGGTGTAAAGCAAGGATGTATTCTCAGTCCAATATTATTTTCACTGTATGTAAATGACAGACATGTTGCCAGGAGAAGTAAACGTGGCGAACACAAATATAAAAGCTCTGCTATACGCTGATGATATATTCTTACTTGCCGATTCTCCATCTGATCTACAAAACATGATCAATGTCCTTCATAAATACTGTTTTACTTGGTGCTTAAACGTAAATCTCAATAATTCTAAAATCATGGTATTCCGTTCTGGGACCAGAATTTCATCAAACCTATGTTGGCACCTCGGCAACGAAAATATAGAGATCGTTAATAATTATAAATACCTGGGAGTTGATATCCCCTATAATCTATCTTTCAAAAAGCTCTTAAGAAACAAACTAACTTCTTCTAAACTTGCAATTAATTCTACATGGTCTAAAAACATTAAAAACCCACAAATATCTAACAAGAATAAACTTCGTATTTTCTATGCTGCCTCAAGAGCAATTATGTGCTATGGTGCTCAAGCCTGGGGTTTTAAAAAGTTTGATGAAGTGGAGAAATTATTTAGATTTTTTATTAAAAAAATGTTCCACTTACCTGAAACAACATTATATGATACATTTAGAAACCGGTATCCCCTCTCTATTTTTTACCACACTAAAACTACACTTTTCTTATACATATAAATAAAGTATTGAACATGACTCCTAATAGGCTTGCAAATATACTGGCGAACGAAGTCATTAATCAAATATATGCTGGGCAAATGAATGGTATGTTCTCTGCCAACAGTTACAATTTAATCCCAATTCCAATTGACCGCTATCTCTAGAATGGAAGCAGATATTAAACGTCTTAGTAATCAAAGATAATAAAGAATACGTATCAAAAGCAAAAAGTTCTCATGTAGCATGTGGCCAACAGTGTGTGGTATGCATTGCGATTCAATAGTACCGCAACATGCAAGCATTGACAAACTGCAAGCAAGATATTTTGTGTGTGTCGGTAATTTGACACTTGTACAGTTAATCAAGTGCAGCAGCACAATGCACTTAAATGAATCACATTTATTAACTGCATTTGTTTGATTGTAAATATAAGCAACACAAAGTATCTGTTGCTTTTAAGTACGCGCTCGTTGAACTTTAAAACTGTTGAACACATGCCATACATAAATAGTTGGAAGCTAAATATGCTTACCCAACAATAATATATATTTCTATTCTTTTACTCTTATGTTAAGGTACCCCTAAGAATTATTCTCATAATTAGTATATAAGCCCATGTCATTTAGTTTAGAATTCAATTAATAAATCATCAGTCTTAGGAGCTCCAATAATAAAAGCTCTAAGACCAAAATTAAATAAAATAAAAACAATTTTATTACTTTGAGATTAATTGTCAACGCACCGAAGTATGTATCTAACAAAACAATTCATAACGATTTATTTATTCCAAAAATTAAAGATGAAATCAACAAGTTCAGCGAAAATTATCAACAAAGATTAATGAATCATTGTAACCCATTGGCGATATCGTTACTAGACGATACTAATGAAGTGAGAAGACTTAAGCGATATCACATTCTTGATTTACCCTTCCGGTAACCTTATGTTTACGATAATTTAGACTTTGTCAAAATTCTTTAAAACTCTAATATTCTATAATATGTTAAATATTGAAAATAATTTTTATACATTTTTCTTTTAACTTACTACTAGTATATCAAACCTTATTGTTACAATGTTGTTATCCTCGTTGGAGCACAACAACGAATGAATTGTTAAAATTTATCTAATTTGCTTATTATCCTATATAGGATAGATTGTAAATAAAGTTATGGAATAAAAAAAAATTATAACAGGATATGGTGAGCGCCAACAACTTTACTCACTTAAGCTACCCACACACGAGTGATTTGTGCATGTGATTTGTTTGCCTACCATTTCTCCACAAACGACGAACAAATCACAATAACCTTATACGTCAAGAAGAAAACATGAATTGTGAAGCGGATGATGCAATTTCTCTTTTGATTATATACTTACATACATACACATGTAAGAATGTATGTATTTGTACAGGCAAAACCAAATTATAAATACATACAAATGTATGTATGTACATAGAAGCAAACTAATTTATTAAAAAACATGTATGCATAAATGTATATACAAACACACATACATACGATTAGATAAATATGTAATATAAGATGAAAACATTTGATGGAATTATTTTGTTCTTCATTTCTCCCTTTATATTTTTAAATTTTTTTTTGCCAAATGACATTTTCTTCTTTTGAAATCTTAATACATATACCTATGTACATATATATTAAATTAAAAATTCCTTAATAACCATCTTTAAACATATTCAACTCGACAACAAACAATATTTGAATATTTCATAGTAAATAAAAAATGCAGAAAAAACTAAAAAATTTTTCTTGCTACTCATCTCCGCAGTACATACATACATGCATACGAGTCATTCCATGTCAGACCGAACACCTTTTTTACACCACCTCTTCCGATTTTCTTTAAATTTGCCAGACGTATTAAACATAAAAAAATATTTTTTTTTTAAAAAGTTATTTGCATTTGAAAATCGTCAAAATCGTGAAAAATCTTCCGACATGACAACATTTAAACTAATGTTTTTATAAAACTAGTGAATGGATTTTGAAGTTCAATACCTTATTTTAAAGGTATTTAAACCTTCTTTTTAAAAAAAATATTATTTTTTATAAATTAATTTTTTTTTATTATTAAAATTTGGTTTTTTTATTTAATTTCTGTTTTGCACAATCTTCCAACAAGTAAAAAAATCTGAAAAAAATATTTTCTTAAAGGTTAATATATTCTTAACATTCCCTCAAAATTTTAGAGTGGAGGTCGAATGGATTCTATTTTTTTGCGATTTTTTTCCATTGCAGCACCACAAAACAATTACATTTTGTATATAAAAATTTTATTTTCAGCCATGTTAACGAAAATGTCAACGCATGTATGTATGTGTGTAATTATTCAAAAACACACAAAATTTCATACTTAAGTAAATATTGAATCAAAATTCATATTGTTCTGGAGATTTGTTTGTTTTGCTTTTTTTGTATATTATTTTTTTGTATATAAACATTTTATATAATAATAATAATAATACATAACTAAAAGTTAAATAATAAGCATTCATATACATATACATACAATACATGCGTTGACATGCTTGAAAATAAAATTTTTATAAACAAAATGTAATTTTTTTGTGGTGCTGCAATGGAAAAAAATCGTAAAAAAATAGAATCCATTCGACCTCCACTCTGAAATTTTGAGGGAATGTTAAGAATATATTAACCTTTAAGAAAATAATTTTTGCAGACTTTTCGACTTGTTCGAAGATTGTGGAAAACAGAAATTAAGTAAAAAAACCAAATTTTAATAATAAAAATAAATTAATTTATAAAAAATAATGTTTTTTTTAAAAAGAAGGTTCAAATACCTTTAAAATAAGGTATTGAACTTCAAAATCTATTCACTAGTTTTATAAAAACATTAGTTTAAATGTTGTCATGTCGGAAGATTTTTCACGATTTTGACGATTTTCAAATGCAAATAACTTTTTAAAAAAAAATTTTTAATTTTTTTCCCGAAACACGTGTAAAATATTTTTTAATGAAGACTTTGTTCTCAAATTTTGAAAGACATCGGAGACATCAAAGTCAATTTTTAGCAAAAATCGTACGGTTTGACATGGAATAACTCATACATGTTATCTCTTTTACTTTTCGTTGTGCACTAAAATGAAAAATTTTAAAATGTTCGCGCACAAGTCCACTAACAATCCAGCAAATCACAAGAAATTGAAAATTTTCAATTTCTTATGATTTGTGCGCGCACAGCCCCATTAACTTGTAACAAGACGTCGACCACGAACAAATCACACGCACAAATCAATCGTGTGTGGGCAGCTTTAGGAATTATTTCAAGTATATGCAAACTTCTTGGTGTCAATATTTACATGGTACCTTAGCTCAGTGGTATGCGCGTTGACTGTTAAACCAATGACATGTAGTTCAAATAACGTGGAAAAATTGAATTTGAAAACAAATTTATTATTGCAATATTACTAAAAAACTACTGGATTATAGAATTGAGAAAATGAAATAAAAACGGAAAATTATTTTTTATATATACTTATGTATACTTTACTAACTACCGATTGACTTTTTGACCTTTTTTACGGACAATTGACCACCGCGTTGACAATTGACATCGCAATGTTGAAATAGTTAGTTGCTTCCACTAAAAAATCATCCAAGTGTCAGGCACCACTAGTTTCAAAATAGTTAACTTAAATTTAACTCAGTTTCTGACAGGGGAGCTACACTAAAAGGCGTAACAAAGTATAATTTCATTAAGCTGTAACACAGCTCGTATGTTAGCTTATCAACAATCATGTGTATAACACTGAGGAAATTGAGAGGGTTGTGTTTATATTTTTCAGCATTTTTAAAGAATTCGAATAATATTGTATTTGTGTGTAGAATCTCTTTTTGGCCATCACTGTTGTAGAGCATAGATTTTCAGCAGCATTTGCAAGCAAATAAACAAATTTCATATCAAAATTACAGGAAATAACCAATTATGCAGTCTGAAAAATATTCTATCACTGCAAATTCTTTTAGCAGTATACAATGTTTCTTATGTAAAAAAAACAGAGAAAATGTTTAAAAAATTAGAAAATATTTCCTAAGGAATTATAACATTGGAGCATTTGTATATCAAACGTTTGACTTCTTTGTTGATTCGGTAATTATGTTTTTCATTCTCTATAATAACCCTGCAGATAACGGTACTAGTCCATACATGAATGTAAAGGGTAGTCCATAGTGGAGTAGGAGTACTCCAAATATATGAAATGAAGATGGTCGATTTAACATTGCCAAGTCCTAGGATTGGCCTTGCATTACACCGCAGTAGTCCCAAAACTACTACTCAAGATGGTTAGTTTTAAAACAACTCTATTTCACTATTCTATGAAACAGTAATAATCAGCGTTGTCAACTTTGAAATTTCAAAAGGCACCAAAATGGAGAAAAAAACGCGCTATTCAACAAAAAACGCACCAAGTTCAGAATTTTTTTTTTTTATTGAATTAATTTTTTTTTTCTTTACAAAATCCAAAATTCTAATGTTGATACAATATTGTGCCATTGCATGAAGTGAATCATTATCCACCCTTTTTCAATACTAGATAATATTGTTTGTAGCTAAATGGGTTTAAAGCTGTAATGTGTTTCCGTGTTCCAGCATGCCGAACAAGGTTGGATATTTAGGCGTGATATCGCATTTGCAATAACATCTTGCTTTTATGTTATTATTTGGACAAGGCCGAATCCATTGCTTAAACTCACATTGTGATTCCCAAATCTTTTTGTATTTCGCTTATGATCTCCTTTTTTAGACTCCATTATTGATACTAACTTTAAATATTTCTTTTAGTAAATAGAAATTTTATTAATTTTAGTGTCACAACACTTATATAAACTTTTACGCATTTTATAAAAAACGAACAATGATCTCAAGTCTCAAGAATATTATGTTTTTGCTAAGCTCTTTAACAGACTTGACAACAACTTTTACGACAAAAAACAATTATGTACTCTGAAAATCTAAAAGGGACAACAAATTTCTTATAATGAAATGTTACAAATTATCTATAACAACAAGACGGTTTAACGGGTTTTGTGAATGTGTTTTGGTACCTCTTAAACATTATTAATGGTTGCTCTTATTATGGTCTGTAAAATTGAATGTAAAAACTGTAGACAATTGAATGAAATGAAAATGAAAATTCTTTTTTCTCATACTGAAACAAAAAATTTTGTTTAATATGCTTTGGAGCCACCCAAAATTAAAAAAAGGCACCAAAATTAAAAAAAAAGCGCACCACGCACCAACTTAAATATTTTTCGCACAAAACATTTAGAAAAGCACCAAAAAATGTGCGAAACGCACCAAGTTGACAACGCTGCTAATAATAACTTTACATTTAAGCTTTTTATTTTGATTTATTAAATTTAAAATAACAATATAAACCAAAAACATACATACATATTTCAGGTAACTTAAAAAACTAAATATGTAAATTAATTATTAAAGTGCCGCTTTTTTACCCACTTGAAATGAAGATCTTAATACCTTCGCAGCATTCGAGGAATAATTGGATGTTGCGGCTTAAATAGATTTCATAACTTACGATTAAATAATCAAAATTCATAGCGTAGATTGTATATTTTTTTTATTGATTTCTTAAACTTTTCTCTCCACATATTCCATCAGTGTTGTGCATCATACAAATAAAAGGATCTAAACAAACAAAAAATTGTTAAGTATTTTAAAAAAATTTGCATTGTATTTGTTCTTATTATACCTACAATGTGAAATTTCAACGCAGGCATTTAGTCCTTTTAGGTTTCCACTATTTGTCTTCATTTCTTGTTTATTAATTTAAATTCAAACCAAATTTTCTTTTTTATTTCTAAATTAAAAATTAATGAATGATGCCATCAGGGTTACCAACTTAATAATTGAATACAATAGATCATACAGTTCTTGGCAACACTACATGTTAAAATACAACCATTTGTCATACCATGGTTCGTCTACAGTACATTGGATCATGTTTGCACCAGTCCATTTAAGAAACAATGGAGTACGTAGTCCAATATTATCCGCAGGGAACTTACTCACTAACGATTCCGTCTTTGCCATAAGGGCACACGGGGCCCGTGCCCAGGGCCCCGAAAGGCCGATATATTCGATTACACGAAAGAAAGAAGTTAAATATTTTGTATTTTTCTGGTGATTTTCAGCAATTTTTTTGCTAATTTTTTTTTTGTTAATTTCAAAAACAAACAGGAATAAAAGAAAATTTAACCGAAACTTAAATATTAACAAATACTAAAAAAATGTATTTGGGTGATTTTTCTACTGCGATACAAACAAAAAAAAACTGGCAGCCCTGACTGGCGTACATAGTAATAGTTGACATTGTGTATATTTAGGGGATTTCACGTATGAATGTCAAAGTTTAACGCAGTCAATAAGTGTAAGGTCAACTCAGTGAAGTGAAGGCGTCTTAGTTGTAACCAACTTGTCTATATTGTTTTATAATTAATTTAATTACATATGTCGAAAAGAACATATTTAAGTGGTTCACAAAAAAGAAAAAAAGTTCTAGCTCAAAAAGAAATAGCCGAAAAACTTCCTAAACTCACTTCATTTTTTACGGTGGGAGAAATAAACAGGATGACTGATTCATCACCTTCATCACCTCAAGATCCGGTTACATTCGAACTTCAACGGGAAAAAGAACTTACGTCTAACAAAAATGATAATATTATGCAAGTTCCAGATGTAAAGACAGTAACAGGTGCATTAGATGCTGAATCCTCCAATTCAAGCTTCTGTGACTTATTATTTACGAGCATAGAAAGTGTATCTTCTGATCCTGGTACGTACTGTGATGAAATTTTAACGGAAGAAGTACACGATATTTGGACTCAAAAAGGGCCAAAATTTTTTCAAAATAAAGAGTGTGACTTTTCCGAAACTTCTAAATTTGTTTCAGATTCAAGCAGTAAAACAAAAACTAGATACTTGACTAAAAATATGTTCACCCGTATATTGACGAATGGGAAGTCTTTAGAAAGAAAATGGCTCCTATTTTCACCGTCAAAGAACTCTGTATACTGTTATTGCTGCCGTCTACTGAATAATACTACTGGTACTGGTCATAGTTTGAGATCTCCAAATGAATGTAAAGACTGGAAACATATAAGTAATTTATTAATGGAGCATGAGAACAGTTTACAACACAGGGAATCAATGATGAAATATGTCGCAAGATGCAAAACTACTGGGCGAATTGGCAACGAGTTTTTGTCCCAATATAATATACAAGTCAATTATTGGAAGAATGTACTTAAAAGAATTGTTGCAGTAGTGAAATTTTTGGCTTCCAGAGGACTTGCTTTTCGTGGTGATAATGAAATGTTAGGGTCTCAAAATAACGGAAATTATTTGGGATGCTTAGAACTAATTAGTGAATTGGATCCTTTTCTTGCTGATCACATGCGAAACTGCGGAAATAGTAGAAAAGGAAATACATCATATATTTCTGCAAATATTTGTAATGAATTTATTAATATAATGGGACAGCAAGTGCTAAAAGCGATTGTTAATGAACTAAAAGCTGCAAAATACTACTCAATTAGTGTGGATTCTACACTAGATCTTTCACATGTTGACCAAGTCACCTTTATCGTTAGATACGTCAAAGACTATTGAGAGATTTTTGCAATTTTTGCCTATGGATGAACATAATGCTCAACACATAGCAAGTGCCATTTTAAACTTTACTGAAAGTCTTGTTATTCCTATAAAAGATTGCCGAGGGCAGAGCTACAATAATGCATCAAATATAGCAGGAAAGTATTCTGGTGTTCAGGCAAGAGTTTTTTTTTTTTTTTTTTTTTTTTTTGTGATAATTTTATTATTTATTGAATCTTTAATTATTTAAATTGAATTATCAATAAGTTTTTCAAATCTTAAATCTAAAAAAAAAATATTAAATATAAGTTTAGCCAATGCTAAACAAAATTTTTAATTTCAACGGTTAATTTTTGTTGTTTTACATTTCTCGTGAACGGCCGAGAAAAAGAGTATCCCTTCTTTTCAGCCGGGTGTGGCCTCTATAATGAAGAATATTGCGCGCAAGTGGATTTGGGTGCAACTCAAGTTTTTTTATATATTTTTTCGCGTGTTTTGAAAATACTGTCTTCACCAACGGAACGTCTAGGTCTTTATGAATTCGATGGTTTCTGACATACCAGGGGGCTGCTGTTATTTTACGTAGGATTTTATTCTGTCGCCTTTGAATTCTTTCGACATTCGATGCTGAGGCAGTGCCCCATAACTGGATTCCATAGGACCATATTGGTTTCAGGATCGCGTTGTATAACAAAAGTTTACAGTCAAGACTTAATATAGAATTTCTTCCAATAAGCCAATTCATTTGAGCTGCTTTTAATTTCATTTGAGTCAACTTTGCGTCTATATGCGATTTCCATTCAGGCAAGAGTAAAAGAAAAATGTGAATTTGGCATTTTTGTTCCATGTGCTGCACATTCATTACATTTGGTAGGTGTTGAAGATGTTCAATGTGTTTGAGATGCAGTATTCTACTTCCAATTCGCCCAAAAATTATTTTATTTTTTCTCGGCTTCTACCAAACGATGGAAAGCTATGACAGCGAACTTGGGAACAAATAAAGTTTTGAAGTCTCTCCCGGATACTAGATGGTCTGCACGAGCTAATACTATTAATGCTTTGCAAAATGTTTATTTTCATATATCTGAAGCTTTAACATCAATTGCAAATGACATCAATCAACCAGGAGAAACAAGAAACGAAGCTCAAAGCCTAGCCAAAAAAATGGAAGAATTTGAGACTATGCTTCTAACGAAGATTTGGAATGATATTTTAGGAGTTATAAAGAAAACAAGCATAAGTTTACAAAAAAACACTTTGACACTGGACGTTGCAACAAAAAATTTACGCATCTTTAATCGACTATGTCAGTAACGCACGCGATAATTTCGATCAGTACGAATCGGCCGGTAAAGAAAGAAGACCCAATGGTGACTATAAAAATGTGTTTGAAAGAAAAAAATTCGCAGCACACGTCTTACGTTTATTCCCATAATGGACACATTACATGTTCATTTAAAAAAGCGTTCTGCTGCATACCAAGAAATTGATGAAATTTTTAGTTTTCTTACTCAATTAATAACAATTGATTCTGACCAAACACATTAATGCTAAGGAGTTCATATCAGAATGTTTTCAGTTAAGGCAGTACCTCAAGAAAATAGCAACGGAATGATCGGATTTGAGTATCTCAGCTTTAGATGACCAAATAAAGTCCGATAAGTTAGAAGAAACTTTTCCAAATATTGAAATTGGTGGCAAGAATATTTCTTTGTTTAATGATCACTAATTGTAGTGGAGAGCGGTCATTTTCTCGGCTAAAGAGAATAAAAAATGAATTACGAACGTCTCTCTTACAAGAACGCCTAACTAACTTGTCAATTATGTGCATTGAAAGTGATGTCCTTCAAAAAATTGATTTTGAGGATATAATAGAAGATTTTGCAGCACAGAAATCCCGAAAAAAAAACTTTAGCGTAGCCAATTTAAATCAGAACATAAATACCTAGGTTATATTTCTTATAACAATAAATAACATGTATTAAATTTGTATTAAACATAATAAATTTAAAATCATAACAAAAAAATTCTTGTCATTGGTTTATTTTTACTTTCAAGTGGGGCCCCAAATTATTTTGTGCACAGGGGCCCCGACATGCCTTAAGACGGCCCTGCTCACTAATACTAATCGCAAAACATTCACAGTTTAAATTTTGAAGATCACTGTTGCAGAGCAACAACTTTAGTTTTTCGCATAATCTACCCGTTACGATTAAACAGCCTACTCTAAGCAAAAAAATTTTGTCGTTTAATTGTCGATAACAAATAACAATATCGTTTTCTGTCTCCATAATATTAAATCTAAGGTAAACATCTGGCACAGCCACAACTGCGAAATAGACTATTTTGCTATTCGATAACATTTTTAACATATTTTGTTATCGTCAAGTTAACGACAATAATTTTTTGTTGTTATTAGATCCCTTTGTAAAAATTTATAAAGATTAGTAAATGAGTAATAACTGAGTAAACAGCAGAATTTACTCTCCGAAAAAATGTTTGCCCAAAAAATTACGAGAACGGAAAAATTCGTTAGATTTAGGCAACAGCTGATGGAAAATAAATGTAGTGTTGAAATTTTTTTTTTCATTTTTGGATATTTGAACATCGGTACTCGATTAAATACTTTTTATAACACAAATATTTTAATAAAATATAAACAATTTAATATATGTAATCTCTTCCATTTCTTCTTTTTTTATTTTGCATATTTGTGCGTGGTTTATTCAAAGTACATGAAAATTGGTTTTTGCTACTGACTATCGTAAAAGTACTCAAGTACTTTAGAATTTTACAACTCCAAAGAATTAAAATAACAACCCGACAAAACTAAAATAACTCTCATTTTCCATTAAAAGCCATGTATGTATGTAATTGTTTCACAAACAAGTTCAATTTAATGTTAGTTTTGTTTTATTTTTAGTTTGATAAATATTTTCGTCACAAATTGCACACTTTTTGTTTGTTTACCTTTTGAATCATATGTTTTCTTGTTTTACTAAACTTTACAGCGAGAAATTTCTGCAGTAAAAAATTTCAAGTTCTCAGTTAAGAACTGTCACTTTACGCTCTCAATTTGAGTTCTCATTTACTGTATTTTGTGTAAACGAACGCAATTTAGTAAAATGCAGTGAATTCAGTAAAAAATAGTAAATACTTTTGCGTACTCGAACACACTTATTACATAGGTAATAGTCAGCTGTTCCATCATACATACACAATATTTTATTTGTAAATAAAAATACATACAGTATTAAAAAATACAATTTAACAATTAAAGGCCCAACCATAATATGCATAAGCTGGCTTAAGCTAATGTCAAAATTGAACGAAAAGTCTGTCAAATGCTTAAGGAAATTTGCAGAGACTTTTAGGTGGCTGTAATGTACTTATGCGACTTAAAATTTAAGTAGTCATAGTTGCACACATATGTAGCATAAATAATTTTTCGAAAAATTTGTATCTTCTTATTTATCCTAAACAAATTGAGTCTTGCACTCAAATGTATATAAAACGATTGTAATTAAAAAAAAAAATATGCTAAAATATACGTATGCATATTATTATTTTTACTAATAATAAGAAAAGATACAACCGAAATTATGTACTTTGTAGTATTTATATTATTTAAGGGCAAAAGTACTAAAATATACATTAGTGGAAATAAAATATGTTAAATAAAATATATGAAATATATTTTCTTCCACATTTTCTATTAAATTTTATATGTAAACTATTTCGTCTTCTTTTTCCATTTTCAAAATTAATTTATTTTTACGTACAAACATACATATATATGTATGTATTAGAAGAAAAGCTGATTCCGTACGGAATGTGCGTTCAGTTTCGCACTTTGCTTAAGCAAATGACGTTTCATAAAACTTAACGAAAATTTTGCTTAAGTTCATTATAGTTGCCACATACGATTTACATGTATTCGCACAGTTGCTTAAGCTGACTTAAGCTAGCTTATGCATATTATAGTTGGGCCTTAAATCAATCAACACCATAAATTTTTCTGATGTGCTTTAGTGTGGCATTGTATTAAATAAACTATTAATTGTTGTTGGACTGTTGAAGTATTAAAGGCATATAACTGGTCACTAAAATGATCCGGCGGCGATTTATTCAATAACCAGCTAATGTACACCATTTCACCTTCCTCGACGGTTAGTAGAATCGTCACCGAAGTAAAACAATTGATAAAATAACTGCTTACACAGCTTAAGAAATTTAATGCGTCTACTTATATTTTAGAAATGCTGCAGATAATTAATATATCACCAGATAAAAGAATTAACTTCAAGCAGATACTGATAGTGTAGCGCAGAGTTATAGGCATTTAGTATATAAATCTAAATGGCAAAATAAATTTATAAAGATTAATATTAATATTATAAAGATTAATTTTCAAAATTCATAAACCTTTCTAATATATTTAGAGTTCTTCCAAAACTTTTTCATTTCCTCATATTTAAACTTAAATATTTTTTTTTCAATTGACAACTTGGAAAAAATTATATAATTCAAAAACCATTTGAAATATAAAAAACAATTTTTTAATTTATTTCAAAAACCGGAAAAACGAAAATCAATTCAAAGTGAATATTGTATAGTTCATTGTTTAAAAATATTGTTGTTATCCAGTTTTTTTTTTATTTTTTGTATACATACATATCTAATCCTGAAGAAGCTACACAAAGGAGTAGCGAAATATCGATAAATAAAATTTTTATAACGTTTTTATAAAAAAATTGACCTCAAGCTTATCAATCAAATATAAATAAATTTGTTAACAACTGATATTTTGCAGATATTATAAAGATAAAATGTAAAAGATCAATGAATATAAACTTAAATTAATTAATAAATAGTGATTTGAATTTGAATTCAATTCATACAAATTTAAAATGAATTTATTTATTTTAAAAAAAATTTGTTTTGAAATTTTGTACTAAAACACATTTGAACTCAGTTTTATTTGTTTTTTTAATTCGTTTTGATAGGACAGCGCAAAAAGAAATACCAATAGTAAAGGCCCAACTATAATGTGCTTAATGTAACTTAAGCTAGTGTCAAAATTCAACGAAGAGCATGTCAAATGCTTAAGTATGTATATTACTAAAGACTTCTAGGTGGCTATATTGTACTTATTGAGCTTAAAAACTTTCTACACTTGGTTGCAAACATTTGTACTTTTGCAAAAACTATTTTCGTGTTTATTTCTTTAAAATGTAATATTTTTTATGAAATCTCATTTAATTTGTAAAAGTTATAAATATATTACCATAAACAAGTAAATCCATGTTTATCTTTTATTAATTTATAAAGTAAACGAAAACTAAAATAAAAAAGTACTGAAAAAAGGAACAGTTGTTGCATCTATTAATTGTAAACAATTTTATGTATCTATTATGTATATTGGAAAATTTTTATAATACAGCTGATGTGTCATTTGCTTAAGGAAGAGCGAAATTGACCGCACTTTCCTTAAGTAAATGACACTTGACGAAACTTGTCGAAAAGTGTCTTAAGTTCATTATAGTTGTATACATTTGATTGTGTGTATTCGCACATTTGCTTAAGTTACATTAAGCACATTATAGTTGGGCCTTAAGAGACTGCACAGAGAAAACAGTGCCTAATAAAATAGAACGAAATTAATAAGATATCTCTACGGTTTTTTTCCAAGAAGGAAGTCTTATTATTTTGATAAGGAAAACCTTTTCGAAAAAAACAAGAAGTAAACTTATGGTTTTTATCAGGTATGCTTATAACTTTTTTCAAAAAGGTTTTCTTCTTGATTTTATTGGGCTATTTTATTGATTTTTTCAAAAAGATTTTCCTTATTAAAATAATAAGACTTCCTTCTTGAAAAAAATTCGTAGAGATAGATATCTTATTAATTTTGTTCTATTTTATTAGGTATTTATTAGGCACTGTTTTCCTTGTTGTGATGTTAGGAAATATAAATTTGATGTCATCAGAACGTCATGGTACGTCCGGAAAACTTATTTACAACATGTATTTGTATTATCTGGATGGAGGGGTGATGAAAACATTTTTATAAAACTTACATATTCAGGGAGTTGAACCGGTCGGTTTAGTAGATTGGCACTCTAACCACCTCACTACTACACCTTACTACAGTATACATATGTACATGTTAGCACCCAGTTTAAGAAGATTTATTGTAGCACAAAAAAATTATGAAAAAAATTGTTCCTATGTTGATTTATATGTATGAAATAACAAGCAAGCCAATATAATCAAGAAGATATTCTTATTAAAAAAATTAAGAAGATGATTTACACATGATCATACAGGAACCTCATGAAATTAATAAGGAAAACTTTTTGAAAAAATTAATTGGGTAACCTAATGAAATCAATAAGGAATACCTTTTTGAAAAAAAAAAAATAAGATGGCCTAATGAAATCAAGAAGATATTCTTATTAAAAACAATTCATTTGAAAACCTATAGAATAAAAAGTTTTTCTCTATCGATTGTTTTTTTTTTTTTTTGTGCCAAAAATAACGGAAATTGGGTAAAAAAAATTGTGAATAACAAGTTTTCTTCTTGATTTTATGTTATTTCCTTATTGATAATTATTCGCTGGGTGCAATAAGACCTGTGTAGCAGTGCACTGTAAAGTTTTTAATAACAAGTATATAATACTGCTTTTTAAAATTCATAACCAAAGTGAATAAAACTTTGAACTATTGTTGTTTGATCTGTGCAATTAATTGTTGTTTTACACTGTTCGTTCTAATGTTTTAATACTTTTAAAATTATCATTTTGCTATCTTATCTGTGATATACATATATACATAAATTACAGCTGTAAAATCTATTTACATATTTTGTAATTTGATAATATCTTTGAATAGTAAGTTACTTCCCAGCAAACATTTTATTTCATTTTATTACTTACTATGGATTGTTTGAATATTAATTGCAATGTTACAAATAGTGATAAAATGGTATCATGTTGGAGATGTTTGGGTAACTATCACCTAAAATGTACTGCACTTAAGGCTCGTGATGCGGATGCGCTTGCAGACCCGGGAAAATCTCTCTATTGGACTTGCTCTCGTTGTAAGCAAATCAACATTGATTTTTATAATTTTTTCAAAAGCTATAGATCTGAATTTGAGCAACTCAGTAAAGAATTTGCTGCTACTCAATCTAAGCTGGCAAAATTTGGTGAGCTATATACAAACTTCCCTAACTTGGACCAATTTTCCAATGCTGTTGATCATGCTTCTGCAAAAATAAACAATACAACAACAAGTAAATTACTTGCAACGCCTTCAAGTAGAAGTGATTCGTATGTGCCTAATAATGTGAAGTCAACTACTGGCAACGAGACTGATTCTGCTTGTTCTATCTCTGCGGCCTCTAAACCACGGAGTGTAAATTTGCTGTCAGTGGAATCCTATAATAGCGGTATATTACCTTCGCCAACTTTTAATTTGGCTAGTTGTGTTGCAGGGGATGATAAATTAGTTCATAAGCCGTTAAAAGCCAAAAAGAACAATTTTTGTTTCACGTTTTACTGATGATGTTGATCATTATATTGAATCTAAATGCGGCAAGGACGCTGGCGCTTTTGTACAGAAGCATAAATTTTCTAACCCAAGATCTATTTTGTCATTTAAAATTACTGTGTCTGTTAATCATTTTCAACAAATTATGGATCCCGTATTCTGGCCTGAAAATACGTTAGTTCGTGAGTACACTTACAGAGAAACAACTAGGACTAATAAGTGGGTGTCCTTCCTCGAAGTGTACCGAATGTTCCATAAAACTAAATGTTAATACGGCTGAGTCAATATCTTTAATTTACCAAAATGTTCGTGAGCTAAGAACAAAACTATCAAACTTAGACTTAGAAAGCTTCAGCAGTAATTATCATATATTAGTGCTTACTGAGACGCTTAATGATTCATACTTAAATACTGAAATTCTCTGCAATAGATACAACATTTTTCGTCGTGATCGTCTGTCTAATGGGGGTGCTGTTCCCATTGCTGTCTCCAATAGCTGGACATCGGAAGTGTTGGACACTAGCTCAATCTCCATGGAATTTATAGCTGTAATTATTAAACTGAAATATAAACGAATATTCGTAACCTGTTCTTATATTCCTCCATCATCGCCGCAGTCTGTATACTTACAGCATGGTGAAGCTATAAAAACAGTGTCCAGTTTTCTTAATGAAAATGATTCTTTAATTATATTGGGAGACTTTAATATGCCATCAATATTTTGCAGATGATAGATACTTTGTCCTGACTACAACTGTAAAAGATTTTTTAAATATTTTATATGATATAAGCCTTTTTCAAATTAATGGAATTCAAAATTATTACTCTAAAATCCTGGACCTAATTTTTGTATATGATAAAGATGAGTACTTTGTCAAACGATCGGATCCTATCACTGTTCCTGAAGATCGATATCATCCTGCAATTAAGCTAATTATTTCTACTCCAAGTGATAATATTTTGCCATCATCTGTCAATACTGAAAAGTCCTTTTCCTTCAAACAAACTGACTATTACCTGTTAAACGAGCTCACAAACTGGAGCAATAGTTTGTCATTTTCTCCGAATTCAGCTGTCTCTATGCATAATATTTTTGATATTTTTTATGATACAATGTTTACTTTTATGGATTTATGTGTCCCAAAACATATTCTTAAACCTTTAGCTGGTCCTCCTTGGAACAATAAACAACTTTCTCAAGCTAAAAATAAAAAGAACAAATATTATAAGAAATATAAGCGTTCTGGATCTTCTTCATGCGATATTCGCTCACCCGTGCAGAGTATACTAAAATAAATAATGTTACACTAATTTTTTAATTAAAACTAAAAATAATATAAAACGTGATCCTAAACCATTTTATAAATTTATTAATTCGAAGTAAAAATCAATTGGTTTTCCTGCAACGATGTCATTTCAACAGAGGGAGTCTTGCGATAATGTAAAAAAATGCAACATGTTTGCTGACTTTTTTAAAACCACCTATCCCAATGCCACCTATGATGATACAACAGATTATTCTTATCCTCTAACTGAAGGTCAAAATATATCATTACCACTTTTGGATATTTCTACAGTTGCTTGTCAATTAAAAAGGCTTAAATTTTCATATTGTTTTGGACCGTACAAAATCCCCAGTAATATATTAATTAACTGTGCTGAAGCATTAGCCATCCCTTTAACAATTATGTTCAACATATCAATTAAATATGGATTCCTACCGCAAATTTGGAAAGAATCATTTATAGTTCCACTGTTTAAATCTGGTAAAAAATCTGACGTTGAAAATTATAGAGGTATAGCAAAGTTAAGCACTATACCTAAAGTTTTAGAAAAACTAATTACGGAGCATTTATATTACCAAACCTCAAATATAATTTCTCCTTCTCAACACGCATTTCAAAAGAGATGCTCTACTTCTACAAACTTGCTCCACTTTACAACCATAATTAATCGTGGGTTTTTTCATAGAAATCAAACAGATGTCGTATGTACAGACTTCAGCAAGGCCTTTGATAAGGTAAATCATTTACTACATTTGAAGAATTTATGTTTGTTGGGGTTTACAGAACCTGCTATCAAGTGGATTCAATCATATTTATCAAACAGGACACAAACTGTTTGTTTCAATAACATTTTATCAAAAAGTATACAGGTTACTTCAGGTGTACCACAAGGTAGTCACCTTGGCCCACTGCTTTTCTCTCTGTACCTGTAGCTTTTGAATCAACAGCGGCTTCAAATGGACTTGAAATCATTTTATGAATGGTGCAATGTAAATTTAATGGAGTTAAATTTAAAGAAATGCACACTAATGCGATTTGCTAGAAATAATTCAACTGTTATAAATTATTTCTTAGGTAGTTATCAAATAGATACTGTGACTAATTTTATTGATCTGGGCGTTTTATTTTATCCGAAATTGAATTTTGTCCCGCACATAACAAGTGCAATTAATAAAGCTCGAGCTACACTTGGCTATTTAAAACGCTGGGCAAAAGAGTTTAACGATCCATACATAACTAAAACGTTATATACTTCACTTGTACGACCAATTTTGGAATATGGCTCGATAATATGGGATCCTATCTATCAAATCCATTCAAATGCGATTGAGTCAGTTTAAAAGCAGTTTCTGTTGTTTTGTCTGCGTGGACTACGTTTTAACCCTCTCAACTTACCATCATACTCAGCTAGACTTGCTCTTATCAAGCTGCCCACTCTAAAGAGCCGTAGAACTATGCTGAACGTGTCATTTATTACGAATGTTATTAGAGGAGACTTATGCTGTGGATGTTTCATAAATGAAATTTCTCTTAATATACCCCAGCGACCATCACGTTACTTTATACCACTACCTGTCACATTTCTCAGAGCTATGTAGCAATCCTGATGCTGACCCGCTTAATTTTAATCAATTTTATAGATTTATTGACTATTCTTCAAATATCAATGTTATAAAAAATTTAATTATCATTTTTCTAAACAAATAGCATATTAATGTACATACATATGTGTCTCAACTCTTTGTTAAATTTAATATTGTTGTATTAGCATCATGATATTTTATTTTCTTTTAATATGTCTGTAAGGATATCCTCCATAGACAAATAAACAAATAAATAAATAAAATTAAAAGGATTTACCACATAAAAACAATAAGGAATCTCTTCGAAAAAATCTTCGCTTCTTTCTGCTGTGAAAGTGAATATGCTATAAGGATGTATGTATGTATATTAGGGCGGGTCGATTTGTATAGAGCCGAAAAAAATTAAAAATAGTGGGGGCGGAAATAATTCTGAGTAACTTTGAAGAAGACACCATAGGTCTAAAATGGATTTCAAAAATACATTGCACATTGTACATATCTGTTGCTGAAACAAACATATGCAAACAAATTTTTTGCCCAAAAAATCGACCGGTCCTAATGTATATACTTGTAGATATGTATATCTTTCGTCTCGAGTCACTTCTGTGTATTTTGTGGAATTAATATTAACTTTAGTCAAAGACATACATATAAAATATATATAAAAATATAAGTTTGTAAAATCACAATAATGTCATTTTATTGCATTTTTTACAGAACTTTTGTGTCGTGTGATGCCGGTGTTGAAGAAAAAGTTTTTCTGCACACAGTTATTATTGGCTTAGCGTGTATACCAACCAGTTTTTGGTTACCACTTTGTGTACATCGATTGGGTATTAAATTTTTTTTAGGTAAGATAAATAAATAAAACAACAATTGTCCCGCTTCTACGTTAATATCGTATCTCTTAAATCATATTTTTCGGAATATCAATACAAATTTAATTGGTGCATATGTATTTATATGTATGTAAATAATCGCATAGCTGTAGCCAGGTACCCACAAAATATTATTGTTTACGTGGTTGATGTCCAACAAAATGTTCATCACTAATTATTTCAATTTCGAAAAATAATGTACAAGTGTTGCTACGAAGGAGACGTAGGAAAAGGACGAATTGCTAATGTGTACATATTTTAAATGTATGTATGTATGTATGTATATAAAATATATTTGTGCTTTCAGTTTTCAGTTTAACAGCAGCCGGTGTAGTTACGATTTGTTTATATTTTGTCAGAACATCTCTTGAAAATCTGATACTTTCTTGCATTTTTGAAGCTCTTACATCTCTGAGCATAAGCACGGTGTACTGCGTAATGGTAGATCTTTTTCCAACAAATTTGAGGTTGGTACCACTTTCCTGTTTTCAACAAAGCAAACTGAAGTAATTTCTCTTTTTTTATGAAACATTTGTCTTTTGTTTTTTAGAGTGATGGCGGCAGCAATGTCAATGACTTTTGGTCGTAGCGGAGCATTAATAGGAAATCTTATATTTGGTTTTCTTATAGATCTTAATTGTATTATTCCTATTATTTTGTTTTCAACAATGCTTTTCAGTAAGTAAGAAGACCCATGAAATTTTATTTACATAAAATTCATTTAAATACATAAATATGCACATACTTACATATGTATGTACATATCTACATCAATTTCTGTTTAATTACAGTAAGCGGATTTCTATGTTGGTTGCTACCTACTACAGGGTCTGAGGCCTTGGACTAGACATAATGTTAATAAAATAATAATTAATACATAAATAGCAAATAAGGATACATGTACCAAATATCTGTATATACTCGAAATCTTTTTATTTCAGAAAGTCATCTGTATATAATTTTAAGTATGAAGATAGCATTAATGGTGTAGCATAAATAAATTATATATAATACAAAAAGTGGAGAAATAATTAAATCTAATTACCTGTTTAATAAATGTAAGTATGTAAGTATGCAAAGCATTATTTTTGAAACCAAGAACAGATATACGAATAAATTAGGGTGATAATGGTTTGTATGCAAGAAAATATTTGCTCACATTTTATAGTTTTTATATGGAATATTGTAACAATAGGTCTAAGGGTCCTCTGCTGAAAACTTGAGCCAAATCGGACAACGTTTTCTAGACGCTCGTCAAGGTTAAAGGTCAGATATTTGCATATTTCAATTTAATAGAAAATTAAGTTGAGAAACTCATTAATTTTCTACATCATTTTACAAAAATATTTGGATTTTATAGACTTTTGTATAGAGGACAGTAGAAGAATTTTTTGGGAATTAACACACAGACTATTTTATTGAATTCTTGAATTAACTGAATGCATCTTTCAGAACAATCATTAACAACACTCAAGTTTTGTTTAATTTTTTTCGGTCTTACGTACTCTATCACGTCTATCACATTGCAAGAATGTGGAGCTTCTTTGGTATATCTTCATTTCTGGATATACCCCTACAAAAAATGAGACTAGTCCATACATGCGTGTATGGACTACTCCACAATGGAGTACGACTACTCCAAAACTAATCCAAATGTATGGGAAAAACATGGTCCAATGTACATTGCAATGTCCTAGGGATGGACCACGTAACCCAAAAACTACTCCATGTTACTAATCCAAGGAGTACCCACAGGGGTTAGTTTCTAAACTACTCTATTTTGCTACTCCATGGGGTACCCACACGGGTACTCCGGTAAAAATTTATAAATACATGTACATATGTATCTCTGACACTAGTTTAATTCAATGATATTTTAAGTACATACATACATGATCGGCCGTGCTGGCATGCTGGCGGATGCTCTGGCTGAAGCTCGCCGTCTTGGGGTGGTTCTTGCCGACCCACCTAGCTTGTCCGGCAACTACAAAAATTATCATGCCAGCCTATTGGAGATGTATAAAAAGATTAATTTTAAAGGAACCCGAAGCAAAATCCGAAATATCCCCCTGCTGGATACAATACACCACTAAATCCTCCTGGCAGTGTATCAAACCCTCCCCTTAGAGGTTGGGAAAACCTCTCCATGACATTCTATGTAAAATTGCGATGTCCCTAAAACGTGTGTCACCTGGGAAAGCTTTTTGTTTTCCCCTACTTACCGCGCTTTAAAGAATCTAGCACTTCTTCATCTTAAGAAAAACCCGCTAAAAATTTCATTTTAAAATTATAAACATTATATGTATTATTTTCTGATATGTTTAAATAAGAATCTCAATAAAAGGAATTTAATTTACACCAAAAATTTAATTATTTATTAATGGTATGTAAATATATACATATATGTAATTATAAGTTTTCTAAATCAAAACTAGAATTTTAGCCATTAAGCATAATTTTTTTTTTTTTTTGTAAATACATAAAAAAAAAACAAGATAATATATCTGTAACAATAAAAATTTATTTAATTACTTAACGATTTCATAAAATGGCTGACTGCCTAATTTTTAAAATGTCTATCGCAAAATGGCCAACATATCATGAAAAAAAGACAATTTTGGAAAGTGTAATAATTTAAACTTTAAACATACAAATTTTGAATTAACCAAAAACTATGAATTCCCTTTTTTTTTGTGTAAGCTCTATTCTAGATTATGCTCCGGAGGAAAACTGCCGAGGGTGTCTTTAAGTCCAAGTACGTCGATTTGCTAACTTGAGCATCAATTATATTTTAACATATATTTTTCTTATTTTTATAGCCTAAGGCGAACTCCTACAAATACGCAAAGCTAAGTACGCAAAAAAAGCTGTTTACCCTATCTCCAAAATTTAAAAGAATAATATATAGTTTATATATTTTGTGCGTTTAGGTCGTCTGTGTGTCTGTACCGGTCTATGGCAGAATACCTGGGGTCCCACAAGACAAGATGATGAAGGCTTCTCAGCAACTATGGATGATTCCCTTCCCACACTGGCTATGACGACGATGATGGAGTTAGGCAAGTAATTGCTGGCTTTCACTATTGTTGTGCGGAGTTGACTTTTGTATTTATATTAAGTTACTATTTGAGTGTTAATTATTATATCTTTTTATTTAGCTGTACGTTATTTCGCTTTCCTTTAATTATCGTTTATTGAAAGCTTCGCACGACACAAAAATTTATGGTTTCTCTTTCTTTATCATAGTTTTTATTTTATTTATAATATTTTCAAGTAATTAAATAAAATCTTAAACAACTTTAAACTTTTTTAGTTTCTTTCATAAAAAATGTTCTTTACTTTTTCAGCCAAACTTCAAAATTTTCTCTGCCGCAACTTCTTTCTTCGACGGCCAAATACCAAAAAAAAAAACTTTTTCCATCTTCCTCACGACCCAAGTTCTCTATCGCGCCAAAAACAGACCCCTATTTTCTCCATCTTTTTTCCTAACACATTCTTTAAATTCCTTTCTTCCAGCATAAACGTCAACATGCGCACAGCTGTTGTTCTGGTGTTGCCACCTTTTTCTTAAATTTATCCTCATTTACAACAGGGTGCACATGACAAATATTTTATGTTTTTTTGCATATGCATATGTACATACATATGTATGTATATATAAATTAAAGTGAATGAAACTTTTATTTTGAAATAAAAAATTTTTATATCAGAATACTTATTTGGAGTTTCCATTCTTTACAGGATTTTCTGTTATACAAAATAAGCTTATACTCCTTCTACTTGCCCACGAGATTGTGTATAGACTGTCTACTGTTTACTTACAATGTGTGTAAAACAGTAATGCGTTTATATTTATTGAATGAACATTTCACTATCCTGCTTTCTTTGTGTGCAAGTGGTAGGCGTTCACTCTCGGCATGCTGCAATGTATTCGAAAAAGTATACTAGGTAATAATTAAGCTGGTGTGCGTTACTGTCTTACACGTGTGCATCACATCATTGCTTCTGTAATCGATAAATTCGCACCTGGGTACTTGTACTAGTCACTAATATTACATTGTTTGAATTATATTTTTATTTTATTGTAATTAAGTTATACCAATAATTTTTATTTAATTTTGAATGTCCTTTTTTTGTCGAAAAATATGGTCACCGTAGATATACCAGACAAATTTAGAATTAGGTGCCACCGAAAGATTTCTACTAAAAAAAGTTTATTTGCCTTCAATTGCGAATAATATCGTACTTCTCCCTCTTTTGCACGGTTGCTTACCACAGACATGTCAAATCTGAACAACCCACAGCCTCCAAAGGCAAAACTAAATCATTTTGCAAAAGGTAAGTTTTTGTTGTATTAAACTGATTATAAATTTAAACTAACTGCTCTTTCTAAAAATTTTTGCTGTAAAGAGCTCTTAATTAACGTTCAAAATCTACAAGGTAACTTCATATTGTTTTTTTTTCTTTTTATAAATTCAGTCTTTTAATGGATACAATTTAGTAGCAAAATAGCCCCATAATTGAAATTTTAGCCGAACATAAAGTACTGCTTTCAAAAATAGTATTCCAAAACAATTCTGTAGATGAAATTATACAAATCTTCCCGATCAAATCAGACGAGAAATAAAATGACCTGAACATATTAATAAAATCATAGGCAGATCCCTATGTAATTATTTGCGTTATATTTAAAAATTTTATTATGAGTTACGACGCACAAAGGGGCCAAGGGCGGTCATTTCATTAATTAAAAAAAAAAAAATTAGAGTACCGTGAGAACTAAATGTACTAGCTTAAAGTGCACAAAATTCTACATCAATAAGCAAAAAATAAATGTCAAATACGTAACAGTGCTTTTGGTGTGACGCGTTGAAATTAAATATTTAGAGAGAAAACTGAAAAAATAGACAGCAATAAGCTAAAAACTTTGCGTAATAAAATTCTATTTACCTCAAGTAATTTAGCAAAAGTAAAAAATCTAACCATGCTATCAAGTTCAGGTATTTATTTAAATGTTTTGCTTAAATTTCTAGCACAAATTACACTACGAGAAAGTTTTTTGACCAAATGTATCTGACACCTAATCTTTATGTAAAATTGTCCGCTGAGTCGGAATATGCAGTCAGAATGGTCAGAAGTAGAACAATTTTCGAGATATTCCAAAATAACCGTTATTTTTGTTTTTAAAAAACATGATGTCGCTTAAATGCAAATATCTTTAAAAATATTCGTCGATTTATGAATTAATTTTTATAAGGAAAGATAATAAAATTACTAAAACAAGTACGGGTCGTGTGTAAAAATTTGTCAAGAAACTACTGAGCTACAGTCGACCAAATTTAAAATTTCACAAAAATGTTAATGTTTTTTTGAAAGTTTGTTCTTTTCAACTTATTTTATAAATCCAAGCAATTAACATTTTTAATGATTTATTAAATCGGACATTAGCTTATTTCAATACGAACATTTTACGCCAAACAAGACCCAGAAGTTTAGAAGAAGTTAGTTTTTTTGTTTGTTTCTTAAGATAGGTTATAGGGGATATCAACTCCCAGGTATTTATAATTATTAACGATCTATAGTCGTTGCCGAGGTGCCAACATAGGTTTAATGAAATTCTGGTCCCAGAACGGAATAGCATGATTTTAGAGTTATTGAGATTTACGTTTAAGCACCAAGTAAAACAGTATTTATGAAGGACATTGATCATGTTTTGTAGATCAGATGGAGAATCGGCAAGTAAGACTATATCATCAGCGTATAGCAGAGCTTTTATATTTGTGTTCGCCACGTTTACTTCTCCTGGCAACATGTCTGGCAACTCATTTACATACAGTGAAAATAATATTGGACTGAGAATACATCCTTGCTTTACACCTAATTTGACAGGAAACGGCTCGGAGCAGGTAGTTCCATTCCATATGCAGCTTTCATTGTTGTCGCACATTGCAGAATTCTTATTAACTCTGTTAATATCCCAATGCAAGCGAGTTTATAAAACATACTGATTCTAGGAATTGAATCAAAGGCACAGGAAAAGTCAACGAAGAAAGCATATGTAATTTTGCCATTAAATTCATTTATTTTAATAATATTTACCAAATTGAATATGTTGACTACTCTTAATAATTAGTTACAGCAGATGGATCACCTTTCTTGAATAGCGGCAGTAGGATTGATTTTTGAAAACTTTTAGGGATTTTCTCTTGTAAGAAGATTCTTGTGCAAATTTGTAGTATTCAAAGCTAATTCCTTCTTCCCCAGGTGCCTTATTTTCTTCCAAAGTTTTAATAACTTTTAATATTTCACATATTTCAAATGGTGAATCAAGAAAAGCGTCTACATAGTATGACATTGTCCAACTTATCATGGATTTATCATCTTTATACATATTGCTGAAATGTGCATAGAAAGCCGTAACATTTATATTATGATTTATAGTAGGAGCCTTTGACTTCATAGTGTTAGGTTTTTTCCACCAGTCGCTACTGATTTTTACCTTATTTAGCTTATCAATATTTCTTTTTTGATATACATACTAGTTTTTAGAACCGCATAAGTTTCTATGTTTACTTCTGGCAATATAATAACGTTGCTCATTTAGCACCGTTTGATTGTTACTTAGTTTTTTCAAACAGTCTGAGAGGTGGTTTTTAGAACGTACACATTGCCAATCAAACCATTTTTGGTTAGGTTGGAATGTTTTTGTATTGCTTTTAGGGCGATAACTTGTATCATTTTTTCTTTTTTATTGTTGTAACTATTTCATCTACCGTTATGTGGTTACGAAGATCAATTAGTCCAGAAAGTAATTGGAGATTATCAAAATATTTTGAAGCGTTTTTTGTGTTCCAGTGCATTCTTAACCTCTTATTATTATCATTTCTATTGTTGACAGCGCAAATATTCTTAATTTAAGGTTTGGCGGCAATTCTAAAATCATCCACAAATTGTAGAAACCTATATGAGCATATAGCATAATCAATGACAGAACTTCCTCTTGCACCATAAAAACTGCACTCTCCTGCTGAATCATTTATCGTTCTACCGTTCAGAACTATTTCACCAATATTCTCAATTTTACTTTGCGTGTTACATACTTCTGTGGAGGATTGCCATGTGGAGGATTGATGAAGATTAAGAAAATAAATAATGGTGCCGGCGCTTAAGAACGCCACTGGCTAGTGTATATTTAAGGCAGATTAAATGCCTGTGTATTAAATAAAATTAATAAGCCGATTTGAGGCTGAGTTAAGAGTGATTTATTTTATAAAAATTTGTTCCTTATATACTAAAATAACAGTACCTTAAAACTACAAAAATTCCTTATTGAATAACATAATTTGTGGTATACACTAACAATTTAATGTATAATGAAAGTAGCAAAAGTTGTTGTGTAAAATAACAATTAAAATAAGGTATACTAGTTGTTGTATTTTTACATTACAGGAATTTGCTTAATTTTAGCATAGCATTCTTGTTGTGTTATTAAAGGAATTTACTTAAAACTAAGGTTACGAGGGCAGATCTAAAATTACAAATGTAATAATCAAAGTAAGATTCACTACACTTCATCTTTAGAAAGCCTAATTGCACTTATGTGTGTTAAATACTTCAAAAGTTTCTTATCTAAGACTTGTTCTTGTTCCTCCTTAGTTCTTGCGTTGAGATCACCTATTATACAAAAATTCGATGGATTAAACTCTTGCATAAAATCCTCAATATTTTCCATATCATATTGCCAATTAGTACAGTAAGACATAAATATTTACATATACAAAATTTTAAAAAGGTAATGAGCGAATATCATCAGCCTTTTAAAATATATATATAAAAAGAAACAAATATTATAAAAGAAAATATTAAACCTCTCAGTCGCACGCATTCACTCGCAGTAATATTTTACCTTTTAAAACTCGACAACCGGAATTCAGGACTGATTTTTCGTAGACAACCCTATACCACTGTATTTGTAATAAAATAAACTTTATTTTAATTAAACTTAAATTTATTAACCACACCGGTGCAAGTTACTAGTATCGATTTACCTGCCTACCGAAGAGCTGTGACAAAAAAAAAATAGTCAACCTAACGTTTGCATATTCTATGGGATTCATACTTTCGATTGGTGTGGAATTTGTCTAATAACCAAACCGGTGAAATGTTTAAAAAAAAAATTTTTTTATTTTTATTCTGGACTGAAATTTTTTAGACAACCCATTTGCAATATTTTTATTGACATATTTAATTGGATATAAAATACTTTTCATCCATTAACCAGCTCGGTGAAGGTCGTTTTATAGTGGGATCCTATACTATTATAATATCGATTTACTAACAAACCAGATTAACAATATATCAGAAAGCATTGTCTTGGCAAAATTAATTATTATTTCCAAATTAATTGTAAGTTACAATGAAATAGCAAACATTTACAAATTAATAAATGATCAAGTACATGAAATATATTCTGTAGAACAATTGTACGAAATCCTTAAATTACAAGCATAGTATAATAATTCAATTATAATATTTAACGTAAAAATTCCAAAATTTCAGAAAGAAACTTTTATTTTTTCTCATATTATACCTTTACCAATAAATGAAACAAGACAATAATTCAATTAAATATTATGAAGAAAAATGTTTAAAATTACAAAATCTTTATGTCTGTCGCGATCCTGTAAGATTTGAACTTATGAAACAATCACCATGTGTGGGCAGACTGATACGAAAGGTGCAATCGAAATGTAACTTACATGATGTGGGACGAGTGGAGACCATTTACCAACCGTAAGACAATTTTATATGATTCATCAACACACCGACAACACATGTAGATTCTGATTGCAGTGAATCGTTTAATGTAACCAACGCAACAATTTTATACTACGAAAAATGCACAGTTGCAATTAATGGTTTGTCATATAAGGAAAAACCACAAACATATAGCGAACATATTAACATATCATTACCCGAGTTTAAAAAAATAATTCTTGACACAATTATAGAAGAACTCAACTTGCAAAAACTGAAAGCCTATCAATTCAGCGATCATGACATAATGTCTTCCCTGAAAATAACAACAGTAACTCATCAATATATTACCTATACATAGGCTTGCCAGATGGCCGGGAATGGCCTGGATTTTCCAGTTTTTTTATGTCGTGTCCAGTTTCCAGGTAAAATATAAATTTTCCAGTTTTTTTAGTGAAATATTGGTTTTATTTATAATATATATTTTTAATTAATTCAGTTAATATTTTGTACAAAAAAAATCTTTTTTATATACTTATGCAATTGTCCTTGCAAATATATAAGTTACAGGTTTTCGTAACACTACTTGTACCTTTATTTTGTACATCACTGATAATTTATGAACAACAAAATATTTAAAAAGTATCAACAATATCATTTTTTGCCAATTGACTAGTTAGTCCATCACTAGTAATTTGACAGCATTAAACAGCTGTTTGAAAAGATGAAAAAATCTTTGGCCAAAGTAGTAAGTATTTATTTATGATTAATAAAATAATTAAAAACATTTGTTTTTCTTCTTACAGAACGATTTATTGACTGTTTAAATGTGAATACGCATAAATATGGACTGCGAGGAAGAAGCTGGACCGTTTGTTTGAAGCATATTTGTATTTTCTGCATAACGTATTACATGAATTTCAATCAGCAGTATTAGCCCTAGAAAGTGATTCATGTACTATAATGGACACTATAATGGGTAATCTATTGAATAGTCTGAACACCCGATTAAAAGATGAGTTTTATGGAAGCAAAGCTGTATCTATTTTAAAAAAGATGCCTCATCACGAAACTGAAATCTTCAAATTAGAAGCAAATCTGTTTTTACGAAATGCTGTTACTTATTTGGAGCAACGATATGACTTTGGAAACGAATCGCTTTACAGCAAAATTTCTGAATTAAATTTAAAACAATCTCTTTTATCGTGGAATAATTTATCAGAGCTTGTAACTGTTTTACAAATATCAAACTTTATTGAAAATGATGTGTTGTATACTTCTGCTGCCTGCGAGAGGCCTATGATAAGTTGCCGAAAGATATTCCAATTGATAAGATATGGTCCGTCTTTTTTCAGAAATGTGATAAAAATAAAGTACAAAATCTATATAAACTGATCTCATTTGTTCTTTCTATACCAATTAGCAATGCTTTTTGTGAAAGGACTTTTAGTATTTTAAATAACTTGTACTCACAAGAAAGGCATAGAATGTCCTTCGACCTAATTAAGGCTGATATTTTAGTAAGACTAAATTTTAACGAAAGTTGCAAAAATTTTCAAACATTTTTGAATTCAAATAAAGCAAAAGAATTAGTAAATTCTGTAAATAAAAATACAAAATATATGTGGCAAAAAAAGTAGATATGTGTATTTTTTTTTTTTTTTTTTTTTGTTATATGTTATATAATGTAAAAATGAATTTTAATTGTTAAGTTTCCTTGTTTGTATGTCGTTTTTATTAAAAGTGTTTAATAAAATTTTACTTTTTTTAACAAAAAGTGCACTTTAAAATTTTCCAGTTTTTTTTTTACAATCCAGTTTATTTTTTTAAATTTTCCAGTTTTTTTACTTTTGGCATCTGGCAAGCCTACCTATACATCAATAACGATAGTCATTATAATACTTATTATAACATCAATATGGCTGACGAAGAGAATTAAAACCACCTACACCCCAAACATGTTTATGCTAGAAAGTATCGTTCCGGCACACTACTCTAAGGGGGGAGGAGCTACCGATGGTCACCAACCAACCCATAAATATAATAAATGCAGCAACAACAATGATCGTTACTACTGCTGACATTCACTCACACAATCAACAACAACAACTACTAGCAAACCTACTTACATAAATTGTGTCAAACATAAATACTAGTGATGTTACGAATATCAATTTTTAGTATTCGCGAATACGAATACGAATATTTAAAACAGTATTCGCCGAATACGAATATTTCTTTTGAGGTTTATATATCAAATTTAATTGGAAAAGATCCCTGCCTTTGCGTTAGTAACTATAAATGAAAAAAAAAATTTAGTGATTTAACATTATTATTGCATTAAGATGCCGAATTTCAAAACCTCTATAGAGCATTTATTAATTATTTTACTTACATACTTTCAGATTTCGTTTTTCTTACTCTGCGTGAAATACAATGGTTTTTTTTAATAAAAATTAATATATTTTTTTAAATTTTATGTACTTTTTTTAAACTTTCTTTAAACTTTTTTTGGAAAATGTATGGGAAAATTATTCGAAAAATATTCGCTTGAATTTGGCGAATATGAATACGAATATCTTAAAACAGGGGAATAGTCGAATACGAATACGAGTATTCGTAACATCACTAATAAATACATAAATCAGTATTTTATTATTTTAATTATTTTACACAACTTATTTCCTGATATTATTCTTAGAATTGTATTTTGGTCAATATTAATAATTTAGTTCATTTTATTCCCTAAAGTTATTCTTGGAATTTATTAAGTTGCTTTATAAACAATTAGTTATTATAAATAGCAAGACAATAAATATTTAATTAGTATTAATCAACCAGCAAAGAAAGTTACTCGTTTCAATTCTAACTATATCTCGCGTTACGTTAATTTTTATAGCACTGTTGAGGCGCCTGGTGTTAAGTAGACGCATTAACTTTGTAAAGCTCTATTAGCAGGCATTTTATTAATTATCTTACTGCGCCGATGTTTCTGCTAACCGACGAATGTTTTGTACATTAGCTTCAATCTGTGTCGGAACAGTTTTTAGTGACCAGTGGTATGCCTTCATCACTTGAATAGTCCGACAACAATTAAAACAATGCCACACAAGTGCATATTAGAGAAATTAATGAATGGAGGAGTCATGCTATATTCGGCATTTAGATGGAAAAATTGCCCCTCCCCCCCCCCCCCCCAAATTTCCTGATTAACCAATGGGAAGAAATTATCGAATTAGTATGTATCGTTCGTCATTGAAAAGTGTGCGGAATTTTATATTAATCTGGTAGTTTAAAGTGACTTAAAAGCGAGTTCAAAGATTCCGTTACATACATAGATACATACATATAGTTCAAGTTAATATGAATAAAGCGTGTTAAAAAACGGCAACATTTTAACAGCTCATAACTCGGCAAATAAACACTCAAAAATATTTTATGTATTTAAAATTTCAAAGGTCACACTATATTAATTTTCATCCTTTCCAAACTATACCTACGTTTTGATACAAATATATTTAATTTATAATAACTTTTTGGCCAAAAATATATAAAAAGTAATTGAACACAAAGTCCGTATGTATAATTCAAATACAATACTCTTTAGCCGTGTCTACAATGTGCAAACAAAGCTATGCTATGGTGCTGTGCACATATTACGTAACGCTGTTTTTAGAGATTTTATACCCCCCCAAACCCCCAAGTACCGCTTTTTAATAATCTTTCAGTGTAAAATTTCCAATCCGTAACAAATCATAAACCCCCCTTCAGGGGGTGTTACGTTATATGTGCACAGCCCCTATACATACATAATAATTTTCAATGTCGATAATTCTTATGTTTTGTTGGAGAGTTCATTGTGACAAACCAAATATGTATTTCCCCACGCGCATGTCGAAAAATTAGCAAATTGTAAATACTATTTTAATTTTCCGATTGGTACTCTTTTGTATTACTAGCAAAATATTATTATATTGTTGAATATTGAACAGTCAGGTTGATTGCGGCATAAATTCTTAGTGTGTTCAAAGTGAAAATGTAACTCCAACGAAGTTTTCAGATCTCTACATGCATACTATTACTGTAATTCCTCAAAAATGTCACAGAAAACGTGTAAGTCGACAATAGAAATTATCTTTAGAACCGATACTTGGTATGTTTAAATAAAATAAGAAGATTAAGAAACTCAAGGTTGTTCTACTAATGTCAGAAGCAACTAATTAAATTAGCATAAAATGTGTTTTTTTTTTTGTGTTAAAATGAATTTAACTTTTTTGAAGTAAACACTCTTAAAACTATTGAAACAAAATTTCATATAATTTTTTTTTTATCAAGTGAACAATTTTGTGACTATCAATTTTAAGCTCTTGATTTGAGCTCATTTTAATAGTAATAATAAAATATTTAAAAAGAAAAAACAATCAATATGGAAAAACTACATGAATATCAAGGTTTCAGTGGTCGATTACATCAATGGCGTGACAATATAAAAGAAAGTGTTTTGAATTTCCGCGAGCAAAACCCTGGCAATATAGTTGAGCTGGCCAAGAACACAGCCACAGATCAGTTAAAGGGCAACGCAAGCGCAGATCAGGATTATTCCCACATTTATAGGTAAATTTTACTTTATTAATTATACTTAAGGTTGTTCCCTCCTTCCTCAACCATATCAAAATTATTCTTTCTTTCGTACAACTACATTTAAAACAAATTAGTTCAAAGATATTATTTAAGATCGTTCAATAACATTTTTAATTAGATACTATTGGGAAGAGAATTTTTCAAACTATTTGTATATTGTCACCTAAGACCCAAAGGCGGTAACTGCACTTGTTATTATTTTACAGGAGAAGCAATATTAATATAATCGTTATTTCTAAAATTATACGAAAAAAAAACTTTAAGGAAGGATGTACTCTTTAATTACATCATTACCTATAAAAAAGTAACTTTTGAGTCTTTTTCCAGTTACGAACTTATGGATTTTAGGTGGCGATGTGCAATAAAAACACTAGACTAATACCAATAAATACTTATGTATGTATGCATATATATATATATATATATATTGAACTCGTAGAAACGTGAACTAACTTTTACCGAGGGTGTTCACATTTTAGATTGTATTTTTTTTTTAATTATTTTAGTCTCTTTTATCTTTTGCTTTATAATAAAATAAAGAACCTTGTTATTTAGCTATGAAACATTTTTCGATTCTACTTTTTGTAAGTCCCTGCCAAATTTTAATATATCGCTCCATTATTGCAACATAGTCATATCTCAAAAAACAAAATTTTTCAGTTACTGACGAAAAAGAATTTCTCAATACCTTCATTATTTGTAAAAAAATTTGCATAAACATATTTCTATCTAAACCCAAGTTATAACCGCTTAGATGCTCAAGCCGTCCATATAAATGCTTACGCTTTGAAAACTTTAAATGCATTTTGCCACGTTGCAATAAAGGAGCGATATGTATGTACATACATATGTACGATACATGTGTATGTATGTACATATACATACATATATTCAGATGTGCTAAAATTGATAATACAATATAATATATATATAATATATAATTGATAATAGAATTGATAATGGACATTTTATAAAAATTTACAGGAAATTTATTGTTTTCTTTATTAACAATTAAAAAATATTTACATATACGAGTAAGCTAAAATGCAAACTTATACGCAATAACCCAACTAAAAATGGAGCGTTGTTAAATGTTTATCAGCTGGCACAATTCATGTCATAGCACACTTATTTATGACGTGGTGTTCACACTTGCCATATTTTGGTGTGCTATTATTTTATGACATATGACTACAGTGTGAATACCCCAAATATTTTTTTTTTTGATAAATTTTATTATTTATTGAATATTCAATTATAAATTAAATTATCAATAAGTTTTTCAAATCTTAAATCTAAAAAATATTACATATAAGTTTAGCCAATGCTAAACAAATTTTTTAATTTCAACGGTTAATTTATGTTGTTTTACATCTCTCGTGTACGGCTGAGAAAGAGTATCCCTACTTTTCAGCCGGGTGTGGCATCTATAATTTAAAATATTGCGCGCAAGTACATTTGGTGACCAGGTGACTTGAAAATTAAAAAAATGAATCGCACCCAATCTATAATCTAAAGTACTTGTTACACAGAAGAGTTACAGTTGAGATGCCACATAAAAAAAATGGACCTATCCAATGCATGAACTGTCAAGAATTTGGCCATGCAAGTTGCATACCGTTTCCGTTGTATGTGGTGAGTTGCAGTACCGCTAACTGTGCCAAAATAAAAGGTGATACCAAGGCAAAAAAATGCGGCAATTGCAGTGGAAGCCACACTGCTAACTATAGAGGCTGCCCTCTTTACTCTTTTTTTTAAAAATTCGTCGAACAGAAAAACAAATGCTACTCCCGATCAGCCCAACACCGCTTTTAACTACCCTCAGTTACCTCAACCGTCGTCTAGCCATAATCAATACGCAAATGTTTTAAAGTCTAACACGAATCTTACTCAACAAAAACCTAATAGTCAATTTTCATACGCTAATATTTTAAAGAGTAACCAGACTCCGGCGCAAAAAACTGTACCAGCAAATGAAGAATCAGGGCATAACTTTAGTCGTATTGAAGCCTCGATAAAGATCCTAATACAAACAGTAAATACATTTACTCTCAACATGTCCTGTATGATGCAGGAAATGTTGAAAATGCAGTCTACCTTGTTGCAGGCTGTATTGAAAAAACCATGAACTTAAGAATCTGTTTTTGGAACGCAAATGGCATCTGCCAACATAAAAATGAAATAGAATATTTTCTTCTGGATAAACAAATCGATGTTATGCTTATCTCAGAAACTCATTTGACGTCTCGAAGCTATTTTAAAATTAGTGGATATAATTTCTACGATACTAAAGATCCTCGAGGTAGAGCTTGTGGTGGCTCTGGAATCCTAATAAAAACTCGAATAAAACACTACCTACTAAATGACCTTCGTGAAGAATATCTTCAAGCAACGAACATCTGCATTGAACATTTTTATCAAAAGCTTGTGATATCATCTGTTTATTCTCCTCCAAGGTTTTCAATTTCAGAGAGTCAATATACCGCATTTTATACAACACTGGGGTCCCGTTTTCTAGCAGCTGGCGACTACAATGCTAAACACACTTTTTGGGGTTCACGTTTAATAAGTCCTAAGGGTCGTGTTTTGTTTGACACAATTTCAAAAATAGGTTTGAATGTAGTTTCAAGTGGTCAGCCAACATATTGGCCAACGGATCGACAAAAAATTCCTGATGTTATCGACTTTGGAATCTCGAAAGGTGTGCCCAGCGAAATGATGGAAGTAGAAGCATCTTTGGATTTGTCTTCAGATCATTCGCCTACTATTATCACTATTTTCACTCACACACAACCGCAAGACCAACATGTGATTTACCGCTGACATCTGCACGTATTAACTGGCTGAAATACAAAAAATATTTAAGTGCTCATTGCACGGAAAATATGCCATTGAAAACACCTACTGACATAGAAAATTCTATTAGATTGTTTGAAGCACATGCTAAACAAGCTGCTCTTAATGCTTCTTCAATTCAACCAAATCAACAAGCGAGATTTAACAATATTTTTTGTGCAGATGTAGAAAGGCTATTGACCGAAAAACGGAGAGCTCGACGAGAATGGCAACGATACAGATCGCCTCAGCTAAAATTAAGGCTTAAGGAGTGTACCAAGCAGCTTAGAAAAGTTTTGCAAACACAAAAAACAGCTTCGCTGCAAAAATTTCTGCAAGAACTCGATGCAACACCATCAACAGATTATTCGCTGTGGCGTGCAGCCAGAGGGTTTATTGAAAATACTGTCTTCACCAACGGAACATCTAGATCTTTATGAATTCGATGGTTTCTGACATACCAGGGGGCTGCTGTAATTGTACGTAGAATTTTATTTTGTCGCCTTTGAATTTTTTCGACATTTGATGCTGAGGCAGTGCCCCATAACTGGATTCCACAAAACCATATTGGTTTCAGGATCGCGTTGTATAGTAAAAGTTTACAGTCTAGGCTTAGTATAGAATTTCTTCCAATAAGCCAATTCATTTGGGCTGCTTTTAATTTCATTTGTATTAACTTTGCGTCTATATGCGGTTTCCATGTTAAACGACGATCAAGATGAATGCCTAGATATTTGACAACAGTGTGTTGCGGTATGGTCTCGGTGTTAATTTTTATAGGCGGGCATGTTTCCTTGCGCAACGTAAAAGTTACGTGCACACATTTCTGCTCGTTAACTTTAATTCGCCATTGTTTTAGCCATGATTCCAGTTTTGATACGTACCCTTGCAAATTCCGGAAAGCTTCTACAGGATTTTTATGAACGCTTAGAAAAGCTGTATCATCAGCAAATGCTGACGTGTGAATGTTACTGCTTAACGGTAAGTCAAAAGCGTATATTAAATAAAGTAATGGACCGAAGATACTGCCTTGGGGAACTCCGGCTTCGATCGACTGCGGTGGGCTTAAAAAATTGCCTTTCCTAACTACAAATTTTCGTTCAATTAGGTAGCTTATTAAAATCCTAACAATGTTTGCGTGTAGATTTTGCGTTAATTTATGTATAAGACCTTCGTGCCATATTTTATCGAAAGCTTGAGAAACATCTATAAAGAGCGCAGAGCAATATTTCTTCTTTTCGAAAGTGTCTCTGATAACATTCACAAGTCTGTGAGTTTGTTCAATTGTGCTATGTTGTCTGCGAATACCGAATTGATGATCTGGAATGCATCCACTTCTAGTCACTATGGGCATCAGCTTGCTCATATACAGCTTTTCAAATAGTTTTGAAATGTTGGGCAATAAACTAATAGGCCGATAGGATTCAACCTTCGTATGATCCTTGCCGGGCTTTGGTATCATAATAATCATCGAAACCTTCCATTCTGCAGGATAGTATTGCAGCCGTAGAATACTATTAAAAATGAATAGTATAATTCTTTTTGCAATATAAGGCAGTTGTTGAAGCATTTTGTTGTTTATTTTGTCGACACCTGAGGCTTTTTTGGTGTTAAGACTAGTGATGGCCTTTTCAATCTCCACAATGTTAAATCTTAACGGTATTTCTGGTAAAGAGATGACTGGTGGCAGTTCAACAATATCAGTAGAAATATTCGGTGTAAATACTTTTTCTAGGTGCTTAACAAATAGATCACCTTTTTCAGCATCAGTTCTTGCCCAGTCACCATTAGAGGCTCGTAATGGTGGTTTGCAAATCACTGGCCTTTTAAGTCCTCTGGCTGCACGCCATAGCGAATAATCTGTTTGTGGTGTTGCATCGAGTTCTTGAAGAAATTTTTGCAGCGAAGCTGTTTTTTGTGTTTGTAAAACTTTTCTGAGCTGTTTGATGCATTCCTACAGCCTTAACTTTAGCTGGGGGGATCTGTAACGTTGCCATTCTCGTCGCGCTCTCCGTTTTTCAGTCAATAGCCTTTCTATATCTACAGAAGAAATGTTGTTGAATCTTACTTGTTGATTTGGTTGATTTGAAGAAGCATTAAGAGCAGCTTGATTAACATGTGCTTCAAACAACCTAATAGAATTTTCTATGTCAGCAGGTGTTCTCAACAGCATATTTTTCGTGCAATGAGCACTTAAATATTTTTTGTATTTCAGCCAGTTAATACGTGCAGAAGTCAGCGGAAAATCACATGTTGTGTGTGAGTAAATAGTGATAATAGTAGGCGAGTGATCTGAAGACAAATCCAATGATGCTTCAACTTCAATCATTTCGCTGGGCAAACCTTTCATAACTCCAAAGTCGATAATATCAGGAATTTTTTGTCGATCCGTTGGCTAATGTGTTGGCTGACCACTTGAAACTACATTCAAACCCATTTTTGAAATTGTGTCAAACAAAACACGACCCTTGGGACTGATTAAAAGTGAACCCCAAAATGTGTGTAGCATTGTAGTCGCCAGCTGCTAGAAAACGGGACCCCAGTGTTGTATAAAATGCGGTATATTGACTCTCTGAAATTGAAAACCTGGGAGGAGAATAAACAGATGATATCAAAAATTTTTGATAAAAATTTTCAATGCAGATGTTTGTTGCTTGAAGATAATCTTCACAAAATTCATTTAACAGGTAGTGATTATTAGCGTTTTTATTAGAATTCCCGAGCCACCACAAGCTCTACCTCGAGGATCCTTGGTGTCGTAGAAATTATATCCACTAATTCTAAAATAGCTTCGAGACGTCAAATGAGTTTCTGAGATAAGCATAACATCGATTTCTTTATCCAGAAGAAAATATTCTATTTAATTTTTATGTTGGCAGATGCCGCCGTTTGCGTTCCAAAAGTATTTACTGTTTGTATTAAGCTCTCAATTGAGGCTTCCATACGGCGAAAATTAGACCCTGGAGCTTCGTTTACTGGTACCGGTTTTTGCGCTGTATTGTGGTTACTTTTTAAAATGTTAGCGTATGAAAATTTATTATTAAGTTGTTGCTGAGCAATAGTCGCGTTTGATTTCAATACGTTTGAATATTGTTGCTGACTGGTAGACGGTTGAGGTAACTGAGGGTAGCTTAAAAGTGTGATAGGCTGAGTGGGGATAATATTTTCTTTTTTGTGCGAGGAGCGTTTAAAAACTAGTAAAGAGGGCAGCCTCTATAGTTGGCACTGTGATTTCCGCCGCAATTGCCACATTTTTTCGCCTTGGGATCACTTTTTGTTTTGTCACAGTTAGCGGTACTGTGTAGCTCACCACATACAATGCAGATTGTAGGCAACTTGCAATAAGTTTTCGTGTACCCAAATTCTTGGCAGTTCAGGCATTGGATAAGTCCAGCTGTTTTATGTGGCTGCTCAACGGTAACTCTCCGGTGCAACAAATACTTTAGATCATAAATTGGATGGGATTCATTTTTTTTTATCTTTATGTCACCTGGCTGTAACTCGACTCTAAATATTGGTTGGCGGATTTTTTCTCTATTTTTGATGTTTGAAACATTTTTCACCTTGAATCCACTATTTTCAAGTCCAGACTTGACCTCTTCTGGATCCACGCTAGAATCTATACCTTTTATTACAACGGTTAGACCTTTAGCACTCTTAAGCTGATATGTATAAAAAATTTTATTTTTAGTCTCAAAGTCTGTGACTATTTTTCTGTAATTATTTTCTTTAGATACCTGAATTTTTGTTTCATTAATTTTCCCACGCTTGATTGGAGTTATGTAAAACTCATTTTCTCCAATTAACGACATAAGGCTTTTTACCAGAAAGCTGGAGTTCTGTTTTCTTAAATAAATCGGTGGTGGTTTACTCAAACTTGTATTAGTTGTGTCTTCATCACCTTGTTCAGTTAAAATCGCGAAACGATTTTCGGAATTTTTTATATTTTTCCCATCTTTGGGAACTTTTGCCGTTGACTCAATTTTAGCAGATTTGGGACTTCTTCCCCTTTTTAACACAATTATGTATCTATCCATACCTGTTTGAAGTTTATTATCACTATTTTCACTTACTTAATCCATAATTTTATTCATTTTGTGCACGTTGGTCACCTGGGTATTTATTGTTTGTTTATTCTCTTGTACAGCTAAGCTGACAAGTTTGCTAATAGGTGCAATTGTTGTTGCTTCTTGATCACTATTTAACATGTACGGAGAGCATGATCGCGCACGAATAGTTGTGTTTTGTGTAGAATTCAGGTTTGTGCTTAATTCAATTTTTTTTATTGTCGTCATCAGCAACAAAAGTTAAATAAGCATTTCTACTGCTTGTGGGTTTATTGTTGTTCTTGTTGCCAGAAGATGAACTCATTTGGAGTTCTCTTGTTTTTTTTCACTTATAAGAGTTTGTGTATGCAAATATTTATGTATACACAAGCAAAAAAAAAAATAAAATAAAACCAGTATAATAACTGTTTAATAAATGATTTGTTTTTGTATTTTTTGTGACTTTAAATTTTTGATAATTTTAATATTCAGTTGCGACGATTATAAAACGCGTCTGTACACTGCGAGAGTTGAAACTGAATGATACCCCAAATATAATATGCAAAATCTTACCAAATCTTACTTAACTTGCTGTTTTGTGCTTTGAACTCTGCTTGAATTATAAATTCGTTAAAGTTTATATATAAAAATAATTAGAAACCACTTTGTGGACGTAGCTCTTTCCAATGTATAGAAACCTTATAATTGATGATATTTGGCTACGAACTTGAAATTTCACGTGTCACATTCCACAAGATAATTTTGATAAATCTTGGCACTTTCCATGTTAAGGAACATTTTATTTTATTATATTTATGGAACTACTGCAGCATAATATTTAAAATTTTGCGAGTGTCGCCCATTGAATATTTGTAGCGAAGCATACTGGCTCTTATATAGTGATAAAATAAATTCCAACTTGAGTTTGGAAATTTTGTCCCAAATTTTCATGAAATGTTAATGTCAGCTTTAATGTCAGGCATATTATCATGGATAGCAAGTTATGGATGGGTGAAGCAAATGGAAGAGAGAACTACATGAAAACTTATCCCCTCAGGACCGATTTATCTTTAATTTTTTATTTCTATTTCGTTATTTATTTTAATATTTATGTCGTCAACTCTATTGATAGCTACCTGACTTTTAAGTTAGTGTCAGTAACTATAGTCATCCCGATGTCTTCCGTCGAGTTGAACACAGCTTTGAACGGAGCCTTGCACAGAGCCAAAACTGCCTAATAGAATTAATAAGATTTTCTCTATGAAACGCTTTTAGGCTAAGAGGTATCCCAGCAGAAAGAAACGAAGATTTTTTCGAAGAGATTCCTTATTGTTTTTATGTGGTAAATCTTATTATTTTTTTCAATAAGGAAACCACATAAAATCAAGAAGAAAACTTGTTATTTACAATTTTTTTTACCCAATTTCCGTAATTTTTGGCACCAAAAAACAATCCATAGAGAAAAACTTCTTGATTCTATTAGGTTTTCATATGAATTGTAAATAAAAGGGATTTCTTATTGATTTTATTAGGCCATCTTATTGTTTTTTTCAATAAGGTTTTCTTCTTGATTTTATTAGGTGTGTAAATCATCTTCTTAATTTTTTTAATAAGAATATCTTCTTGATTTCATTAGCTTGCTTGTTATTTCATACATATAAATCAACAAAGGAACAATTTTTTCATAATTTTTTTGTGCTACAATAAATCATCTTCTTAAACTGGCTGCTAACATGTATACTATAGTATGGTGTAGTAGTGAGGTGGTTAGAGTGCCAATCTACTAAACCGAAGTTCCTTGGTTCAACTCCCTGAATACGTAAGTTTTATAAAAATGTTTTCATCACCCCACCATCCAGATAATACAAATACATGTTGTAAATAAGCATTCGGGACGTACCATGACGTTCTGATGACATCAAATTTGCATTTCTTAATATTACAACAGAGAAAACAGTGCCTAATAAAATAGATTAAAATTAATAAGATATCTTTACGAATTTTTTTTCAAAAAGGAAGTCTTATTATTTTAACAAGGAAAACCTTTTTGAAAAACTCAATAAGAATACCTAATAAAATCAAGAAGAAAACCTTATTGAAAAAAACAATAAGAATACCTAATAAAAACCATAAGATTCCTTATTGATTTTTTCAATAAGGTTTTCCTTATTAAAATAATAAGACTTCCTTCTTGGAAAAAAACCATAGAGATATCTTATTAATTTCGTTCTATTTTATTAGGTATTTATTAGGCACTGTTTTCTCTGTGTACTAATATTTGTTTCTAACACTTTTTGAATCACTGGAAAATGTAATAGAGCCGTCAGTTTTATTGATACATACAATATTTAAATTTAGTCACGAGATTATGATCAATTAGTATGTAAAATGCAGGGAATTTGAGAGTCTCCTAGTTGGCGATGATAGGTCTGACTAAAACTATTTCAAACTTGGTAGTCTAGACTTTTTAAGAAAAAAAAATAGAAAAGCATTTACTGAAAAATTTTGAACCGATGTGAGTAAAAATATCTCACGAGGTTTATGGGTGGAGTAGGGTGCGCCGATGCTTAGTGTTCGTCAATACAGCGCTTAACAGCAGCTCTGAAGGTTTTATAAAATGTACCGTATTCGGCGAATATTGTTACAGATATTCGTATTCGCGAATACTAAAAATTATTATTCATAACATCACTGGTTTGCACTTCTTTAAAAACGATGCTGGTCAGAACGTTACAGTCAATGGTGACCGCAATTAAGAAACCATGATGTTCATGAGCTGTGGTTTCAACAAGACTACGCAACTTGTCACACAGCTCGTGCCACTATTGATTTATTGAAGGAAACGTTTGGTAATCATATAATTTCACGTTTCGGACCCGTCAAATAGCCTCCAACATAGTGCCATTAAACGCAGCTAGACCAGTTTTTGTGGGGATATGTGAAGTCGCCAGTCTACGCTGGTAAGCCCAAAACGCTTGACCAATATGAGGACAACATTTGCACAAATGTTGAACAACAAAAGTCATCGAAAATTTGCACAAATGTTGAACAAAAGTCATCGAAAATTAGACCTCCAGATTAGACTACGTCCGAGCCAGCCTTGGCCATCATATGCCAGAAGTCATTTTTAAATTATAGTGCCAGAATATTATCTCTTGAATAAAGTAAATTCCATGTAAATTTAAAAAATACATCTTTGTTTTATTCCATTTCAAAGTTCTATACCTCTATAAAATACACCCATACTATAGTCTATAGATGTAACCACTGTACATGGATTTCTTTAAAAAAAAAATTTGTATATACATATGTGCATATATTAAAAATTTTTAGTTAATACCCTTTATCATTTTGTATTTCTATTCTGTATTTTCTCCAAAAGTTAGCCATCCTAAACTTAAAACATCATAAATATTTTTAGCTGTGAACAAAAGCGTTGTGAAATAGTGTAATTATCAGGACAATTTAAAATATGCACAAGATTAAAGAAATAAAACAAGCAAAAAAGCACAAAATAAACGCAAAAAAAAGCCCAAGAATAAGCAAAAAAAGCTCAAATATGCTTCCCAAAATTAAACAATGTAACCAATTTTAATTTGTTTTTTTAAATAATTACTTATTGCAAAGCACAATCATATGTTTTTCTAGATTTTCAAGAAGAAAAGATCGATTATCACATAAAACTGTAGAATAAATTGAAAAAATTCATTCGACATCATTGGATGTAGTAGGAATGAACTTAAACAATAGTAATTCGCTTGGAGATAGCGAATCAATGTATTCATCAGCTTCGCTTTTGTTTAAAAAAATATTATTTTTAATTTTAACTAATGTTTGAATTTCAACATTTCGATTCATAACTTTGTTGAACATTTCAAAAAATATTTTGTTTTCAAAATTTTTCATCTTTTCTTCCACTTTTTCTATAATAGACAAATTTTCTTTTAAGTAAAGTCTTCTTCTTTCTAGTTTGATTATAATTCGGCAAATACCGAGCTTTTGCTTTATATATTGATTCCACATCATCATCGGAAAGTGCAATTAACTTATTGCAAATTTCTGTATAATTGTCACATTAATAAATAACACGTTTAAGCCAATCTAGTTTGCAATGTCAATAGTTAAAGAAAAGAAAATTGTATGTGTGGAAAAAGGACAAACTTTTGCTTTTTATTTGCAACAGAAAGATTCAAAAATTATTTTCAAGGCCTGCCAAAGTGCATTCATTATAAGCAAATTCAAGCAGAGTATATCAAATAAAGCAATTTTGCAAAAAAAAAGGTACAAAATAAGCGAAATCAAGTTTTTCCAGAAAAAAAAAAATATTAAAAACTTGCCCTGGTAATTATATATGTATGTAACAGCGTTGCCATTTTGGTGCTTTTCGGGTATTTTTTGGTGCTTTTTTACTTAACCAATACCCGAAATTTTGTTAAATACCCCTTTTTAAAAAGCGGGTATTTATAGTGCTTTTAACAATTTCTCGCAGTGCTTTTAGGTGCGTTTTAAATAATCAAAATTTTTGGCATTGAACCACTTTCCTACGGTTCTTTAAACACACCTTATTTGCATCTTTATTTTGATTAGTACCCACAAACTGTTAAGAGTTTAAATTCTAGAATTTCTCAAGCATCTTTTTTCTAAATTCGTGCAGAAAATTTTATGATTTATTTGTTTAGCAATGGTTTTACTTTTAATATACATATCCGTTGATTTGTTTGTTGTGCAAATTTAAGCAAGAAAGTGCCTTGTTTATTATAAAGCTGAATAGTAATTAAAAGTAAGTTCTTTATTGATTTTATATGTGTTAAAGTTCATCATCTTTCTGGGGAGTCCTTGGGAGAATGATCAAGCTTTTAAAAGGTGGCTTAGATCAGTAAAAGATGAACTAAAAGAATATTACATTTGTTGTAATTAAATAAATTCACGATAAAGCGATTTACTCCGACAAAGTCGCACAAAATAAACATGAAAAAGCAATAGATCCAAATGCAAGTTTTTCATTGCATCCAAGGCTGTCTTTTGATCCACCAGACCCAAAAAAAAATTAGTTTAGTGCTTTTGTACCCGAAATTTTTTTTAGTTTTACCCTTTTTTACCCTATTTCCATGGGCTCACAGTGCTTTTGATGTTGCAAGAGTTGGCATCACTGGTATGTATACTACTTTGTATCTCTTCATTATATAAAACAATTGCTGTTATATACCTGGAGCTTTCAAATATTATTTATCAATTCAAATTTAAGAGCCAGCAAACAAATTTTTTTGGAATCTTAATGCAGTCATGGAGGACTTATGCGATAAACAAGCTAGAATTTGGTTTGTTGCAGATGCAACTATTTATGTATGTAATTTCTAAAGCAGATACCCGTTCCCCGTACATTCCCCTATCGACTTGCAATTTTTCTGAGACTTGTAGTTTTTTTCCAAAAGTAAACTAGATTTCCAAAATTCCAAATCGGTCGGTCTTATCGTTTGACTTACATATAAGGAGGAACATGATATATACATATGTATGTATATGCAAACAAACACACAAAGCAGATTAATTTTTATATGCATGTAAGTATGTACATATATTTACATATCGATGACTCAAGGCTGTCAAATGCTTAAGCAAATTCCCAGAGACTTTTAGGTGGCTATAATGTACTTATGCGACTCAAAATTTAAGTAGTCATAGTTGCACACATACATACATATGTATGTAGCATAAATAATTTTTCGAAAAATTTGTATCTTCTGATTTTCCCTAAATAAATTGAGTATTATTCACAAATGTATATAAAACGATTGTAATTAAAAAAGAATATGCTAAAATATACGAATATATAATTATAATTAATAATTATAAGGAAAGTTGAAACCGAAATTATGTACATACTTTGTAGTATTTATTTTATTTAAGGGCAAAAGTACTAAAATATACTTACATCAGTGGAAATAAAATATGTTAAATAAAATATATGAAATGGGCAAAGTCCGGTAAAATGAGAGCAAACAAGAATTTCTCTCAATTAGAGACAAAAACGCACAAAAGTACGGGAACACTACAAACCACATTTTTATCCCAAAAGTTTGTATGAAATTGCTGTGAAAGTAAACAAAAAAATAAATACTGTTTTTGATTAGTATTTCACTTTTTAAGAGATTTTAGTTAGTACACACATCCATATCTATGTTTGTATATCCAAACATACATATTTTGCTTTGCTTTTTGCAAAAGTAACAGTTATTTCATCATTATTCTTTTTAGGTAAAATTCAAATTTCTTATTTGTTATTGTTTATTTCATAAACAGCTGATTGATTACTACTTGCACAAATTAGCCCGAAGAAAAAGTACGGGCTGTTTCGTGCAGGAAGAAGAAGAATATTTCTCTCTCAAAATCTCTCTCACTTGCACGAACTTTGTGTACGGGAACAGTTTTCGTGCAAATTGGGATCCCGCGGGCTCCCAATGTTGAGTACGGGATCACACCTTGTGTCTATAAATATTTTCTGTAAAATTTATTTTTATTATATTTTATGATGGATAAAAAATTAAAGTATTTAAGAAATATAAAATTATTGAAATTAGCCTTTGAAGGGTTGTGTACATTAAAAACTATTAGTGAGTTGAAGAAGAAAAGAAAACTCTAATGTGCAGTCAGAGATATAAACCGAAACAGGAAAAAGAATGGGTTTTTTGCACAATCCTTTTTGAGAATAAAGGAGATCGACCATCAGCAATTTTTTATCTACACGCGCATAGATGCGCGAATATATAAGCTCCTGCTTAATCTTGTCACCTCATTTCTACAAAAGAACTCGCTGAGAGAGCCCGTCCAGCCGGAATGTCGATTGGCAGTGACATTGTTGTAAGTTAATGGTATTAAATTTTTATTTCCATACGTACTGTTTTTAAATTTTCGTTTCGAAAAAGATATTTAGCGCAAGGAAATTCATTCCAATCGCTGGTATGGTCTTTCAAGCTAGGAAAAAAAACAGGAGCATTATTCTTGAAACTACTGAGGTGCTTTGGAGCAATTTGAAAAATATTTATGTAGCTGAACCGAACGAAGAAGATTATAAGCAAATTGCTGAAGAGTTCTGGGATATGTGGGATATGCCCAATTGTGTTGGATCTATTGATGGCAAACACATTGCCATTCAATGTCCACCTAACAGCGGCAGTCACTTTTTCTGCTACAAAAAGTTTTTTTCAATCGTATTGTTAGCAGTATGTGATGCGCGATATCGTTTTACCCATATACATAGATATTGGAGCATATGGAAGCCAGAGTGATGGTGGTAAGTAGGTGTTTGTAAAAAAATATTTTTGTTTAAATTACTTTTAATATCTTATACACATATATGTAGGGATCTTTAAAATTAGTCGATTTGGAAAGAGACTGCTAAACAACAAGCTTCCACTTCCACCTCCGAGAAACTTGCCGAATACGGGTTTAAAAACCCCCATTTTTTTGTTGGTGATGCTGCCTTTCCTTTAGGAAAAAATTTAATGCGCCCCTTTCCCGGCGAGCTATTGGCAGGTGATAAAGAAATATTTAATAAAAGGCTTTCAAGAGGTCGCAGGACAATAGAAAACGCTTTTGGGATTTTAGTCTCCCGCTGGCGAGTACTTCTGACAACTCTGCATTTGTTTCCCAATAATGCCGAGAAAATCGTGTTGGCATGTGTTGTTTTGCACAATTTTATAATGATTAATAATATTGACGCATCATACATATATTCCGAGCGGTTACGTTGATTGGGAAGATTCAAATGGTGATGTTCAGGCCGGGTCATGGCGAAATGATGTAAATAATATCCCATCGATTTCACCATCTTCAAATATACATACATCATCACGGAGGAAAAAGTTGATTAGAAATTAGAAATAATTTATGTAAATTTTTTAAAGGTCCCTGTAATCCGATTCTTAAAAATGTTTAATTTTCCAAAAATTGCATACATACATATTTATCTCAAAATAAATAAACGTTTCTTTAAAAGTTAAAATGTACATTCCACTTGTTTTTTATTTGTATACATATGAACATACATATGTATGTATACTATATTATCCCCGCTTGAAAATCATCTTTTACATTTAACGGCAGGTCTTTCATAAAACATACCACCGTTAATATTTTTTTTTTTTTTAATTAGTATGCAGTGCATTGTGCCGGAACTCAGAGAGAGGGATAGAGTAGAGAAGATAGATGTTGAAAATGTAGAAGGCTTAACTCTTTTACAACTCTGCTTTGCGCGTTATGTTAACTTTTATAGCAGTGTTGAGGCGCCTCCGGTGTTAGGTAGACGCATTAACTTTGTTAAGCTGTATTGGGAGGCTTTTTATTAATTGTTTTACTTCGCCGATGTTTCTGCTAACCGACGAAGGAGGGCGATGTTGTGTACATTAGCTTGAAACATCATCAATCACTGTCGGAACAGTTTTTTTAGTGACCAGTGCTATGCCTTCATCACTTAAATAGTCCGACAACAATTAATACAATGTCTCACTAATGTACATTACAGAAATTAATGATGTTGATTGACTTGCTCTGGCCAGGGTTTGAATCCAGGCCCCACGTCATTATTTGCTTAGTAACACCACCCTCAAACTGTAACTGTTTCGTCTTCTTTTACCATTTTCAAAATTAATTTACTTTTATGTACAAATATACATATGTATGTATGTATATATACATAAAACAGCTGATTTCGTACGGAATGTGAGTTCAGTTTCGCACTTTGCTTACATAGCGTTTACACATGAAAGTATTTGCAAGAAAGTCGCAATACACTCACACTTTTTCACTAACACACTTAAACGTTTTCTACTTTCCACTCAGCTTTCAACGAATTTTTCAAGACAGTAATTTTCTGACACTTTCTGAAAGTAAAATGACAGAACGGGAAACAGTGTTGCCCACTAAACAGACTTGTACACAGTTACAGGATTGTGTTAAACGGATAATTCAACATTTTAGTTATTTTGTACATATATATGAATATAATTACAGTATTTTTCTTTATATATACAAAACTAAGCCATTTCATTTGTTTTGTAATAATAAATTCATTAAAAAATTATCAATTGTAATTATTTCCAACTATTGCCCTATTGATGTCTATGTGTATGTATATTGGCAACTCTTTTTATGTAGTACACAAAACGATCAAAATGGAGGAAAAATTAAGTTTACAAAATACTATAAAATTAATTAATTTATACCGGTCATACCCAATATTATGGGATATGAACAATAAATCATATAGGCGGAACGATTTAAAAAATAAAGCATATGAAAATATTGCAAGTGAAATGTGTATGGTAGCTGAAGAAGAAAATTCGCTCATTGCGTATCAAGAATAACAATTTTAGCAACCTTTCTCATAGACGACATATTTTAAATGAACTTTCACTTTCCTGTGTAAACAGACAAGAAATTTTCAAGAAAGTCGTCTATTTTATCACAATTTTTATTTATAATACGTATACAGAAATTTCATGAAACTACTTTCATGTGTAAAGGCAGCGTTAAGCAAATGACGTTTCATAAAACTTAACGAAAAGTTTCCTTAAGTTTATTATAGTTAGCCGCATACGATTTATGCTGGGAACATAATTGGGACGAACGACGAATTTTTCGTTGCGAATATTCGTCGTCAAAAATAGAACACATGCATTCATATGAAAGTGAACACAGCACCGACGTCGACGAAATTCGTCATACGTGACGAATTCTCTGATAGATTTATTTCTATTTCATAAGCCGACGAACGACGAAGAAATCAGTGCAGCGTTACCATGTTTTTTTTAGTTTTAAAATAAATTAGTAAATAACGTTATTTTTTACTTTAATAAGTTCTTCTTTTTATGATATAGAGCATTTTAGTTAAATATACATAATTATTAATGATGAAATTTGTTTTTAATAGTTTTTTTAATGTTTAATTTTATAAAGGAATTATTTTTTTTACACGGTAACACTATCGTTGTTTTTAATAGTTTTTTTTAATGTTTAATTTTATAAAGAAATTATTTTCTTTATACGGTAACACTATCGTTGTTATGTTTGTATGTATATAAAATCAAATTTGTAATAAAAATTTTTTGGATTATTATGACAGCAGTGTTTGTTCGTCCCAGTTGTGCGCCACACGACGAATTTACGCAACGAACTTTTGCCAACGAATTCGTCGTTCTAGACGAAATTCGGCGTTCGTCCCAATTGTGTTCCCAGCATTACATGTATTCGCACAGTTGCTTAAGCTGACTTAAGCTAGCTTATGCATATTATGGTTGGGCCTTTTAATGTAGAAATTAATTGAAATTACAGTGGCACCGAGACAAATTATTTTTAAAACTTTTTTGGATTTATACAATGGAAAACACTCCAGGAGTAACATAATTAATAGGTTTTTTGTTTTAAAACCAAATCATCTTGCACCTATCTTTTTCCACCATTGTTGTTTATAAAAACGATTATGGTATTTTTAGGATGTGTTTTAGATTTAGAAGTGCTCAGTTCTGCCGCCTGAACGGGAAAATTAAAATGAAAAGAACACAATTTCAATTCAGTTTTAACTCGAAATTTTATTTTTAAAAAACACAAGCTTATATAGTAAATTATTCTATTGGTCAGCATTATTTTGGGATACCAACAAATCAATAGTTGATTTGCTGTTCCCACGGTCTTAGCAAATTTTACCTTTAGTTCTCATAAACCATTGGCACGTGAAAAACATTATTGCAACAAATCAACGTAAAAAATTTCAATGCAGATCTCATATTACAATTATTCCCATTCCAACAGTTCACTTCACTTATACAAATTATTTTATACAAACATAAACTCAAACACTTATTATTGCTGACTCAAGTTAAAAACAAAAAAATTTATAAATAAAATTCTTAAACTACTACAGTACTTACTCTAAAAAATGTATAAATAAAATTCTTAAACTACTACAGTACTTACTCTATATATGCATACACTACAGCATACACAAATTTTATAGTGCGCTAGTTGCGTTCATGGTCCAATAATAATAAGATCTGCTTAAAACCACAACAATAATACAATAGAAAAAACCACATGCATTGAGGTTGAAGGCATTAACATTTATGCATGTACTGAGTGAAAGAGTCAAAAGACGAACTCTTGCATTATTTGTGGCCACTGTAGTAGTTAGTCGATTTTTCGTTAGCGTAATACCTAACGATTTGGAGTCAATTTCTACTTTTAAAACTGCAGGGAACATTAATAAGTTGTTTTAAAATTGTTTTTCTTTTGGAAAATTTTGTTTTAGTTTTTCTTTTCATATACAACAAAAAGCAAAACAACAAGGCTTTTGAATTGAGCAATGGCTGACTTCCAAAACATCAATTGTTTTGTGTTTGAACAAAGCATCACATTTCATAACGCCGCAGTACAATAATTATTTAATGTATACCATTTCAAATCGCTGCCGCCAACTATTTTTAACGCAGTAAGAAAGGAAACAAGGCATCGGTTTTATAGTTGTTGCATTGTTTCGGAACTTTGCATATGTACATATGTGATTTAAGCTGGATTCACCCATTGTTTCCGAACAAAATTTTTGTCCGGACATAACCGAATATGAGTATACTATTATAATCAGGGTTGTTATATATTTTGTAGTAGCCCTGTTTTTATGACAAACCGTTAACGCTCTTGGTTAGGTATGGTATTTCAGCGTTAACGCTAGGCGTTAGAAAACGTTCCCCTTTCCGCTCTTGTTTAGGTATGGCTGTAAATGATTTGGAAATACATAGAATAGGCAACCCTTGCGTAGGTTATACTACGTCATCAAACAAGAAAACATGCCCAAGGCGTAATCTGTGGTTCTATCATTCTTGCATATTATGTATGTATGTACATATACACATAGTATATGTACTTATCATAAATCAAAGTAACAAGATTGCGCAGGTCCGTTATTTTGTTGTAAAGCGATCAGCTGTTTGTGTGACGTAGACATAGCACTTATTGTGTAAACAAAGTACATTTGTGTATTGAAAGTGCAAAGGAATTAAAGTGAAAATCGTAAGGAAATTGATAAAAAAAAATAAAAATGAGGTGTGCAGTGAATAAATGTAAAAATAGAAACAAGTCAAAAGCTTGTGAAATAAGCTTATTTAATTTTCCCTTGCAATCTAATATATTAAACAAGTGGATACGTTTTCGTGGCCGCAAGGAAAAATTTAATGCGAAGACGTCGCATGTTTGCATGGAACATTTTAAGCCGGAGGATTTTTAAAATAATTTGCAATATGAAATGGGTAAGTTTCTTTTCAAATATTTAAAAAGTGAATGCATCATAAGGTTTTACAAAAAGAAGATTCCTCAAGGACGGGGCTATGACCACTACCCATAAAGCTTTTTCTAAAAACGAAGAACTTTATGAAGCACGTGCCAGACGAATCCAAAAGCGAAAAAATAAAAAAATTGTTGAAATGCTTCTTCAAGAACAATATGAAGAACAAATTCTCAAAGGTAAATGTAACATTGGCAGCGCAAAAAAGCATTTTTTTTTTAAATAGGTTGAATCCAATCTCGACAGTTTGACTCTACTACATCTCTTAAATGTCCATTTGAAATTTTGTTCAAATCTATGCACCCTTTAAGAAGTTATGTCTTTATTCCAGTTTTGTGCCAAAAATCCCTCACATTTTTTACAACAAAAACACATTTTTGTTTTATGATGGCGTAGATGCGCAGTAGAAAATTTTTTTGAACGGCTGAGTGCGCAATCTTATTTCTTTGATTCCTGTGTACGTATAATAAATTGAGTGTTTGTCTGTTTGGAAGCTGTGGACTCTTAAACCAGTGAACCAATCTTGTCAGCAAGAAACAATGTTTTAGGATTTTTTTAATATGTATGTATATCAATGTACTTCTTATTTTATGGAATAATTTCTGCTAAACACTTGAAATATTGATTTCATATTTTATATTGGTCTTAAAGAAAATATTTATAAATAAGTATACAAATAAGTTATTGCGTTGGTTTCGTGCATCATTCTAAAAATGTTTTCAGATTGAAATAAAATGGCTGAGAATGCTTTTGAAGCTAATTCAATGAGTAATTATTTTCATAATGAATCAAATCAATTAATTTAAAATTGTTTCAGTAATCGCGCCGACTCCTTAACGCGCTACGGCATTGTCGCATGCCATTAATATAAAGGAAGTGTTACCAACTGAAACTGCTGAAAATATGCATCTATTTCCCCTTTTACATATTGGCAATTGAAAGGTTGACAGACGAAGTTTGTTGTTCGGGTAGAAGGGATAGTGTGTGTAGTACACCACCCTCTGTACCGGACATTTTTTCGTTTTTCTCTTTCACTCTTCGCATTTTTTATGTTGTTGCTTCATATCATTTTACTCACACCATTGGCATTTTAGTATTACACATGTGGTGCGAAAAATTATGTGCATAAACAACAACAGCGAAAAAAAAAACGAAAAGGGGATACGAACAATTTCTGTCTGTTTATTAATTTCCAATATGAAAAAGCTACATACAGATCAAAAGATAATTACAAAAATGTCTGCCCTTCAGTTACCAATATGTAAAAGGTGACTATCAGTTCTTTGATATTTATACATATAACGTAATGAAGTTTCTTGTCATTATTATACTAATTTCACACTTGTGTTTTTAAACCTGTTTAAGGCAAATGTTTTAGAATCTAAACACAACCGTTCACATTACATTTGATATGTTTACGATTGACGTTTCGTCAGCTGATTATTGTGTTTTTGTAATATTGCGAGTTTGAGAAACTAATATTAGGTTACAACTGCAATTAAATATCAGTAAAAAACTATTATTTATATTATTATTTTCTTCCTAATGGAATTAGTAAAATTGCTAGCTTATTTAAAGGTGAAATATGTGCTTATATGCATATAGAATTTTTTTTTTTTGATGTGACGTCATTTAATAGCATAGCAAAATGACAGAGTTGATTAAAAATTTTTGACGTGGCGCCATTTAATAGCAATACAAACATTACAGAGTTGTCAAAAAACGTACTGAACATACTCCAAATATATTTGTAACCCTGCCTTTTGCGTGTTTAGCGAGATGTTTAAATCTAATACTAAGTTCACACTTGTGTTTTTAAACGTGTTTAAGGCAAATGTTTTAGAATCTAAACACAACCGTTCACATTACATTTGAGATGTTTAAGATTAACGTTTCGTCAGCTGATTATTGTGTTTTTGTAATATTGCGAGTTTGAGAAACTAATATTATATTACAACTAGAAAGAAATATCAGTAAAAAACTATTATTTATATTATTATTTTCTTTCTCATGAAATTAGTAAAATTGCTAGCCTATTAAAAGGTGAAATATATGTTATATGCATATGGAATTTTTATTTGTTTGATGTGACGTCATATAACAGCATGGAAAAATGACAGAGTTGGTGAAAAATTTTTGACGTGGCGCCATTTAATAGCAATACAAACATTACAGAGTTGTCAAAAAACCCACTGAACATACTCCAAATATATTTGTAACCCTGCCTTTTGCGTGTTTAGCGAGATGTTTAAATCTAAAACTTGTCATTTGAGATGTTTAACAAAACAAGTCAATGTATGGTAAAACATATCAAAATCGAAGTGTTTAAGCTCTTAAACACGAATGAGACGTTAAACACATAAGTGTGAACATAGTATAACATTTTTAACAAAATGGCTAAAATTGAAAAAGCTACATTTAACGCAACATCCAGTCAAAATTATCAAAACAAAATGCGTTAACAAATAAAATAACAAACATATTTTTGTAAAATTATTTATTAGAAAATAAATAACTACCATGAGATCAACACATAAATATGTACATACATATGTATGTATATTGAAACATAACATTTCGTTAAGGAACATAAGATACATATGTTTGTACATACGTATGTATTCATAATTACATACATACATAAATTCCAAATTGGTCGTTATTGAAGAAAATTTCGATTTCTTGTTATTCCTCATTTCTAGCCCATAATTACGGTGACCATCCGTCCTTTTTTAAAAAGGACAGTCCTCTTTTTTTACACAATGTCGTTTTAAATTTAAACAAAATAAGTTATAATTTTTTTAATTGAATTGTCCTTTTGTGTCATTTCTTTTTGATGGCTAATGTTTGTCTGATCACAATCAAAGCTGTTATTATTATTATTATTTAAATTTGTTAAAGTTAATGTCATTAAACACAACACTCATTTATGTATATATCTGGAAAAACTGAAAAACAATGCTCTCGTTTCTTGTTGAATTTGTAACAGTAACCTCTTAATTACTTTGAATTATATATACATAAAATCTACTTGTATCATTAGCAATCAAAAATGCAAAATTCATTGCAAAGAGATAATTAAAGCAAGAAACATCAACCATATTTTATTTCGTGTTTCATTTATTGATATACATAAATTTTTGGCGACCGTGACAGGACATACATATGTAATTGTAAAGTCTAATTTGCAAATGTCTTTTTATTGAGGCTTTACAGGTGTACATAAGTATGTACATATTTCTATAGAAATAAGGAATAAAGTCATACAAATCAGAAAATTAGTGACAAATTACTAAAATCCATGTACTTATGTATGTACATACATACATACATATGTATATACAAAATCAAAAATTTAGAAGAAAACAAAACAAGCAATTTTGTATATTATGGTGGCAGTGGAAAATAAGCAAAATCATACAAATATACATTAAAATATCATCATCATCATATTCAACTCATTAAAGTTTTTCAAGGTCAAGTTAGCGGAATTAAATAATCATTATCATCGTTGCTTTAAACTTCATCATCGTGACTTATTGGAAACTTCATCATCGTGAAGTATTGCAAACTTCATCATCGTTATTACTTCAATTATAGTATTATCGCGTCGCTGCTTGCAAGACGTCTTCGCTGTTGCCATAATGATCATAAACATACAAACATAATTGCGCACTCTTCCATCTTTACAGCCATACCTAAACAAGAGCGGAAAGGGGAACGTTTTCTAACGCCTAGCGTTAACGCTGAAATACCATACCTAAACAAGAGCGTCAACGCTTTGTCATAAAAACAGGATTATTACAAAATATATACCAACCCTGATTATAATAGCATACTCATAACCTAATAATACATGCATCTCTACAACAAACACAACAAAAAAATTCCTCAGAAGTCAAAAGTATAAATGTGTATGTGTGTATGTTTCAACCTGTGACAAAAATATAAATAAAAATTATTCATTCAAATACGAAAAAATAAATACAAATCAAAATTTAACACTTGAAATAAAAAACAAGTAATTTACAATAATTGTCAGCTGGGCTTGTAAGACTACCTTATAGTCATTGTATCATGAGTGCTTGTCTTTTGCAGCTAACTTCACTATTAAACGCGCTGTCAAAATCGGATTTTCCAATTGCAAAATTTTGCCGCCGCGTTTCCGCCGCGTTATTTCGGGATGCTCCATACAAATTGTATGGGCATGAGAACTTTTGACAGCTAAAAAACGCTTGCCGCTCTTGTTTAGGTATGGCTGTTATTGTTACTGCAATCAATTGAGTTTAATACACACGCATCGACTTAGTTATTCAACATCTCACGTAAGTAAGAGAATTATTTGTATATAGTTCGTTGTTCATCGGTTTCTTGTAAGATTTTCTCACCATCAGCAATACTCTTAACATACACACATACATTGCCAACTTTGCTAGTCATCAGTGTTGAGCTACATATCAAGTAGACCCTTTCGTTTGCCTAGTGCTTAATTGAAAATTAGTACCGCATATTTCTACTTAATTTAAGTGCAGCCGTATTTCAACAATGAAGAGTGGGGATACAGAAAGTACCGATACCAAATCAACTAATAGTGACTTAACGTCATTAAAACAACAACGTATTACTATGAAGCGTGCAATTAAGGCATTAAATTCTAAAGTTGAAGCAGATGGAGCATCGTCTGATTATACGATCATCAAGTGTCGACTTCAAATACTTGAGTCGTATTTCACTCAAATCAGCCATATTCAAACACAAATAGAACGTCTGGATGCATCAGACGAATCACGATCTGAATTAGAAGAACTTTTCATACAGACTAAAGCTGATATGGTAGATTTATTATCCAATAAACGTCGAGCTAGTGAGATTGACCCAAGCGTTTTGAATAATACCAGCTCGTCTTTTTCACACCCAAATAGATTGCCTCAATTGAAACTGCCGAGATTTGATGGGAAATATTCGGAGTATTCACGTTTCATCAGCACATTTAATACTTTAGTACATGAAGAGCCATGCATTCCGACCATCGAGAAATTTAATTACCTTTTAAACTGCCTTAGTGGCCCAGCTCTTGCTGTAGTAGAAGCCTTCCAAGTTACAGACGCAAATTATAGAAATGCATTAAGTAAATTAAAGGAAAGATATGATAACAAAACTTTAATTTTTCTCGACAATATAAAATCATTATTCGCTATTTCACCTATCACCAAACCTAATGCTACAGGCTTGCGCTCAATTTTAGACAATGTGGCTGCTCTACGCAGTTCATTATTATCTTTGGGCTCAGAATCTGATGTCATGAATGCTATTTTTATACATATTGTATCATTAAAAGTGGATCCAGCTTCAAAGTCAATATATGATGAAAAACAAGTTGCCTTCATGGGATGAATTTTATTCGATTCTGAGTCGCAGATGTCAATTCCTTGAAAGTCGTACATTTGAAGGCGAATCAGTTCACAATCATGATCAAAAGACAGTATTGAGAGCAAAACGTTCGGGTTCGTCCTTTATCACTTCGAGTATCTTATACGAATATTGTAAAAGTCAGGAGCATTGTATTAGCAATTGCCCCTCATATCTATCGTTAGCTATTCCTCGTCGATTTGAATTTGTAAAATCCGCAAATTTATGTATCAATTGCCTTAGAAAAGGACACATTACATCGAAATGTCAATCGAAATCTCGTTGCCGCAACTGTCGTATTTCGCATCATACATCTCTGCACAATCCAAGCTCTCAACAATCGAATGAACCTCAACATACTTCACAGTCATCGTATCAACATCATTCGTTATCGAATTCATCGTCATTAAAACCATCATCCCACTCTTTTATGCCACAGAGCAGACCCAACTCGAACTCATCGTCAATGCAAATTTCACCGCCATCATTTTCGCATCATAAAAATCAATCGACATCAAATTTGACAAATAATTCAGCCGCTATTCATTTAACAACGCATTCATCGTTCGTTACTCAAACCCGTCGTCGAACGTTGCTGCCCACAGCAATTGTCTTTATCAAGGACAACTTTGGTATCTTACAACCTGTGAGAGCCCTTTTGGATTCTTGCTCAGAGGTAAATTTAATCAGTCAACAAACTGCAAATCTTCTTCGTCTAAAACAAATCATATGTAATCAAGCAATATCCGGAGTTTCTGAAATCCGCGCGCAACTAAAATACAAAATAACAGCTACCATCAAATCTCGATTGTACGAATTTGAATTCACTTCTATATTTTCTGTAACAAAATCCATTTCATCGCACCAACCTTCAGAATGTTTTGACACAAGCAAGCAGGGAGGTTCCATCCCTGAAGGACTGAATCTTGCAGATCCAAAATTTTTTTTCCCAAGTCGTATCGATTTACTCATTGGTGCTGAAGTGTTCTTTGACCTCCTACAAGAAGGCAAAATTGCCCTTGGAGATGGTCTTCCCTGCTTAGTAAATACAGCGTTCGGCTGGATAGTTGGTGGAAAAAACGAATGTCAGCAACCTAATCAGGTCTTGTCGTGCAATGTCATCACAAATTATCAAAAATTGGATTCGACATTAAAAGCCTTTTGGGAAATTGAAGAATTCTCGAAAAGAAATCAATCATGAACGAAGAAGAAAAACAATGTGAAATGCATTTCATCGCTAATACAATTTTTTATGAAATTGGAAGAGTAAAAGTTCGTTTACCGTTCAAGCTTCCGGTAACTAAACTTGGTAGCTCCTTTGACATAGCTAGTAGGCGTTTCAGGTTTCTAGAAAAACGCCTTTTGAAAGATGAGATGTTGCGGAGGATGTACATTGATTTCATGAACGAGTACATCAATCTGGGACATATGTCACGGGTGAGTTATGATATTTTAAATAAACCTCATTTCGTAATTCCACACCATTCAATATTACGCCCTCAAAGCACGTCTACAAAACTTAGAGTAGTCTTCGATGCGTCATGTCCTACCTCATCCAATATTTCCTTAAATGACATTTTAATGGTAGGTCCAACCATACAACAAGACCTAATCATAACTATTCTTGCTTTTCGTCTAAACAAGTTTGCATTGTCAGCCGACATTTGCAAAATGTATCGCCAATTCCTAATACACGAACAGGATCGTAACTTTCAACTGGTTTTGTGGAGAGAAAACATAAGACATCCTATCAACATTTATCGACTTAACACCGTAACGTATGGCACATCCTCTGCAACGTTTCTCGCAATACGAAGTCTGTTTTTCATCGCCGCTGCATATGAACACGAATTTCCTATTGGCTCTAAAGTGTTAAAACAAGATTTGTATGTAGACGATTTGCTTACGGGGGCAGCGAATATTTTCGATCTATCAGCGAAAAAAGCTGAAATAACACATCTTTTAGAAAAAGCTGGTCTTCAACTAACGAAATGGAGTTCAAATTTCCCACCATTAGCGCATTCAACGGAAGAAATGGAACTAAAATGTAGCAATGAGAATATTACTAAAGCTCTTGGTATGTGGTGGAAGCCAAATTCAGATTTATTCTGTTTTCGATTCAACTTGAAAAACCAACCAAACGTTCAGTACTATCCATAGTGGCTAGAACTTTTGATGTTCTCGGATTATTGAGTCCTATTGTTATTACGCGCAAAATCCTAATTCAAGAGTTATGGAAACAGCAAATTGGATGGGATTCACCACTAAATGACCGTTTGCAACGTCGTTGGGATCAAATTGAAAAAACTTTTCGGTATATAAATCAAATTGAGGTGCCTAGATTCGTGCAAACAACTCCTGATGGTCAATTTGATATACATGGATTTGCAGATGCATCGCAATTAGCATATGGTTGCTGCATTTATATTCGTGTAGCTGATACAGATTCCTTCCGTTCAAACTTACTTATTGCAAAATCAAAGGTGGCACCAGTTGTCCAGCAATCACTACCAAGATTAGAATTATGCGTTGCGCTCTTGTTGTGTCGAACGTGGGAAAAAGCAAACACAAATTTGAAGCTTATAATTATAGAATTTTCTTTTGGTCAGATTCAAAAATTGTTTTAAATTGGATACAACATCATTCATCGTCCTTTATGTGTTTCGTGGCAAACCGAGTGGCGGAAGTTCAAAACATTTCACATAATATACCTTGGAGGCATGTCCCATCAAAGCAAAATCCCGCAGACATTGTTTCTCGTGGGTGTCTTGCAAATGAAATAATGGCTACGATGTGGTTCACTGGTCCCGAATTTTTGGAAAATTCCGATGAAAAGTGGCCACAAACTTCTATCATTGATGATATACTACCGCAAGATGAAATTCGAAAATCTTCGTTCATAATAAACACTGTTCCAACATCAATAATCTCACAAATCATCGACAGCCAATCATCATATCTTCGCATTTTGCATATAATCATATATATTCATCACCTATTTCATAAATCAAAAAGATCGTCGTTTATTTCGTCAGAAGAACTGCAACTCGCCTTTTGGAAAGTAGTGCATGACGTTCAATTAACAGCATTCAAAGATGAATTCGATCTTCTTCGCAAGGAACAAACTCTAAAGCCAAGTTTTCAAAAACCATCACCCTTTCTCGAAACGATTCACAGTTACAAAACAACTTTGCCCATACTTAGAGTTGACGGCCGTTTAGCAAATTCCTTACTTTCCTGCGCTTCTTCCAAAAGATCATCGCTTCACAACATTGTACATCAAATATCTTCATCTGAAACACTTACATGCTGGTCCGAAATCACTTATAGGGATCATTCGCCAACAAGTCTGGGTGATCAACGCGAGAGACGTCGTTCGAAAAGTGGTTCGCAATTCCGTTCACTGCTTTAAATACAAACCTCGAATAATGCAGCAAGTCATGGGAGATCTTCCAGCTGATCGTGTAAAAGCCCAACGCCCTTTCTTCGTTTGCGGGGTGGATTTTTGTGGACCGTTCCACACTTCCTACAGAATCAGGGGAAAGCCACCATACAAAACTTATGTAGCTATTTTTGTCTGCTTCGCCTCTAAGGCTGTTCATATAGAACTAGTTTCAGACTTGTCAACTAATACCTTTATCCTCTGTCTAAAACGATTCATAGGTAGACGTGGCATACCTCAGCGTTTGTACTGCGACGACGCTACAAATTTTGTTGGAGCAAACTCGAAGCTACGTGAATTAAAAAAAAAAATTTTCGACAACGAAGCTGTTAAAACTCTAATGAACTACACTGAAGTTACATGATTCAAATTTGTATTCATTCCACCACGATCACCCCATTTTGGTGGACTCTGGGAGTCAGCTGTTAAGTCTGCAAAAACCATCGTCGTTAAAAACATATCAAGGGAAAGTATCACATATGAAGAACTACAAACCATTCTCATCGAAGTGGAAGAGATTTTGAATGCGCGTCCACTGACACCCAGATCTGATGATCCAAATGATGATGAAGCTCTAACGCCAGCCCATATGCTCATTGGGTCATCGTTATTGGCATTACCGGACGAAAATGTAGCCCACTGTGCAATATAAACAATTTAAAACGATTTCAACTTATTACTTACTTAAAACAACAGTTTTGGATAAAATGGGTTCGAGAATATGTGCTAACTCTCCAACAAAAATCTAAATGGTACAAACCATGAAGAAGGACAGCTAGTAATTGTCCATGAAGACAATTTACCACCGCAACATTGGCTGCTCGCACGAGTTATAAAAACTATACCTGGACGTGATGGAAAAATACGAGTAGTAGATGTTAAAACTTCTAGAGGTGTTTATCGAAGATCAATACACAAAATTGCTCCTATTCCAAAAGACGAAACTGATTGAAAGTGTCCTTTCAATGAGGGCAGTATGTCTGATCACAATCAAAGCTGTTATTATTATTATTATTCTTATTATTATTATTATTTAAATTTGTTAAAGTTAATGTCATTAAACACAACACTCATTTATATATCTGGAAAACCTGTTTAGTCATATACTAACAATGCTCTCGTTTCTTGTTGAATTTGTAACAGTAACCTCTTAATTACTTTGAATTATATATACTACATAAAATCTACTTGTATCATTAGCAATCAAAAATGTAAAATTCATTGCAAAAAGATCATTAAAGCAAGAAACATCAACCATATTTTATTTCGGGTTTCATTTATTGATATACAATGTTCTTCTTTAGTTTCCAAAATTAAAAGTTTTATTTTCTCAAAATACCGAAATTTTAAACTCAATACAATATAAATTTATAACCACCCAAGACAGGAATTGCCTGGCAACGCTGAAAAGTGTATGTTCAATGTTTCAAATTTTCTGTCGCCTTTCAAATGGACTGTGCAGAATTTAAATTGTTTTTATCGAATAACATTGATATAATAAAAAAAATACATTCTTCAGAAAAATATCAATAATAGATAATCCTTAAACTATTGTTTTTAGTTACTTATTGAATTTTGTTATTTTTGTATTATTGGCTAAATTTAATTTCTTTGTTAATTTTGATTAATTAATTAATTTTTTGTTTCTCGGATTTTAGAATTATTATAACATTTTGACCCAGAGTATTAAGCTTAGGGTATTTCTTCACTTGTGTGAGGATATCAGCATAGGAAGCATCTCTACACGTAATTTTTACCAATATATTTGGTCGCACTGTTTTCTTTCTATTCCTAACTTTACGATCTTTAACATTCGGATCTGGTCTCCTTGGGTAAAGTACTTTCCCCCTTTTTAACTTGCCTATTATTATTGCGCTCCTTCTTCTAGATGTTTTACCCTTTCGGCTAAGAGTGTTATCATCATCTATCTTGCGGTTTGGGACGCACTTATCGCTATGATTGGCTATCCCGGTTCGTCCGCCTGCAGTTCATTCGTTCCTCACTGGCATAAATAAAGCCAATATCTCACGTGACATCTCAGGGTGCATTTTATATCCTACCTTCTGCACACTGCTGTTTTTTCCCACGCCACTATTAGTGACGCTAACTGCAGCAAGGCTAACTCCACTATTCAGTCTTGTGGGAGGTGATCACAAGCCTTTGAAGGATTTCGACTTAGAACGCTTTAGACGCGGTATTGTCATTCCCATTATCGTCGTAAGAAGATACCGCTGGGGATCCCTATGAAGCAGCGTTGCCAAATGTGCAGACTTACCTTTATTTTGCATATTTTTCTAAGCATTTAGCAGTTTTTTAGATTTTCTAGATTTAAGTATCTATAATAAAATAATAATTTGATTTAAAAATTAAATTAAAAACGAAAATATACAGTTATTTGATGAAAATCGATTCGCTTCTAAGTAAAATCGAATTTTAAAAACGAACGCTTTGCTATAAGATGTGATGAAAAACGAACGGTTTTACTTTCCATTTCTTGTTTCATTCTAAATAGTTTCATGTCAAACTACAACTTTTTGTTTTAAAAAGTAAACATTTGTTTGGATTTTAATAGCACGAAAAATGGCATTCATTATTTCGGCATCAATTTTAATAATTAATTATTCAAATCGAGTTGAAAATATTAAACGAAAAGGGTTGAGGGATGCATTAAATCCATTAAACATGCCGGAAAATAGGTAAGAGCATAGCACAATAGAATGAATATTTTGACCTGTTCTTTTATAAATATTTTTAGTTTTAAGGAATACTTTCGTTTAAATAAAGAAGGCTTTGCGTAGATATTAAAAGAAATTGAAACACATGTAGAATCCAAATTAATTCCACTGGTAATCGAGTTAGCAGCCACATTTAGATCACCATGTATTCTTCTTGGGCACTATTTGTGTGTTTTCCCCTAAAAATTCCATTTTAATATTTATTTATTTGAAACCACATACAAGCTTTGGGTACATACTATGTACACACATAAACACTTATATTTTCGATTAAATATTTTAAGAATATAAATTGTATGTATTCTTTTATTAAATCGTGTACAGAAGTGAGCTCGATTTTAAAACGGTTAAAACAGTAACTTGTCGTTTTCCATCACACTCTTTTTTTTTTCTTCATAATTTCATAGAACAAAATTGAAAATGAAATCGAATTCGATTTTACAAACAAACAAGAAGAAGAACAAAACAAAACAGAAATAAGTAATGCCATCACAACTCGTTTCGATTTTACACCTTGAAACATGAGGTCTCCCCACAGAGGTGACCTCATAGGTTAAATTTAAAATTTCTACCATAAAAGCTTCCCGAGATATTAAGGTGTGAAAAGTCCATATGTTAGTACATATTCACTGACTCACTCACTCATCAATATTATTGGGCACTTACAGTAAAGCTAGAGAGCTGAAACTTGGTACACAGGTAGGTCTTGGTAAGAAAATAACCAGAAAAATCTGAAAACGGGCTTTTTCCTCCCGGGTGGTCAATCATGCCCCTTCTTTGTATGGGGCACTTCCAGTAAAGCTAGAGAGCTGAAACTTGGTACACAGCTAGGTCTTGGTGAGAAAATAACCAGAAAATCTGAAAACGGGCACTTTCTACCCGGGGGGGACTAGGGTCCTCCTTCTTTGTATGGGGCACTTCCAGTATAGCTAGAAAGCTGAAATTTGGTACACAGGTAGGTAGTAATGAAAAATTACCGAAAATGATTTTTTTACGGGCACTTTTCATCTGGGGGGACAATCATGCCCTTTCTTTGTATGGGGCACTTCTAGTAGAGCTAGAAAGCTTAAATTTCGTACAAAGAGATGAGAAATTAACAAAAATAATTTTTAAACGTGAACTTTTCACCTGGTGCAACTAAGGTGCCCCTTCTTTGAATAGGGCACTTCTAGTATAGCTAGAAAGCTGAAATTTTCTACACAGGTAGGCCCAGATAAGCAATACATATAAATATTTTTACAAAAACAACTTAGAAAAAAGAAGTGAGATGCACACAAAAACATAAATGTGAAAATAAGGCCAAGTTCGTATCCAAAAAGTTTCGGCCGTAAAAAGTACTGAGATCAAAATAAGGACCAAGTTCTTGATAGGTACAATTCCATCTCATTTCTAGGCAACCTATAAGCTTGGCAATATTTTTCCAAGAATTCTTTCCCAAATTAGAAAGGCAAACAAATTTTTTTACGGCCGAAACTTTTTGGATACGAACTTGGCCTTATTTTCGCATTTATGTTTTTGTGTGGATAATATTTAACCCATACATATGCGTGTATGCAAATGGCTGTGTATGCATACATAGCTGCCAGATTTTTCAGAGGTAATATCGGCATATTTGTGGGTAAAAATCGTCATTATCGTCAAAATAGCTTATTGACATCGTCATAAAAACGTCAAATGAAAAAACCGTTTTTTTTACCAACAAAACATATTTTATCAGAGGCAAAACATAGCAAAACTCTTAACTCAACAAATCTTATTAATAAAACATTATTCATTTAAATACAGAAATCAGATACTTCAATTAGAATTCACAATAAAATCACATGTAAATAGATTGCAATACTTTGAAATATATTATATACATAGTAGTGATGTTACGAATACTCGTATTCGATTATTCGACTATTCGCCTGTTTTAAGATATTCGTATTCGCCAAATTCAAGCGAATATTTCTCAAATAATTTTCACATACATTTTCCAAAAAAAAAAAAATCATACAAAAAGTTTACAAAAGTACATAAAATGTTCAAAAATATATTAATTTATAATAATTTTTATTTAAAGAAAGGCTGACTTCCAAAACGTTTGTATACAATGTTTGTATACAGTATTGCTACTGTATTTAAATCACATACATATGCAAAGTTTGGTAACAATGCTACAACTATAAAACCGATGCCTTGTTTGCTCTCTTACTGCGTTAAAAATACCTTGCGGCGGCGTTTTGAAATGGTATACATTGTATAACTATTGTACTGCGGCGTTATGAAATGTGATGCTTTGTTCAAACACAAAGCAATTGACGTTTTCGAAGTCAGCCAAAGAAAGCCCTTTATCTTTGACGCAAGATAATAATCTTCTTAAAAAACAAACTAAAATTATATTGCTGTATAATCTTTTTTTATATAACAGCAAATCCTATAAAGAATGGAAACTCCAAAGAATTATTCTGATACAAATTTTTTTTTTTTATTTCAAACCAGCTAAAAGATTTGTTCGTTTTTAATTTATATACATACATATGTATGTATAATAAAATAATTGTTACATTGACATTTCATGTTGATTTTTAATTTCTTTATTTTGCTTTTGTCGATTATCATAATTTCGTTTGAAATTCTATTCTTCGACAACCGAAAAGCATTACGAATGTCTTGTATCTATAGATTTTGGGTATAAACATCACGTGAATTTTCCTCTGAAAATAAAAAATTGATTATTATTCTAAATTCTTTATGATAGAGGGTGAAAATTTTACCAAATATTGCTCTATTTAAAAATTTAAATACCAGCACCTTAACTTTTCACTTATGTTGACATTCCTGCACTTTCACTATTCAAATTTACAAACGTTTCATTATTGCGATCAGATATTTCTAATGTGTTATTCACGATTTTTTCAATACAACTAAGATGATTTTTTTTTGTTTATTACTTTGATTTCGTTTTTTCATTAAATGTCTTATATTTCTGGATCTATTTACATATGTATATAGATATTTATCCATTTTTACCTTTTCCAAACTGATTTTAAATCTATCCGTTTTGAACAGCAGCCGACACACTTTTGATTTACAACTGAAGAAAATTAAAAAATAAACTACATACTTTACAAAGTAGATAATGAAAAATAAGGGGACAAAACAAAAATACATACATACATATGTATGTATGTGCGTATGTATATTTATATGTTAGCGAATGTTCAGGTCCAAGAATTGTACAATGCACGTTCATATAAGTATGTATGTAAGTATTAAACATGTACATATACAAACAACAAAATAGCACATAAATATAAAAAATGAACGAAATTCATTTTTATAAATTCCATACACTAGCGCCATACACTTTGTAAGCTAGAATTCATTGATTACAAAGTGCTACATACTTCATTGAAGAGACGTGATGTGGTATGCAAAGTTCGCCGCTGGGTTGTGCCAACGAAAACCCGCTCTCTTCACCCCTCTCGCCAAAAACTGTCATGTAATAACGTCGCACTGTATTACCGACAGTCATGTCAATATCCAATCCAATTTACTATAGTATGGCTTCAAGGCGAGCGAAGCCGCGGGAAAAAGCTAGTTACGAATAAACGTAATTATTATTCGAACTTATATTGAAATACATATGAAAAGTAATTTTATCAGAATTTTGAAGAAAATATTGAAAAGTTTTGTGAAGTAATATTTTAAACAAAACGTGGCGACAGAGATGAAATCCTTAATATTTCAGAATATTAGGAACTTAGAACATAGTAGAGATACTTCTTTCAATGGTCTTTTTTTAACAGATCACGTGTGTCATGTTATTTTTGCTTAGTACTGTTTGGCATTTCATAATGGAAAGACTTACTCCTGAACAACGTTTACAAATCGTTCAACTTTATTACGAAAATTCACGTTCTGTGAGGAATGTGTTTCCGACGTTTTCTAGGCAAATTTTGTTTAGCGATGAGGCCCATTTCTGGCTCAATAGGTATGTAAACAAACAAAATTGCAGCATTTGGGACGAAGAGCAACCTGAAGAGATTCAATAACTGCCACTTCATCCAGAAAAAACAACGGTTTGGTGTGGTTTGTGGGCCGGTGGAATCATCGGTCCATATTTCTTTAAAAATGATGCCGGTGCGAACGTAACCGTCAATGGCGACCGTTATCGTGCCATGATAACCGACTATTTGATGCCTGAAATTGAAGCTCGTAATCTCGGCGACATTTGGTTTCACCAAGATGGCACCACTTCCCACACATCGCATCAATCAATGGATTTATTGAGAGAACATTTCGGTGAGCACATAATTTCACGTTTTGGGCAGGTCGATTGGCCACCAAGATCGTGTGACGTCACACCGTTAGACTTTTTCCTGTGGGGATACGTAAAGTCTAAACTTTATGCGGACAAACCCGCTTCAATTCAGGCCTTGGAGGAAAACAACACGCGTGTCATGCGCCAGTTACCACTCGAAATGCTCGAACGAGTTATCGAAAATTGGACTCAACGGATGGACCATCTTTCAAATGATAATAAACATTCTCCATTAAATTTGAATTTTCTGTGTTTTTTTCTTTAAAAAAAAGTAGGGAACCTCGAAAAGGATCACGCGTTACATAGATATATGCAATTTTTTTAGTCCCTGTTGCAACTGCTATTGTTGACAGAATTTAATTAATATGACAATAAAAGTACGAACAAACTCGAATATCCAAAACTGTGTGGCTTCATATGAACTCTCCTAAAAAAAGTAACAGTAAATACAGTAATTTTTTGCGATCGAATTCACAAAAGAAATGCACAAATCTGTTCAGTGAGAGAAGAATTAACAGTAGTAAAAATATGCAAGTACCAAACTTTATTAAAACTTTCAAACGTTGTCTTGTTCTCAAATGGCAGAAACTGACTCAAAAATGTTATGTTAAAGGAAAACTTTGTTTGCCATTGTAAAAAAATTTTGTATATAAAAGAAAAATACAAACGTTGCGCACGTCGTAAGTGCATTGATGATTGGGGCTCATGCTTTACAATTTTTTTTTAAAACATTTATTATTGTATATCTTTACTAGATGACCCGGCAAACGTTATTTTGCCATACAAAATATTTCTAGTGCATATTTTAGGTGTTATATAAAAAATAGCGAATATATTGTAGCGGTTCAAAATATACTTTAAAACCTAATCTCATTTCATTAAAATCGGTCGAGTCGTTTCGGAGGAGTTCGACAACAAACATCGTGACACGAGAATTTTATATATGTATTAGAAGATTTTGGTGTTGTATTCTATTGTAAGTAAAAAAAATAATTGAGTTCACTATATATTTTGGGTTTTTTTTCTTATGGAGATTTTTTACTTAAAAATTAGTTTTTTTCAATTTGCAGGTTAATAAATATGACAGCACTGCCGTGAAGTTATATTAAAGGTGTTTTCTATAGAGGTATAAAACTTCATTTTGGTAACACTTTTTTATTTTTACTTTGGTTTGGTATTTCAACATGAATAGATTGACACTGAACAACGCTTCTAAAATTTATTTTGAAAATCATGGCTCTGTTCGAAAAACGTATCGCGAACTATATCCATTTTTTTGGTGAGAGGTGAAGCTCACTTTTGTTTTTTAAGGGATACGTCAATAAACAAAACAGCAGTATTTGGGGTAATGATAAACCTTAAGTGTTGAAGACCGTTACAACCAAAAAAACTGACTGTTTGGTGGGCTTGTAAAATAAAAGATGAATGTTCTTCTTTATTAATATCTTCGATATCGTCGAGGAACTCCTAAGGGGTGTAGTGTAGTTGGTTTATTAATTTTTAAACTATATTACATCGTCTTATATACTAACTATGAGAATAAAGCTAGTACCTTAAAATAACTGAAAAAGAAAAGATATACTATATATGTATATATTATTAAATATATAAACCCTTAATATCTTTTATAAAATAATACGTAATTTGACATTTCGACATATTAATTAATGCCTATAATATATAAGAATGCATGAATGTCCACAATAGTCATTTGTAAAATGATAACAAAGTCCTCCACATTGGTGTTGGCAGTCATTGGTGAAGATCAAAACAAAATACTGTCGAGTCACTGCTTTATATTTAAATAAAAGTCCTCTTGTCGTGTTTAAGTTTCAGCAATGAAGGCTTGCTTTATTCTTATCTTCTTATTATATTACTTATGTGTAACACTTATTACCTAGTTGTATCAAATAGTATTTAAAGCTAGGGTTATACTAATTAGTAAGGTATATAAGGTAATGCAGAGCTGGCACTACAATACCTTAAGCGAAACATCTTTCAAAGCTTTTGCCTTAACAGCTTTTTTCGAGATATATGTATGCCTGTTGTGCTTCATTGTGAGGCTTTTTTGTCCTTCCTTTAGAGAATCAACCTCTTCAAGTGTAGCAATACCTAACTTATGTATGTTGAAATAAGTCACAATTATGGAAACTATCCAGCTTCGGTTTTTTAAAGTTGAATCCCATTTTAGAAAACAGCGACGAAAAAGTTTATAAGGACACAAAATGGTCATATTGCTCGCAATATAAGCGCTTCGTGGCTACCACAGATAAATCACTTGGAAGATAACGTAATGACATATCACGACGACTATAGTGTGATTCATATGATGGAAACCTCTTTATGGATTCATAAATTTCGTTCTCTTTATGAGCTGATAATTTTCTGTAATTTCGATGTTTCCCACGCTTATTCATTAATCCAGTTCTAGTAATTTTTGCTTTAACAACTGATTTAATAAATATTTCTGACTCGCACAAAGTACTTACGAGTTGTTACGGATTTTTTTCAAATGGGTTTTAATTTCCTTTGTTTCGTACTCTTGCCTGTCGTTATCCCCACAGTAACCACAGACTTCGTCCTGACAATTACATTTTGACCGTGTAGCCAGCAAAAAAAATGCAACCCTGGGGATAACATGTCTGCGCGAACTAGGAAAAGACTAATAATCGCTTATTCCTTTTTATGCTAGCTTTGACCGTTATGTCCGTTGACCAATCAAAACTGCACACGCCATAAAACCATCAAGCAGACGCGGTGCGTATGACTTTTTTTCGTAGCTGATGAGGTCGTTTAGAAAAAGAATTTTGGCATTCAGTTAACGACCACCGAAGGAAAAAAAGAATTTTTTTGAGTGAAGACATTTTTTTTTCTTCTAGAATAATTACAATTTGTGCTAAAAATAACTATGAGTGAATAAAAAAATTTTAAATTATCATTTTCGTCAAAACTTTTTATTTTTATTAAACACTAGTTGACCCGGTGCGCTTCGTTACCCGTCCTCGTTATAAAATAAAATTAAAAGTATTTATATATCCTATTGTAAAAATTTAATGACGATCGGTCCAGTAGTTAAGACTATATTACGATTTTTAATTTTCCTAAGAAGGGGCGTGGTCCCACCCACTTTTCTTCTGGTACGTATTCCAAATTATGCCAATACCATATGTACCAAATATCATCGACGTAGGTCAAAAAATGCCCAAAATATTGCGATTTAAATTTTTGGGTTATATGGGCGGTGCCACGCCTCTTTGTCCAATAAAAACTTAATACAGCCTATTATTCCTTCCACAGTCACAGTAATATGCTGTGAAAATTTCAGGAAGATCGGTCCAAGGGTTTGGTTTCCTGAAAAAAGGGGCTTGGTCCCATCCACTTTTCTCCTGGTACGTATTCCAAATTATGCCAATACCATATGTACCAAATATCATCGACGTAGGTCAAAAATTGCCCAAAATATGGGCGGTGCCACGCCTCTTTGTCCAAATTTTTTTGTATACAAACCATTCGGCGTCAACAGTAAACAAAATTAAAAACGAATCAGCCAAATCCGTCACTCCGTTCTTTAGTTATGCTGTCACAAACACACGCCAACTCATTTTTATATATATTAGATTTATCCTGGCATCGGTAGATCCACATACATTTACAATAAAACATCTTAAAATAAGTATACATAATTGGTAAACTATAATTAAAGATAAAATTTACAGTTAAATAAACTTTTATATCATATATTAAAAATAATACCTCTCGAAGTGGGTCGCCAAAGAAGATTCTAATTGGACATGTCACGTTGAAAATCCGCAAAAATTCTAAGATGGGAAAGTTTAAAAAAAAAATTCAAAGAAAGTTTATTTTAAAAATGTTCGAAAACAAACAAAACTAAATTTAATAAAAAGGAAATTGTACCTATGAAAAGTAATATTATCAGGCTCAAGTTCAGTTTTATTGAATTAATGAAAATTCAAAATTACTAAGAGTTTTTTTATGTTGGAAAATATTATTATTTATATCCAATCAGTTTTTAGCAGAACGTACCAGTACTGATTTCAACGCCGCTACACCTCTCATCAGCGTTCAATTCTCCATCTTTACAATTTCCGTAAAGTAGATACTAATTGAAAAGAATATCAACTATTTAACCAGTTTTCAAGAGAAATATAATATGAGAATTAACTTTTAATTCATTTTTTATTCTACCTTGAAACAGTGCTGGTTAGTACGAAATTCCCTCATTACTGTTTGGAAAGTACTAATAATCAACACAAACTCATAGTCTCATTGATGATAACTCAAAGTATTCTACTTTGTAATTTTACGTTTTTGTTGTTTTTACTTATATATTAGGGATATTCACATTTTATTGTGAGCCTTTTTATTAGGGTATGTTGCTCGTGTCCAAGCTGAATTAATTTATTTTTTATTTATATTATTACGAATAAACGTAATTATTATTCAATTCAATTAACAGAGTACATACATATATGTAAAGCATATTTGGCATTCCAAATTAATTTCACCATTAATTTCTAAAAAAAATTGTAAGAATGATCTCTCTTTCTTGAATTTCCATCGGTCTTAAGCCTCTTATAGTTTTGGTCTGCTGGACTTCCAGTAATCCAGCAACAGTTGCTCTGCGCAACCGATATGACCGGTACGATCAATAAATCTTATGTATTTCTTTTTGCTGTTTGTAATATATTTTAGCACCGCAGTTTTTCCCGCATGGTTCCAACTTACATACGTAATATACCCTCCTGACTTTGAAATATAAGGTTTTTTTTCATGTTTCCTTGACGATACTGCAGTATCCGCAACATTTGATGTGTTCTGCTTAATTTAAATTTTTAATAATTTCAAGCAATACATCTATGAAATCACAAGAATACTTACAAAATCATCAACAGTGTTACTTGAAATTGAATGCAGATCAGCACGTGTATCATCATCATTTTCGGTATTTTTAGCATCAACATCGATATTTGTATTATCAGTATATAAGGTATCACAAAATGGAACTTCCATTATTAGTATTATTATCAGCACATGTATTAAAGTAGAGTTTAGATGTTTTGCAAATATAAAGATTTAAAATATCGTAAAAATGCAATTCTGTTAAAAGAAGTCATGTTGACTTACATAAGTAAACAAAATTAAAGTAGGTTTTCGTATTATAAAAGCTTAGTTAAATATAAGGTTTTTTATGAGGAATAATTTGAATGGACTGTTAGTTATTTAAATTAAGTTTTTAAACATTTTAATAGATAATTAGCTACATACCTTTAAAAAATTAAGTCGAGTTAAGATGTTACGTCTTATGTGTTATTTTCCAAAAAGAATTGGGTTAAAATATAAATGCGTATGGTTTTATTAATAATCACATTTTATACTTGAAATTTAGCTGAGTGATAGATCTTGAAGAATAGATTAATGCAAAAAATGAAATCAAAGTAATGTATGTAAGAAATTTCAAACTGGTTTATTTGATCTCTTCACAACCAATGAAAAAATAGAATACAGAAATAGTTTACTTATCAAAGTTGAGAACAAAGCTACAAAACAACTTCATTACCAACCCTTTAACCACTGATAACCAAATACGTATTATTTTGTTTTAATAATTTTGTTTTTGGAAATCATTCAGGCTGAAAAACTAGAATATAAAGGATTTTTGGAAAAAAATAGGTTTTGGAGGTACTAGGCGAGAAAAACGTAAGAGCGTCTGTTTGCAGTGGTTAACGGAAACAAAAAACTAAAAAGACTGTTATATTTAATTTTTTCTTTTATATAAATAAATGCGGCAAAATTACTCGCGAATAATTTGTGGGCAATCAATAGCATCATATGATTTTTTTTTCGATTGTAACGAGAATCATTGGCTGCCTGATTGTCTGAGTTGGTTCTGCGAAAAGGTTTAGTACCGCTATACGTTGAACAGAGCCGTACATTTTTAGTGTATTTCCACAATATAGTGGCGATGTCAATCCCGTAAGCAGATTCTACATATTCCGTTGAAAAACCACGTTGTTCTTTCTTTAGAACATCGCTTTTGTCAGTGGAAGCTTGCAGTTAGGAACACGATTTACTCTTACAGTACCCAGGTTAAAAATTCCACGTGCTCTTAGGTATACTAAAAGCGGCAAGAATGTGTAAAAATTGTCGAAATACAATATATGGTTGATAAACTTTGGAACTGTTTGAGACAAACTAATTTAAAAGAGTGAAAATATTGTTAAAATATAATTGGAAATGAGCGAAACAATCATTTACCTGATTACAACATTTCCTGTTGCACCAATGTCTGGTGTGTCGGCCAAAATTATGTCATCATTATTCGCTCCACTATATATCTCAAATTTGTATGAATAGACGCTGCTGTCGCATGAAACAAAGAATTTTACCCCTAAGATGCGGTTTGTCAAGTAAATACTGGCGTAAGTGATGGACCATTTTGGTTGAACACATTTGTTCGTCAATGCCACAGGTATCTGTGTCAATGCATAAACGAGCATTTTTTGAAATACTTACTGTTTAAAAAAAAGCTATTTTTCTTATAAGATCTAAGCTAAACTTGTGGTAGAACATTTTGGCAACACTATAAGTTTGTTTTGATTATTTATTATCACGTTGGGCGACAAAAATAGCGCGAAATTTTTTTATATGCTCCAAAAGCATAAAATTATATTTAAAAATTCTCAAGTGCCCTCAGTGAGAGTGGCAAAAAAAAAATGCCCTCCATGAGGAGTATTTGGAACTGTTTGGCCAGGAAATTACAATTAGTCAATTGAAGAAACAAATTCAAAACCTGAGGAATGATCATAATTCATTAATGTAGCCATCTTATTTAAATAAAAACAAACGATAAAGCACTTTTTGATGAATAAACCAACAATAAACTTATTTCCAGCATCTCAATGACATGCTTACAAAAATTCAAGTTAAAACTATTAATTTTAAGTACTTACTACTTTTTATTCACACATATTTTCAGCAAACGCTGGAAAAACTAGCTTGTGCTAGACTGCAGAAACTACTAGCTTTAACTTAAATTTTTATTCACCTCAAATCTAGTTTAAACTTAAAATTTCCTAGTATTAGCTTTAGCTACCTTTTTATTCACGCGGCCCAATGCATTGCATAAGTAGAGGTCATGCCCTGTGTGCTGGTCTTACAAAAAAAAAAAAACAACTTGAACCAACATGATCCATATACAGTGCTAGCTCAATTCGCGCAACCCCCGTTAATTGCAATAGCCCGATTAGCACAACAGGCAATTTGTTTACATAATAGTCACTATAAGAGTTCAATATTTAAAAGTTGTTTGGTTTTTTTAATCAAGTTAAGTTAAGTTAAGTTAAGTTTATTTGAGACTTTAAAACAGACTAACATAAGAAAGAAACTAGGTTCAATTACAAAGAAAACTAAAAACTATAATGTTTTGTAATAATAATTATTATTGTTTTACAGTAACAGACTTAACAGATTTTGTGGAAAATACATAGCATAGCTAACAATTGTAGTTTACGGTGCTTGCTCCCGGCACAACATTAAATAATAAAAAAGGTGTGTGTGCTTAAAAACTAGACTTACAAGCTAAAAAATATTAATATTAAAAGAAATATAATAATAAAAAAAAAAACTATTATCCCCTGTGGGCACCCGGAACTTTTGAAACGTAGAATTTCGGTAATAAATTATTTACACATGTAATTTCATGTTCCACATAACCTAAAGGTGAGTAGTAGTTGGTATTGAGCCAGTTTAAACCTACTTGATCGCTTAAAACATTTTGAATTAAGATATTATCCAGACAAAAGGAATTTCCAACCCTTCAAGCGACAAGCTAAGCTGCTTGCTCTCAGGAACAACAAAGTATTTACATTTCCCTGAAGCATTCCTTAAACAAATGGCTTTACTTTTAGATGCATTTATTTTTATACCCTATAGTTTATAAAAATCTTTTACCGCATTTAAATATGGTAAAATAGAACTTAATGTTTTACTTGGTGAAGCGCCATGAGTGTAAAGTAGCGAATCGTCGGCATAAAGAATGCCAGTTGAACAACCAAATTGATGTGGAAAATCATAAACAAAAATGTTGTACAAATGTGGTGCCAAAATAGAACCCTGTGGTACACCGGAAGAAACATTACCAATCATAGAATATTCATTTTCTAATTGTACACAAAACTTTCTATTTTGTAACAAATTTTGAACTAATTTAATTATGTGAGGTCTGAAGCCAATATTAATCATTTTAAAAACTATACCATCATGGTAAGCATGGTCAAAAGCCTTTTCAATATCAAGGGAAACTGCTATAGTACAGCATTTTTTTCTTAAATTATTCACTACATCATTTTGAAATTTCAGTAAAGCGTGACTTGTCGAGTGAACTTTTTTAAAACCAAACTGATAATTTGGAATCTACGAAGTTGCTAAATTTAAATCCATCTTTCGATAATTCGAATTACCTTTTCAAAGATTTTTCCTAAGATAAAAGTGAGATCGGTCTAACATTGTCTAATTCGAAATTATTCGGTTTTTTCGGAATTGGGCATATTTTTGCTATCTTCCAAGAATTTGGAAAGTATCCATTGCTAATGCAATTATTAAAAATAATTCCTAAATAATCCAAAGCTTTGGATGAAAGTTTTCTAATAATAAAATTTGAAATACCATCTAATCCAAAAGATTTTTTATTATTTAAAGATTTACAAATTAACAATATCTCATCAGTATTAGTTAATGAACTATCATTTTGAACGTTTGTTGATGGAAATTGATTATCGAACTTGAACAATGTGTTGGGTGACTGAGACAAATTCAATCTTATTGTGTTTTCAACATCAGAGACATCCCTATTTGGCACTACGCGAGAGTAAACAGAAGAAAAATAATTCTGAAGATGTACTAATTTTTCATTATTATTAATTACTTCTGTACCGTTTACTATTATTTTTGTAAATGAAGCTTTTTTTGGATTTCCTAATATATTATAAATTTTTTTATATGCTGTAGGACCTGGTTTAATACTTTCAAGGCGCTTTTTGAAAATCTCTGCTTGTTCAATTTGAACTTGCTCTTTAATAATAATTTTAATCAGATGAATCTGCTTTGATAAAAGAATATAATTCTGCTGTTTCCTATCTAATGTTCTTTTATAAATCCGCTTTAACTCTTTTTGCCATGTAAACTTTAACTTATATAAATTCTTAATTCTGTTTGAGATAAAAATATGTTTATTTTTTATATCAACTTTCTCACAGTGATTATCAGTCACTTCATTTAGTGCCAAAGTAAACTCTTCAATAAAATTATCAATTTCTAAATTTGATAAATTAACATTCGAAGGTGGGAAAGTTAAATTTACTTTTGATGCAATTTCATTTTTGAAAGAATTCCAATTAGTATTTCTAAAAGATGTAAATACACGTGGTTGTCTTAAAACAAATTCAAAGTTAAGGAATTTTAATTGGAAATGTATAGGAAAATGATCTGAAAATGATGGAAGAGATTTAATTGAAAAATTAGGATTAAACGTATCAACCAAATTCGTACTTATTAGAATATGATCTAGGAATGAGCTCCCATTCGGAAAAGAAGGTATAGAGTCTGAAAATCTAACGAAATCTGAACAAAAATATGTCAACCATTCAAATAAGGCAAGACCATTACAATTGTTTAATATGTCACCCCCCAAGATATATGCTTTGCATTAAAATCTCCTCCTAAAATAACACCATCATAGTTGGATGATATTGCTTTAATAGCAGATAAACCGTTATATATTAAATTATAATTGAAATTGCAAGGAAAATATAACGAACCGCATAAAATTTTTTTTGGCGAACCGTCTATTAACAGAAAAACCTCAACAAATACGTTTGGGAATGAAATAGAATCGAAAATAATACGCCTAAAAGAGTAATTTTCCTTTAATGCGATAGCAACGCCTACTGAACTATCATCTTTTATAAATGAGTAATTTTCCAAAAAAATTCTATGAGTTGGACTAAGATGTGTCTCCTGTATAAAGGCAACATCAATCTTATTACAATTCAAAGTATTAACTAAATCTATTCTTCTACTTGCACTAACTAAAGAACGAAAGTTAAAAGTTAAAATATCCATGTTTCTAGTTACCATAAATACAATCAATCTCCTTAAGGAGCTTCAAACAATCAGATTTTGCTTGTGGCTTAGAGCAATTTTTATAATTTCTAATAAAACTTCTTATTTTATCCTCCAATGACATTGTCTCCTCTTTACACAGATCTTTAGCTATTCTTAAAAATTCCTCAATAAACGGCGGTTTCTTTGGCGCTTTAGTATTTATTTGAGAACCATTAAAACAGTTAGCAAATGTTTTATTAGAAGAAATAAAATTTGAGTCAATATTAGCATTTTTAACATTTTGAGATGCTAAGAAATTTTTTTCTCGTATAACATTATCCAATTCCCTTTTACGCTCACTGTATTGTAAAAAGTATGGACAGCCCCTCCAATTTGCTGGATGTTCCGACTTCTTACAATTAACGCAAAAGGGCTTGGAATTATCATTAGCCACCAACTTACACTCACCGGGGCCATGTTCTTCGAAACACTTAACACATGCTTGAGGTCTGTTACAATTACTGGAATAGTGCCCCCATTGTTGACAGCGCCAACACTGTACCTCTCTGGAATTCGCCTTAGGCAACTCCCAGGAAATGGCTTGACTTAACAAGTACCTAATGTGAGTAAACTCATTTGCATTTTTTCCGGGAAGCAATGAAACTAAAAATAAACTGGTGTCAACATTAAATTTTCTTGAAAACTTCGTATGGAATTTTGAAATAGCATCTACTGTATTTGGTATAATCAAATCAAGTGCTTTCTTAATGTCTCCAATATCAGTTTGAAAATAAAGACCACGGAGAATAACATTTATCTTCTTGAGAGCTTTTGGAGTGAATGAGTATGACTCAATACGCTTTTCCTTGAGTAACGCCATCATTTCTTGGTGGACAGAAGGATCGCGCACATAAAGCTTACTTTTGTATTTTGATTTATTGATGATTTTAAAATCAACATTTTTGGATTTTAATTGATCCACCAGGCTTTTGATATTTAAATTGAAAATAAAAATAGGAGGGCAATAACTTTCGACCCTAGGTTTCACTGGTTTCTTTTCATTGTGTTCAATTTTCGACTCTTTATTAGTTTTATCCATTTCAATTTCGCCCAAAATTTTAAAACGATTGTTGTTGTTAACCCTTGGAGTTTCTAATGTACTGAGCTCCAATTGAATTGGTTCATTGCATTTTCTTTTTTTAGTTTTGACTTTAACATATTCTTTTATATCATTTCCCAAAAAATCTTCCTCCATAGAAGATAATGAAGTAGATCTTGGAAGCAAGTTTTTTTCAGAAATTTTCAATCCTGTATCTTTAGTATTTGAAGCCTCTTGGTTCATCGTTACATTGGAATCGTTCAATAAAGGACCCAATATGGAATCCTTAAAAATCGATGTTGAAGTCGATGAAGAGCTGATATTGTTCCCACTGAAATGCTGGTTTTTATCTGGGGCCAGTTTTAAAGAATGCGAGCCGCCATCCAATTGATTAAACTGCAAACTCAATTTTTTTGTTTCTGGTTTTTTTTTTTTTTTTTTTTTTTTTTTTTAATCAATATAACACATTGTAATCATTAAAATTTTACCAAGTTTGTTTGAAATTTCATATATGTACATATATCCATACATATGTATGTAGTTATAGCTACTGATACATCCCAACCAATATATTGGCAAGCGTTCTGTAAATTAAGATTGCAACAAGCTTGCGTAAATAAGTGTTTTGCGGACGTCGTTGACAATTTGCTTGCAAATGCAAGTGTTTCATAAATTTAAGCAAAACATGTCATTCTCGCCTTTAAAATTTGTGCTAATAAGTTGTGTTAATAAATTGTGTTAAATTGCTGTTAAAGTTGTTAAATTAAGTGCGTTTGATACTTTTATCATTTGCTATTAAAAAAGTTAATTATCTACTTATTTAATGTCCGCAGCAGAAAAGTTTTGTGCGCAGCAGCACCGAAATTTTTGAGTATCTACGAAACGGTGCGGCTGAAAGTTCTGTAAGTACCCAGAGTGAATTTGTGGAACAGGAGGTTGTGCCTGAAGCACAAAATTTTTTTTTTTTTGATAATTTTATTATTTATTGAATCTTTAATTATTTAAATTGAATTATCAATAAGTTTTTCAAATCTTAAATCTAAAAAATATTAAATATAAGTTTAGCCAATGCTAAACAAAATTTTTAATTTCAACGGTTGATTTTTGTTGTTTTACATCTCTCGTGAACGGCTGTGAGAAAGAGTATCCCTTCTTTTCAGCCGGGTGTGGCCTCTATAATGAAGAATATTGCGCGCAAGTGGATTTGGGTGCAACTCAAGTTTTTTTATATATTTTTTCGCGTGTTTTGAAAATACTGTCTTCACCAACGGAACGTCTAGGTCTTTATGAATTCGATGGTTTCTGACATACCAGGGGGCTGCTGTTATTGTACGTAGGATTTTATTCTGTCGCCTTTGAATTCTTTCGACATTCGATGCTGAGGCAGTGCCCCATAACTGGATTCCATAGGACCATATTGGTTTCAGGCTCGCGTTGTATAATAGTAGTTTACAGTCTAGGCTTAGTATAGACTTTCTTCCAATAAGCCAATTCATTTGGGCTGCTTTTAGTTTCATTTGTGTTAACTTTGCGTCTATATGCCATTTCCATGTTAAACGACGATCAAGATGAACGCCTAGATATTTGACTACAGTGTGTTGTGGTATAGTCTCGGTGTTAATTTTTATAGGCGGGCATGTTTCCCTGCGCAACGTAAAAGTGACGTGTGCACATTTCTGCTCGTTAACTTTTATACGCCATTGTTTGAGCCATTTTTCCAGTTTGGATATATATTCTTGTAAGTTGCGGGAAGCTTCTACAGGATTTTCGTGAACGCTTAGAAAGGCTGTATCATCCGCAAATGTTGATATATGAACGTTACTGCTTAACGGTAAGTCAGAGGCATATATTAAATAAAGTAAGGGTCCGAAGATACTGCCTTGAGGGACTCCGGCTTCAATCGACTGCGGAGGGCTTAAAAAATTGCCTTCCCTAACTACAAATTTACGTTCCATTAAATAGCTTTTTAAAAGCTTTACGATGTTTGCTGGTAGATTTTGTGTTAATTTGTTGAAAAGACCTTCGTGCCATACTTTATCGAAAGCTTGTGAGACATCAATAAAGAGCGCAGAGCAATATTTCTTCTTTTCGAAAGTGTCTCTGATAACATTCACAAGTCTGTGAGTTTGTTCAATTGTGCTATGTTGTCTGCGAAAACCGAATTGATGATCTGGAATACATCCATTACTAGTCACTATAGGCATCAGCTTGCTCATATACAGCTTTTCAAATAGTTTTGAAATGTTAGACAGTAAACTAATAGGCCGATAGGATTCAACCTTTGTATGATCCTTGCCGGGCTTTGGTATCATAGTAATTAGCGAAACCTTCCATTCTTTAGGATAGTGTTCTAGGCGTAGACTACTGTTAAAAATGAATAGTATTATTCTTTTTGCAGTGTAAGGCAATTCTTGAAGCATTTTGTTGCTTATTTTGTCGACACCAGGGGCTTTTCTGGTGTTAAGACTAGTAATAGTATTTTCAATCTCCGTCATGTTAAATCTCATCGGTATTTCTGGTAAAGAGACGACTGGTGGCAGTTCAACAATATCAGCAGAAATATTCGGAGTGAAAACTTTTTCTAAGTGTTTAACAAAAAGTGCACCTTTTTCAGCATCAGTTTTTGCCCAGTCACCATTTGGGGCTCGTAATGGGGATTTGCATATCACCGGCCTTTTTAGTCCTCTGGCTGCACGCCACAGTGAATAATCTGTTGGTGGTGTTGCATCTAGCTCTTGAAGGAATTTTTGAAGGGAAGCTGTTTTTTGAGTTTGCAAAACTTTCCTAAGCTGCTTGGTGCACTCCTTAAGCCTTAATTTTAGCTGCTCTCTTAGAGCTCTCCGTTTTTCAGTCAATAGCCTTTCTATATCTACAGAAAAAATATTGTTAAATCTCACTGGTTGGTTTATTTCATTTGAAGTAGCATTAAAAGCAGCTTGTTTAACATGCGCTTCAAACAACCTGAGAGAATCGTCTATGTCTGAAGGTGTTCTCAGCGGCATTTTTTCCGAGCAATGAGCACTCAGATATTCTCTGTATTTCAGCCAGTTAATACGTGCAGATGTCGTCGCTAAATCACATGTTGTGTGTGAGTAAATAGTGACAATTGTAGGCGAGTGGTCTGAAGATAAGTCCAAAGATGCTTCAACTTCAACCATCTCGCTGGGCACGCCTTTCACAATTCCAAAGTCGATAACATCAGGAATTTTTTGTCGATCTGTTGGCCAATATGTTGGCTGTCCACTTGAAACTACATTCAAACCCATTTTAGATATTGTGTCGAATAAAATTCGTCCCTTAGGTGTGATTAAACGTGAACCCCAAAATGTGTGTTTAGCATTGTAGTCGCCAGCTGCTAGAAGCACAAAATAATTTAGATTCCTTGTTGCCAAGCGAAGATTATATTTCTGAACACGAGAATTATATTTCTGATGAAAGTGAGAACTCGTCGGATGGCGCCGTTATTGATTGCAATAAACGTTCAATAAAGTTCCTATTTTTATATATTATTTTAATATTTTTCTATTAAAAAAAAAACTTTAATGTTAAAAATAATTTTTTTATATGTATGTATCAATAAAAAAACATATCCAAAACAAAGAAAATGTTTAAAACGCTTACTAATTTCATTAAAAATACGTGTTTTTTAATCATTTTCAAAACGTGTTTTTAAGCATTTATAAAACATGTAATTACGTTACTTAAAAAACATGTTTTGCAATTGTCTTTTTAACGCTTATAAAGTTGGGTGCTTTTCGATTGTAAACCCCTTGCTTTGATGACTTTTGTAAAGGTCACAGCAGCGTTTTATAAGTGTTTTGCTTACATTTGAACGCTTACAAAACGTTTATTTTTATATGTAAATGCTGGCTGGGATAGTTACCAAGCTTAAATCTATTTCGGGTTGTTTTATATCCGATTTCTTTTATTTTGATTCTTGATGAAAGTCACAATTTCAACAAAACAAAAAAAAAATTAACATGTTAATCTGACATGGCAGCACAATTTTAAGGAAAATGTGATATTCCTTATTATGGTGATGTTGGGTTATTTTACATTTTATATGACTAATACTTACATATATGTATGTACATACATATGTATGTATGTATTAATGTCTGTATATATTTTAAGTCTCTATTTACTTAAATTTTATTCTGCTTATATTTTTTGTGTTTCTTGTTTATCCTTTTTAAATGCAAACATACATACATATCAATTTGCAATGATGATACACTTAGACATAAATCTCGTATGGAATTAGTTCGTGTGTCTGCCGCTGTTATGGGTATTGAATTTTCGTATGCTGCTGAGACGGCATTTGTATCACCCACCCTATTAAAGATTGGCGTAGAACATCAGCACATGACGCTAGTATGGGCACTATCACCACTTGTTGGCTTTTTTTTAACACCCATTCTCGGCTCGATGAGTGACCGTTGCAAACTGAATATGGGGCGCAGAAGGCCATTTATTGTACTTTTATCCATTGGGGTTTTTCTCGGTAATAAATTTTACTTATAACGGTGTTGCATTTACATACATACATACATACATGTGCATAGATATTTATATCAAATTAAATAATATTGTTATTTTAATGTCTTTTAAACATAAAACAAAGGATTGCTGTTAGTGCCGAATGGTGAGGATTTAGGTTATTTATTTGGTGACATTGATCCACACATTCAAATCGCTGCCATGAATTTAACTTTAAATGGCTCGACGCACAACAACATTAATGTATCGCCGCATCGTGAAACGGCTTCTAAGACAGAACCGGTAACTATACAAAAAACATCACATCCATGGGGTATATTTTTCACCGTTCTTGGTACTGTTTTGTTAGACTTTGATGCCGATGCTTGCCAAAGTCCATCACGAGCATATCTGTTGGATGTGTGTGTAGCAGGTCAGTGATGACTTGACATTAAATAATTAAGAAAATCAATTTTATTTCACATGATAACTTCTTTCAGATGATCATGCGAAAGGCTTATCCACATTTACAATAATGGCTGGTCTTGGTGGATTTATGGGCTATTCAATGGGAGGCATTAATTGGGACGATACTTCACTTGGTCGGCGACTCGGAGGTCATGTGAAGGCAGTGTTTACCATCATAACATTCATTTTTATTGCATGTGTCACATTTACAGTAACAAGTTTTAAGGAAATTCCCCTGTGGGCTTTAACACCAGCAAAGAAAACAAAACCAATGCGAACAGAAACGGATTATCTACAAGATGGAGCTATTAACTATGGAGCTTTTGACAACACCGAGTATAATTCTTCCGAACTAAGCAATAACCCGGTGAGTCTAAGCCCTCAGATTCATAATACGATCGTTGAAAAAATGGGTCTTGCAATTTTAAAATTTTGAAGATGTTTAGTACATTCCATAGTAGAGTCACATAAAGTTTTCGCAGCCTTATAGTGTTTTCACACTGACATGGTTTTAATAAATTCTGGTTTAAACGTTAAATCCAACTGTAAAAATTTGGTTTTATCATATAAAGTTGTTTTCTTTAATCCAATTTTAATTCTTTTTTTAAATGCAACATTGTTTTCGCTGTACCAAATGCACTGATCCCAAGTTAAAATCGAATTGGCAGCAGCTCATGACGTACATATGTACATATATGCCAGTTAATAAGAATATTTACATACATACGTAAGTACATACTTACATACACATTGCACAGTTTGTCAAATTTAATATATAAAAATCTCGTGTCACGATGTTTGTTATCGAACTCCTCCGAAACGGCTCGACCGATTTTAATGAAATTTTTATGCATTTTTGGTAGATATGAGATTAGGTGTTAAAGTATATTTTAAACCGCTAGGGGCACGAGGCGGGGAGGGAGGGGGCAATTCCTGTATTTACTAAATTATTAACCCAATTCGTATTTCAAGTAGAACAAAATTATTTATGTTATTGAAGGATAGATGGTGCGACGTCCGCCTCATATCGGCGTTTGATAGTCAAGCATAACACAGGGGGTTGATGAGTGGGGAGAATAGTTCCCCCCATATAAGAAAAAACCTTCCGGTGAAGCCGTTGCAATCATCTAGTAAGTGTTATAATAATTAGGAAAAAGTTGAACCAAAGCGAATTCACTTAACAAGTGATGTTAAGAACATATCTGAGCTACTTTTTTTCGTGCATAGTGGAGGCCGATGTTTAAAATTTTGTTGTAATGATATATTTTTTTTGGAACCAACGCTACCTGGTAAGTGAAATCGGCTTGGGTACAACAATAGATGCACTGATGTGTACGGGAGATTTATTTTATTTTGAACATTTTTATTATAGAACCAATACGTTAAATGCTGAATTTAATATGTACACTTGTAGTGTAAACACAAAATCAGCTTATACTGATTTAACATTCGTCGGTTAGCAGAAACATCGGCGAAGTAAAACAATTAACAAAATGCCTGCCAAAGTTAATGCGTCTACCTAACACCGGCGGCGCCTAAACACTGCTATGAAAATTAACAAAACGCGCAAAGCAGAGTTGTAAAAGAGTTAAGCCTTCTACATTTTTAACATTTATCTTCTCTACTCTATCCCTCTCTCTGAGTTCCGGCACAATGCACTGCATACGTAGGGGTCATCCCCTGAGTGCTGGTCCTAATTAAAAAAAAAAAAAAAAAAAATACTATAAGATAATGTGTAGTTGATTTTACAGTATAGTTGTTTGTGTTTTGTTGATCGAAATCAGGCATAATAAATCGCCCATATGCTACACCTATAAAAAATGTCTGTATGTGATTAAAAAACCTGTGAACTCAAATATTCTTAAGACTAATATTTCTCTCTTGCTCACACTAAGAATATTCACTTTTTGTCTTATCGATGCTGCAATTAATCGGCCTTATTACGATTGTCATTGTCGCGACGAAATCCGTAAAATGTGGCAACGTTAGCTATATGTTTTACATTTGAGTTGTTAAAGTTTTACTACGACAACGACATTCGTAATAAGGCCGAACAATAGGAGGAATAAAAAGGGAAACATTGCTAGTTAATAATTTTTATAATTTTGCTGAATATCACGAATAAATTGATATGTATATTTTAAAAATAGTTCCAATTATAATTTTTAACAACTGAACTTGCCAACAATAAGACATTGGCACGTGGAGCGGAAAACCTGTTACCAAACAGTTTTGTTGTAGTAGACTTAAATTTACATATTAGATTTTCTAAACGATGAGCTCACTAAGTTTTTAACACATCAAAAAATTTTAATACTAAAACTTTTTTTTTTTTATTCCATAACTTTATTTACAATCTCTCCTATATAGGATAATAAGCAAATTAAATAAATTTTAACAATTCATTCGTTGTTGTGCTCCAACGAGGACAACAACATAGTAACAATAAGTTTTGATATACTAGTAGTAAGTTAAAAGAAAAATGTATAAAAATTATTTTCAATATTTAACATACATATAATAGAATATTAGAGTTTTAAAGAATTTTGACAAAGTCTAAATTATCGTAAACATAAGGTTACCGGAAGGGTAAATCAAGAATGTGATATCGCTTAAGTCTTCTCACTTCATTAGTATCGTCTAGTAACGATATCGCCAATGGGTTACAAAGATTCATTAATCTTTGTTGATAATTTTCGCTGAACTTGTTGATTTCATCTTTAATTTTTGGAATAAATAAATCGTTATGAATTGTTTTGTTAGATACATACTTCGGTGCGTTGACAATTAATCTCAAAGTATTGTTTTGGTATCGTTGGAGAATTTAAATATTAGAGTTGCTTGCAGTTCCCCACAACTGAATGCCGTAGGTCCACACTGGCTTGAGTATAGTCTTATATATTATTAGTTTAGTTTCAATATTTAATTCGGACTTAGGGCCCAGTAACCAATATAGCCGTTTAGTTTTAATTTTAAGATATTCTTTTTTAGCTTTTATATGCGCTTTCCACGTTAATCTTTTATCGATATGTAGACCAAGATATTTTACACTTTTCGGGGAATTTCACTATTATTTATAGTTAATCGAGGACAGACTCCTTTGCGTAATGTGAATAAAATATGAACCGACTTTTCGGTATTGACTTTAATGTTCCATTTGGACAACCAGTTTTCAATTTGATATAGCTCATTTTGAACGAGATTCGATGCTTCTACTGGACAAGAGCTAGAAGCTAATACAGCGGTACCATCTGCATAAGTTGCAATTAAAATATTGTTAGTTACAGGCATATCTGATGTAAAAACTGTGTATCATATTGGCCCAAGAACGCTACCCTGAGAAACGCCTGCATTTATATTATATATGTCTGATATTTCATCATTTACTTTTACATAGAACTGCCTTTCGCTTAAATATGATTTTAGTAACAGATATAATGGAGTAGGTAGTAGTTTTTTGAGTTTAAAAAGTAATCCGTTATGCCATATGTGTTTAATTGGCAAATCCATTCGACATGCGCTTTCTAAAAAGTTTGTTATTTCGTTAACATACGTGCTGTCGCAAAAATCATGTGGTATAAACGTGTTTCGCAAATGTAAGGCAAAAGCTTGGGCTTTGCTCTTGTCAGTTTTACACCAAATACCATTAGCATCGATGATAGAAGTATTTCTTTTAGTAGGTCGTTTTAAGTACTTCGTTGCTTTCCATAAACTAAATTCATCATTTTTAGAAACTCCTAAATTCCTTAGGAAATATCCCATCTGTTCATTTTTTTGTTCGAATAGTCGTTTCTTCAAATCTTTCGTTGCTTTATTTAGACGTTGTTTGTCAGTAGGATTTCTACTAGATTGCCAAATTCTTCTTAATAATCTTTTGTTTCGTATCATCTCTCTTATTTCCGTTGTTAAAGAAATGTTATGTCGATCATTTGGCGTTGACAGGAAACCCGCTTCATGGATTAAGTTATTAAAATTTTCAACAACTTCATCCAAATCTGTAGTCAATTTAATTGGTATATTAAGGTTAATATTATCATCAATCCATATTTTGAAAGAACTAAAATCCGTTTTCTGATTTACGACTTGGTATTTTCTTGAGTTTGTGTGAAAAAAGTATTAAAATTTAGTAAAACTGGTGAGTAGTCAGAGCTTAGTTCGTCGCTTAGTTCATTTGATATTTTTAGAAATTGGCTTGAAATTCCAGAATACACAAAAAAGTCCATTAGGTCTGTTTTCTTTCTTGGATCCATCGGCCAATACGTCGGACTTCCGGTTGATAATACAGAGTAATTGTTATTCATAATACAATTACGCAGCTCAATGCCCTTTGGGTTATTTATTCTTGATCCCCACCATTGATGCTTAGCGTTGAAATCGCCACCAACTAGAAATCTTGGCCCTAAGCGACTGAAGAAATCCTTATATTCTTGGCAGTTTACTTTAAATCTAGGTGGAAAATAAATCGCACATATCGAAATAGGCGCTAAATCACATAGGATTTTAATACAAACAGCTTGTAAATTAGGTTGACTTATTATGTCGAAAACGTCATATTTATTGCAGATCTAATGAGAATTGCAGATCCTGCGTGAGCATTATCATGGGGTTGGTTAGCATTTATCAGGTCAAAACCATTGATCTTAAAAAATGTTTTACTTGTGAAAGGTGTCTCTGATACCAAAAGTATGTCTATGAAATTAATTTTAAGGAAAAGTTCAACTTCTTGAGTATGGTTAGAAAGCCCGTTGGCATTCCATATTGCCATGCGAAGATTCAGTTGCATAGTTTTGAAACAATAATTGACATCATACTTAAAAGTTTATTTGTCAACTCAATTTGATTTTGAATAAGAAGCTCAAGTTTTTCAAAGGAAGTAACATTTGTACTCTGTTGTGAATTTCTTATTGCATCAGCATAAGAAAACTGATTGTTCTGATAAAAGTGATTATTGTTGGTTGTTTGTGGTCTTTTTACGTGGTTGCTATTTTGCAATTTTGTCAATATTTGTTACATACGAAGGAAAATAATTTTATCTTGGAGCTTTTGCGTTTTGTAAATAAATTTATATGTGATGAAAATCAATCGATTTGAAAAGTAAATCGCTTTTTCAAGTCGACTTACATATGTACATGTGATAGATTTCGATCGATTTCATGTTCCACTATTCTTTTGTTTCTACATACTTATGTATGTTTTCCAAATACAGATGTATAAAACGGTATAAATAGATGTAAGTATGATCATGTGATTGACATACATAAATATGTATGTATACATATTTGTATATTTAAAGAAATATTTAATTTTTCATCAACAGAAATTTTATAATTTAAATTTAAAAAACGCCTTGTTGTTGTAATTTCCATTATACATTTTTAGGTGATAAGGCGAATTGCGAAAATATGAAACGAAGATATTTAAGACACAAATCGCATTCTTTAAGTTTGTGGGTACTTACATGCATATTACATGCATACATACATACATGTATTTATATTAGCAGATTTATTAAACATTTTCATTTGACCAAAGATTGAAAGCATAACGGATAATTAAAAAAGATTGCAATATGAAATTATTTTTGACATTTTTTAATGCCGAAAAATTTTGAAAAATTAATAAATAAAAATATACTGTAAAAACAAAGTTGGTGCTGTTATTTGATTGCAACAATATAACTAGCGCTGATATTATTGGTGTCCTCTATTATATTCATCGTTTTCTCTATGTTCATTTGTATGCGCTAGCTTTCGATTGTGTATCTTTTTCTATCAGTGATGCCAACTCTTGCAACATCAAAAGCACTGTGAGCCCATGGAAATAGGGTAAAAAAGGGTAAAACTAAAAAAAATTTCGGGTACAAAAGCACTAAACTAATTTTTTTTTGGGTCTGGTGGATCAAAAGACAGCCTTGGATGCAATGAAAAACTTGCATTTGGATCTATTGCTTTTTCATGTTTATTTTGTGCGACTTTGTCGGAGTAAATCGCTTTATCGTGAATTTATTTAATTACAACAAATGTAATATTCTTTTAGTTCATCTTTTACTGATCTAAGCCACCTTTTAAAAGCTTGATCATTCTCCCAAGGACTCCCAAGAAAGATGATGAACTTTAACACATATAAAATCAATGAAGAACTTACTTTTAATTACTATTCAGCTTTATAATAAACAAGGCACTTTCTTGCTTAAATTTGCACAACAAACAAATCAACGGATATGTATATTAAAAGTAAAACCATTGCTAAACAAATAAATCATAAAATTTTCTGCACGAATTTAGAAAAAAGATGCTTGAGAAATTCTAGAATTTAAACTCTTAACAGTTTGTGGGTACTAATCAAAATAAAGATGCAAATAAGGTGTGTTTAAAGAACCGTAGGAAAGTGGTTCAATGCCAAAAATTTTGATTATTTAAAACGTACCTAAAAGCACTGTGAGAAATTGTTAAAAGCACTATAAATACCCGCTTTTTAAAAAGGGGTATTTAACAAAATTTCGGGTATTGGTTAAGTAAAAAAGCACCAAAAAATACCCGAAAAGCACCAAAATGGCAACGCTGTTTTCTATCTATATTTTCTCTGTCTAAAATTCTCACATTATCAAAATCAACTGTATGTTTGTTGTTGATGATATGTGTTGACAAAGCTGTTGATGGTTTTTGTTTTTCAATATCACTTCTATGTTCTGCCATTCTGTTCTCTAAATTTCTTTTAAATGTGCCAATCATAGTTGCCAGATGAAATGGGTCCGAATTCGTCAAATTTTTAGCGTAAAATCGTCAAAATAGTTTTCCGAAATCGTCGAATATAAAATCAAAATTTTTTCAAACAAAACATTTATTTTATTTAACAAAACATAACATAACAAATAAAATTCAAGGGTATAAATATATATACATACATATAAAATAAAGTAAATTCTTATCAATAAAGAGATCAACTGTTGAAACAAAGTATAATCAGGAGGGTTACTCTGTATTGCGGTGCGAAAGCAAATGCGATGGGAAAACAATGTAAATAAGATTGCTTTCGCATCGCAATACAGAGTAACCCCCCAGGGGCTTTGTGTATTTTTTAATACAATGCCTACATACCATATCCACAAAATATTAACAAGTTTAAATTTTTTAGAGTAATTAGTGATAAAATTTGAGTTTAAATTAGCAATGATGATAGTATTATTCATGTTAAAACACATTTGCAAAAATTTAAAAAAAAAAAAAATTAAACACATATATTGGAGTTAAACCGTTTTATTAAATCAGGGACCACTTTCATGTCAAAACAATTACACTTGTTTAATTTTAAATGATCTTTAGTATATAAAATTGCCTCCAAAGAAGCTTTCTCTAACCGATTTCTAACTTTTGTCTTGTTGAAATTAACTTGGCTAAACATTATTTCTACATTTGCCGAAGAATGTGGGTAAACCAAATTTTTTTTTAATAAAATTAGTTAACGTGCGAAATAAAAGACTAGAGTTTTTTTTTCATCTCTGAAATCTTTTTCCAAAAATTTAAAAGTTTTATGTCCGTATCCGGGAAGAATTATTCTAAATTTAATAATTTCAATTGTCTGAACTCAGATTCAATTTCCTGTCTTTCACGTTCTTTAACAAAGTGTGAAAATACTTTAAGAATATCATTAAATGAATTGTTATTTTCTTTTATAAGATTGTATGAATTAATTAGGCTTAATGCATTGAATTTGTCTTCAAAGTCAAATCTCAATAAAACTTGGTCACACAGTTCTACGTAAAACTTTTTACAATTTTTAATGATCTTACACTTTCCATTTGCATAAATTTTAACATACATACATAGGAACAATCTCACTTATTCAACTTCAAGTTTTTGGCGTGCTTTAAAATATTGACACAAATGTATGTATGTAAATATCAGTTGATATATTCACACCTATCGTGAACAAAATGTGAAATTTTTGTTCCCATGAAATTTTCATTCCCCATGAAGGGAAATTTGGTATCGTGAATTTCATGGGAACGTTTGTTCCCGCTAACAATTCGTTGTGAATGTAAAATAAGAAAGAAGATAGAAGAAATTTTTGTTATAAAATATACTTGGAAATATATATTTTAAAGAAAACTTAAAAAAAGGAAAGCTAAATATTCAGTGTTGGAGCGATAGTTTATTTGCAGCTTTTATTTATTGCATTCTACCTTTTATGTGTTTAAATGGTTCGGCTACTTTTGGAAAGCCAACAAAACGAAAAAATTCCAACAAATTAAAGTTTCACAAATTCGCAGGCAATAGACTTGTTGTTTTGCAGTTTGTTGACCAATACATCAGTTGGTACCTTATTATTAGATATTTTTCTTTAAATAAACTTTTTTAAGCTTTAATATTCAAGTTGTATGAAGAATTACATACATGTTTTGTTCTATTCCCCATCAAAAATAAAGTGAATATATCGAAGGGAAAAGTAAAAAAACTTGTGGGAAAAAAGTTATTCACGATAAGGGGAATTTTTTCATGGAAGCATTTTTTCACGTTATTATTCTGGACTGAATAAAATTTTTTCATGGGAGTTGTTCACGATTGCCATTAAGGGAAAAGGGAAAAAGTTACGAGGGAAAATTTGTTCACGATAGGGGTGATTATGAACAATAACAGGTTTAAGCAGTCTAATATACTAAAATTATCTCAACTCAAAAACATCTTAATATGATAAAACTAACTCTTTTACTCCTTAAGACACAAATCGTCACGTCGTCAAACGGCCTTTTTTGGAATCTGAATTCGTCAAAATGACGATAGATCGTCAATCTGGCAACCGTGCATACAAACGTCTTTTCTTTTTAAAATTTATTTCAATTAATAAAGTACCTTTCTTTCGTGAATTAAAATACGATGTTTTACTAATTAGACCACAACAGATTGGCGACGAGTGACTCATAGCTTATTTGATGCAGGTAATACTTTTTTAGAAAAACGAAAATGTCTCGATGTTTATTAAATTTTATAAATATAAATGTATACGACTTGTTATGAGATATGTACATATGTACTGTTTACCGCTGCAGAAATAAAAAATAACAAAAACAAAGCTTGCTGAATAAATTTAGAAACAAATAATTTTGTCATCAAAATATGCTCACAGCTTAAATCATTGGTGCCCAACCCCTATGCTCTTCATGCTCATTTGTTTTTGTAATACTCTTAGCTATAGGCTGTGTGTTTTAATATACTCATACAGCACTCAACAACCTCAATCCGAAATACACAAACAACTTTGCTTTATTATTTTTTTTTGTCGTGCTTCACTGTATACACGCAAGAGCAAAGCAACAACACTTTCGTATGCTTTGCTGGTAAACATTGACGACAAACATTATCAATGTACATTTTGTTTTTGTTTAACGTATGATATGAAATATATTTTTTGTGTAGTCTTTGCATGGATTTGTTTTTACAACAAAAAATTTTTAATAAAAATTTGCTTTTCTTTAAATGTATTGGTGTTTGCTCTTCCATAAGGAACTTATGGGCACCGCGGGCTTAAATGACGCACTGTATTTTATATTTTCTCTGAGAATGAAATAACAGTGCAATGTATTTTTTTTCTGTTTAGGTTAGCGTCTTAAGTCATTATCAATTCATTATGAAGTCATTATCAAAAAATTTTTTGTGAAGAAATAAATTAAATTTTTTTTTTTTTTTAAATGCGAAAACGGACGACATTTGAAAAAAGAGAGGACATTATTCGTCATTATAAAGAGGGCAAAAGCCAACGGAAAATTGCATTAATTGTTGCTATTAGTTCGTCAACTGTCCAGCACATTATAGAAAGGTTTCGCAACGAAAATAGGATAGAAGATAAGGGCAGATCTGCGCCAAATAAAATATTTAATGATACAGATAAGAGGTGGATTGTTCGCACAATTAAAGAAAAACCCGATTTAAGCGCTCCAAAATTAACGAACAAAATCGAAAAACACTTGGGCAAGGTCTGTAACCCTTAAACTGTTCGTAGAGTTCTGCTGGAAGAAAATTTTCATGGAAGGACTGCCCAAAATAAGCCGCTGATTAATGCTCGTAATAGAAAACGAAGAACAGAGTTTTGCAGACAACATATGAACAAAGACATTTCGTTCTGGAAGTCCGTTAGTTTTGCAGATGAAAGAAAATTTAATCTTTTCAGGTCCGATGGAAAGTCCTGCGTTTGGAGAAAACCAAACACCGTGCTTCAACCATGTAATTTGCGCTCTACAGTTAAACACGGCGGAGGTAGTGTGATGAAATGGGGTTGCATGTCTTATTCAGGCGTCGGAAACTTAACATTTATTGAAGAAAACATGGATAAACAGATGTATCTGGATCTGCTAAAAGATAATTTAGTACAAAGTGCGGACAAAATGGGCATTAGGAATTCGTTTAGGTTCTACCAAGACAATGATCCCAACCATACGTCTGATATTGTAAAAACTTGGCTTATCTTGAACTGCCCACATGTAGTACAGACGCCTGCACAGAGTCCAGATCTCAACGTTATTGAGAATTTGTGATCAGTGCTCGAAAATAAAATAAGAAACCATAATATTTCTAATGCTTCTAACCTGAAACGGTAGCTTCCTACGATGACTTGTTAGGGTTGTTGGAGGGGCATTTGTCGCTGAAGAAGAAAGTGTTGGTGGCCCAACACCAACTTATGTCGAAATATCAAAAAGACAACCAATAAGTCTCAGAATTCGTAGCGACATTAAGGGCTGATATCAGCGAGTGCCAGTTTATGTCCCCATGTGCTTGCGGGGTATCACTGGCCGATATATATTTACGTGCGCAATTTATCAGGGGCATCTCTAACAAAAATTTGAGAGAACAACTACTACAATCAGAATCAAAAAAATTCGGTGAAATTATGTCAAAGGCGATAGCTTTGGAAGCCGCAAATGCAGATGCGAGGGAAATTACCTTGAAAACGTCAACAACGCCGGTAATCAACAAGGTTTCAGTTCGCAATCATGTCAATAAAAGTAAAACATTAGTCAGTTATCAGAAGTTGGATACAGAAGGGTTGTGCCTGCGGTGCGGAAAGAATAACCATTTTGCGAAGGAGTGTCGAACAAATAGGAATAAACTCAAATGTACGGGGTGCAACCAGCAAGGTCATGTCGTGAAGGTTTGTATTTCCACATTACAGGGTAAAGAGTCAACGGGTAGAACATCGTCACCAAGACAAAGTTCAACAAATCAGGTAAAAAATGTAGAACATGATGACTATAGCGTATACAACGTTGTTAATGTGTATAAAAACAACTTTGTATGAAGAACTGATACAGAACAGTACTATGCGGAAATAAATGTTGAAGGTAGACATGTGAAATTTGAATTGGATTCTGGATCAGGTAATACATTTTTATCCAGGTCAATATAATCAATTAGGAATGAATACACTGCTTCTTCCAACAAAGATTATTTTTCGTTCGTATACGCAAACAACATTTGTACCGGATGGCAAAATAATAGTTCGTGCAAAATACGGTGATATTGAAATAACCGATGATATTTACATAGTAACAGAGATCTGTTCTGCGCTGGATCAGGCGACTGGGAATCAACAAAAGACAACTATTATTAAACTGGTGAGTGCAATTGATAATACTATTAAAGAATTCTTCTTCGAACAGAAAATAGGGTGTGCCCCTCAGTACAAGATTTTTTTAAAACTACGCGAAAATGCTTCAGCAAGTTACACAGAAAAAAATTAATTTCGCATTCAATTACTAAATTCATAATCCCATTTACATTTTTAATTGGAATGGGACCTATCACGAAATTTGTAAAACTAACAACCACAATTCGTAAATAAGTAATAGAAAAAAAAAGCACACGTATGTATGTTATTGTAAAAATCAGACAATGATATTAATAAAAGCAAAGAAAACATAAATAAAACATAAAATTGAATGCAAACAAATATTTGTTAAGAAAAAAAATCTTCATATTTTTTTCTGTGTATACCAAAAAGCGAACAATTCCATATTCACTGACGGAACTTGTTGAAAAAGAGTTGGATACACTAGAAAAGTCTGGAATAATTACAAAAACTACAAGTAGTGAATGGGGATCGCCGCTGGTCGTCATACCTAAAGCGGATGGTGGTGTTAGACTTTGTGTGGATTACAAAGAAGGGTAAATCAACGCCTTATAGACTCACGTGACTCAAAATTTTTTTGTAGTCTTGACCTTTATAAAGCTTATTTGCATATACCGGTTGATGCAAAATCTGCAATTAAACAAACAATATTCGGTGTTTCGATACCGGATGAATCGTTTGTCATTTGGTATAAAAACTGCGCCGGCAGAAGTCTACAGAATCATCGATAAAATTCTACGTGACATACCGAAAAAAGATTCGTATTTTGACGATATCATTGTTAATGGAAGAGTGCACCTATAACCTGAAGTCCTGCCTGAACCGATTCAGGAATTTGATCTTCATCTTAATAGTGCAAAATGCTCATTTTTTCAGGAGAGTATAGAATTTTTAGGTCATGTTGTAGAACAAAACAAAATAAAGTAGTCACAACCGAAGATTTCAGCAATCCAAAACATGGCCACACCTAAAGGTATAGAAGATGTAAAACGGTTTTTGGCTATGGTGACATATTACGCGCGTTTCATACCAAACATATCTACATTACCTACACCTTCAAGGCGACTTGTAAAAAAGGACTTCAGATTCAGTTGGACAACAAAGTGCGCCAAATCTTTTGAAACCCTAAAAAACGAATTGGGAAGGGATCGTGTCTTAATGCCATACAATCCCGCGCTAGAAGTGCAACTAGCATGCCATGCAAGACCTACAAGTATTGTAGGTGTATTATCACACATTGTCGACGGCCATGAAAGGCCCATTGCCTATGCATTAAGGGCATTTACTACATCGGAGCAAAATTACTCGCAGCTAGATAGGGAGGCACTGGCCACACCCGGTTGAAAAGGAGGGATACTCTTTTTCTCAGCCGTACACGAGAGATGTAAAACAACATAAATTAACCGTTGAAATTAAAAATTTTGTTTAGCTTATAAAACTTATATTTAATATTTTTAGATTTAAGATTTGAAAAACTTATTGATAATTTAATCCTAATTGAAGATTCAATAAATAATAAAATTTATCAAAAAAAAAAAAAAAAAAAAAACATCAATATTTGTTTGCTCGTAAGTTTAAACTTATAACTGACAATCAGCCAATTATGAGAATTTTTCACCAAACATCAAAATTGCCACAGCTGATATATTCTCGGTTAAAGCGGTATGCTGCGTTTTTATTTTATAGAGTGCAGAAAAGGGGTTGAAACTGCCAATGCAGATTGTTTATCAAGGGCACTAGATACCAAAAAGAATGCAATTGATCAGGAGGTGCACCTTATATGCAGTGCAAGCATTCACCAAATTAGTAATTTGAAAGTTAATTTTAGATCACTGCAAATAAAAAATTAGTAGGAATTCTATACAAACTCCGTAATAGTAAAAACCGATCCATATATAATGAAATTGAGTGCGAGTATACACCATCGACGACGATGTTTTGTTTAGAGTGTTTAGAGTGATTATTCCTGCAACACTAGAACCACATGTTTTACAAGAACTTCATGTAACACACCTTGGTATAACCAAAATGAAGCACCTTGCACGTCTATATGTTTATTTGACGTCGATCGATAAAGATATTGAAAATTTAGTACGATCGTGTCCGTCATGTGCAGCAATTCGAAGCTCTCTGGCAAAAGCAAAAATACATCCGTGAGAAAAGCCGGATGAAAATTGGCAACGTATACATCTGGATTATGCTGGTCCATTCCAAGGCTACTATTTTTTAGTAATAGTTGACTCAAAGGCAAAATGGGCAGAAGTAGGCATCTGCTAAACTGCACCAACATCGTCCTCAACAACACAGATTTTGCAAGAGGTTTTTTCGAGCGTTTCCAAGGGTTTCAAAGCGTGATGGTTTCCGATAATGCAACCATTTTCACATGCCAAGAATTAGAACATTTTGTATTTTTCAAAGATTCATTGCTCCAGGACACCCAGCGACTAATAGATTAGCAGAGAGAAACGTCCAAAGATTAAAACACAAATTAATGGCTATGGAAAATAAAAAAATTTATAAATAAATAAAAAAACACCTCTATTAAATAACAAAACAACATCTGAACAACATTTAGGTAGGAAAATTCGTATCCGACTGGACGCCCTAAACCTGTCATCTTCAGGAAAACGCAATTTCCAACTAGTATGGTCAGACAATTAGCGGAATGACACAGTTTCCAGGTTCAAGCCCGTTACTACTCGAACAACAAGACCATGTGGAAACTTGGCAAAATTAAAAAAAGCTTGGAAATCTCCACTATATCTTAACGCTTCACAACGGTTTCGTATTTAAAAACCACGTTAACCAACTACGTTCCACTAAAGTGCCAACTCCAGGTACAGACAGCACGCAAGGCGATCATCCTGCGCGTATTTGCCAGCGTCAGGGGTGGATGCACCAAATATAGGAGACTTAATAGTAATAACCAATAATACTGCAGATATAATTGCACAACAACCTTCTATACATACTCATACTGTCACGGCAATTTGGATATTTGGATATGAAACAAGCAAAAAAATTTGTCTGCACCGGAACTGACCAGGGAAATTCACATGAATTTTTTACTATTTATCGATAAAGCCTTAGAGTACCTGAATAAATGGTTTGATTTTAAAAATACAAACTGGTTATTTACAATTAGCAATAAAAATTTAAAGAGCAAAGTTGAATTTGATAACATTGTTAGCATAAACGAAAATTTAAATCTGCAAAAAATTAATATAAATATGGATGATCTTTATGGAGAAATTGCGTCATGAAACAAAATTTATGATCAGATATACAGTTCTGCAGGTTTTGCGGAATTATCTACAGCAAGTAAATGACAGCTATTAATAAGACTGATGATAATTTATCAATATAAAGTAATTTAATTTTTACTTTCTATTCCTGCCACGTGAGCATTCATAGAGAGAGTTTTTTCTGTAATGAAGAGCGAATGGCGAGACGAAAGAAACAAAGCGTCTCTGAATCTGATAAAAAATGAATTAATTATTTACTTTAATTTAAATATGATAATTATTTGATAAAACTTGAGAAAAGCAATAAAAAATACTTTTTTAAATATACCAATAAAGAAAAATAAATTGTACTTTATTTTTATACTGTGTACTTTTTTTTCTTAACCTTTAACAACCAATGTACTTTAATTGCAAAAAAAAGGTGGGAACCCTACCCACAGCTATGGGAAGTGCAACGGCAACTTCAAGTCAACCGCTGCCACAACAAACGACAAGATCTTCCTCTCGAACTCGTAGAGCCCGAAAGCATTTAGCTAATATATATTGTAAACTAAATATATTAAATTTATTGTAATAAGGGCGAGAAAATTGTCATAAATTATATGGCAGCCATTGGTAGAAAAGTAGAAAAGTACTCAAACCATTATGGCGTATTCTACCGCCCCGTATCAACATTATTATTACAGACACACGTCTTTTCTTTTTAAAATTTATTTTAATTAATAAAGTGCCTTTCTTTCGTGAATTAAAATACGCAGTTTTACTAATTAGACCACAACAGGAAAGGTTGAGTGACGTCAGAGTTATGCGCAAAAAATTTTTTATTCTTGATGGCGTAATCTTTATGTTATCATAGACCCCTTTCAGACACGCATAGTTTACTCTGCAAACTTTTAAGTCATCTAGAAGGAAGACAGAAAGAGAATGTATTAACTTCTCTGTCTTTCCCCCAGCTGAGTTAAAACTTTGCAAAGTAATCTTTGCGTGTCTAAAAGGAGTCATACTTCTGAATACCTCTCTGCACAATTGTACTATAATATGATTAATTTGTTTTAATAAGATAAGTTTGACCACTCTCGACAAGTGTAAGTACATATGTACGCTTAAGGCCTGATCAGAAAAATATCTGCTTATATAATATATAGTCAAGAACATTTCCTGTTACGTGTTATTTAAAAACTAAAGGGTCCGCCATTTAACGTTTTTTTTTCAACTAGTGCTTATTTCGTGAATGGTAAAGCTTATCTCAGTCTGATTTGATCCTTCCACTGAACGAATATGGTTGTGTATACGCTTGAACAACGCTTCGCTAAGTAGGCCTGCGATCGACTTACAGAATACGTGCCGATTTTGCCAAAAAAAAATCATCTTTTCAGATGAAGCTCATTTTGATCTTGGCGGGTCTGTAAACAAGCAAAATTGTCTCATTTGGGGCACAGAAAACCCGCACGCATACATTGAAAAGCCGACGCACACAAAACGAGTCACTGTTTGGTGCGGATTTTGGTCCAGAGGCATAATTGGTCCATTTTTCTTCGAAAATGAGCAGGAGTGGCCGTTACAGTCAATGGCGATCGTTATCGGGCCATGTTGAACGAATTTTAGTTCACAAAAATTGAAGAGGAGGATATTGGCAACATTTGGTTTCAACAGGACGGCGATACGTGCCACACAGCCGAAGCTACACTCGATGTTTTGCACCCTGTTTTTGAAGATCGGATTATCAGCCGTAAAGCTGATGTCGTTTGGCCACCTCGGAGCTGCGATTTGACACCGTTGGACTATTATTTGTGGGGTGCCGTCAAAGATAAGTGTTACGCCGACAAGCCAGAGACAATTGACGCTTTAAAAGACAATATTCGTGAAGCCATTGGTGAAATATAGCTGCACACAATCGATAATGTGCTTAAAAATTGGACCAATCGTGTAGGCTACTGCATGGCCAGCTGAGGCAGCCATTTGAATGAAATTATTTTTCATTATTAACCGGAAGGATTGTACTTTCAAATAAAAAAAGAAATTTGAGAAAATATTCAGTAGTTTTTTTTTATAGCATTTCCAAAAAAAAAAAAAACGTTAAATGGCGAACCCTTTATAATTATCCAATTCACAAAGTCTTCTAAACGATTAAAAATTAGCCAAATTATTGCGAACGACCTGTTGTATTGCCGAATAAAAAAATTTTATAATTTAATTTTATTTTTGAAAGCACTGCAACATTTCTAATGGTAGAGAAGTGTTCCCGATAGAAAACTTTTAGGCAATAGTGAAACCAATGCTGAGAAAACATTCAAAGCATCTAGCAATGCAAAAATAAGGTACAGATAATTATGTAGTTAATCCATTAAATATTTAATATCTATAAATAAATACATAATATGTTCACCCTTATAATAAATTATATATCCCACGGAAATTTTACCATCTCCTTAAATTTTCAACCGTAAAAGAAATAGTCATGAATAACACTGCTCTGCAAAAAATCACTTTTTGCCTCTCCTTTAAATATAACTATGTAGACTATATCGATTTTGATATTCTAAACTCAAATCCGTTTTCGGTTTTACTCCATCACGTACGGTTTTTTTGTTATGGGCGTGGTAGGTTTTCCTCCTAAATAGTCAGGTACGAAGACAAACAAATGCCGATTTTATTCTCAATTTACCGCAGGTACCAAACATTGAACGAATATGTATGCAGTCAACCTTACATGTGGCGAAGAATGGGATAGCCGGGCGAAAGAAAAACACTACGAGCACAACGTTAAAATTTGGCCAGCGAAACTATATTTTATTCCTGGAGAAAAAATGTATCAGAAGAACCTTTAATTCAAAAAGAAAAAATTTTCCTACCGTCTCTTCATATAAAGCTAGGCGTACTGAAAAATTTTGTTAAATCAATGAACAAGGATGGTGAAGGCTTTCTATACATTAAGAGAAAATTTCCTAGAATCAGCGATGCAAAAGTAAGAAGGAATATTTGTAGGTCCACAAATACGAGAGCTTATGAAGGACGCAGTCTTTAGAACGAAATTGAACGATGTGGAAGAAAGAGCATGGACGGCTTTTGTGAATGTGTGTCACAGTTTTTTGGGAAAAAGAAAAGCTGAAAACTACCATAAAATTATCGAAGAACTTATTTCTGCCTACAAAGCTCTAAAATGTAATATGTCTCTTAAAATTAATTTTTTTTGAACTCGCATCTAGATTATTTTCCGGAAAATCTTGGTGCTGTATCAGATGAACATGGTGAAAGGTTTCACCAAGATATGTTTCATATAGAAAAGCGTTCTAATGACAACCCATCAGAAGGAATGGTTGCAGATTTTTATTGGTCGATTTGGCGAGAAACTCTAACTGACAAAATTTTTTTCTTTTTGAATTAAAGGTTCTTCTGATACATTTTTTCTCCTGGAATAACATTTACTATTGCCGGCCAAATTTTAACGTTGTAGTGTTTTTCTTTCGCCCGGCTATCCCATTCTTCGCCATATGTAAGGTTGACTGCAGACATATTCGTTCAATGTTGGGTACCTGCGGTAAATTGAGAATAAAATCGGCATTTGTTAATCGATTTTCACGATTTATACCTTATTTTATTCTTGAGGTATTTAGCTCTCATAAAAATGTGCAAAATTAAAATATTTGCTTTTTCTTATTTTATTATTGCATTTTTAAACTGAAAAAAACGAATTTTGCGAAAAAAAAATTTTCCCCTTTAAAATTTTTAAATAAAACCAAAATAAATTATACAAATTTTTTTACGCATCTTTTGCTGTTTTGTTTTTGAAAATCGGATGAGTCGTTCTCGAGTTAGGCTGAAATATGCCTTCGTACCTGTGTAATTTAGGAGGAAAAAATTGCCACGCCCATAAAAAAAAAACGTACGTGATGGAGAAAAACCGAAAACGGATTTGAGTTTAGAACATCAAAATCGATATAGTCCACATAGTTTTATTTAAAGGAGGTTTTTGCTGCTAAAACAAAATTCCCCTTGCGCTTTTTTTTACTTTTGCCTTTATTTTTTTCACTTTGTTTTTGTTGGGTATAGTTCGAATATTAATGTTTACAAAATTAATTTTAGAAGCACGATCCTTTAATAAGGCCAAACTGATATATTGCTCAACAAAATTAAAAACAACAGGTCGATTAGCCTGCAATTTTTTTTTTTTTTTGTAGACGGCAAAGAATTATTGACTATGGCCATATTATACATACATATAAAAACACAGATTTGCATAACCTGCAAAGTTGGATAGATTTATCATTTGCAGATACATATGTACATAGTTAAAAAAGATTTTTTAATTGAAATATGTGGGTCACTTACAATATATCGGGTAACTCCAAAGGTTGAGTGCGTCCCGCAAACATCGTCGGTGTGTGCTTCCTTCCTCTTACAATAAAATTGCGATTTAAATACTAAACATTTTGTTTACTTCAATTTATTGCAATTTTTTAGTTTTTTTACGTTTCCAAAATGTAAACGAATTACTTTACTACCTTCATAAAAGTTAATCAGTGCAATAAATTAACGTTGCAATCAAACAATCACTCCAATACTAAATATTTAGCATTGTTTTTTAACTGTAAGTTAAAATATAAACATATACATATGTATGTACATACATAATTACATATGAATATGTATATACTTATGTGCTTAATTTAGAAAATTTATTTTCCTTTTTAATTTTATAATTTATCTTGGGAGATTCACGATGGCAGTTTTCCTTTTTAGGGGAATACAAATTTCATTGAAACAAAAATTCTAGTTGTTATTCACGATATGAGTGATTATATTAGAAACTGCCAAATATTTGTTTTATATTCCTTATTATATATTTCGAAATTTCCTTATTGCCTTACAAATGGTTAGCTGGCGATATTGCCAGTTTATTAGCTAAACGAATTGGTTTCATATTGCCATCTAGACACGTTTTTTTCTGATAGGAAATGTCTTTCGTAATACGAAATCGATATTATCCCAATAATAGTTTTGATTCATTTATGTTTTTGCTGGGTTAAATGTTAATAATAACTTTCATAAAAGACAATTGTGTTTTTTTTTTTATTAAATTTTGTGCAAAGCTTAAAATAAGATATTTTTATTTGTGTTTATTATGTAACAACTTTTTCCTCTTTACTTTGGTATACCCTGTTTTATTTGTATGCTTTATGATGAATAATATCCCTTAATGTCTTTCAATATAAAGAATAAAATAAATTTAAATTTTCCTTTTCTTAGTTTAATAATCCGACGTCTGATGATGTCCAAAAGCAATCGGATTATTTCAATACCACTGGAAATGAAAATGAAACAGGGGAGACTTCCTTTACTGCAACTGATGGCACGCAACAAGGAGGTTGTGAAAATGTAGAAACAGAGCAACCTGTTGAAAAGCTATCACACTATTTGCTCTCCATTGTTTATATGCCACACTCTTTGCGTATGGTATGCTTAACAAATCTCTTCTGTTGGATGGCTCATGTCTGCTACTCATTATATTTTACGGATTTTGTTGGTGAAGCTGTATTCAATGGAGACCCCAAGGCTATTGAGGGCTCCCAAGCACAAATTTTGTACGAAGAAGGCGTACGCTTTGGTTGTTGGGGTATGGCAATGTACTCATTGTCGTGTGCTTGCTACTCATTTGTCATCGAAAAATTGATTCTACGATTTAAGTAAGTTGCTTTTGTGTTTATTTGTTTTCATAGGATAATTTAAATTTTCTAAACGTAAATATTAGAGTTTCTACGCCGGAAAAAATTCCGGGAAATTTTTAAGGACAAATGAGGGAATATTTCAATTTAATTTTTATTACATTGATTTTTTTTTTTTTAATAAAAATTAAACATTGTGCCGCTTGCTTCGAGGGAATTTTAAATAAATACGTATGCACACAGAGAATAGATATGCATACATATGTATGTACATTGTGATAACCGATGTGATATTCAATTTTGTCGGTACAGTGTATTTTTTTAACACCCGACGATATGTACATACTTATATACTCGTATAAATAGTCAAATATTATTATATAAAAAAATTTGTCAATATATTTTGGCTGGCGCTAACCAACGGCATGTAGGAGAGCAATAGGTTATATCCATTAGACAGTGGCTACTAAGCCGTTGCATACATCGATTAACTTATGCAATTAACAATAAGATTTAAAATTTACGAAACAAAAGGTTTTCGGCGCAAAATATATTTGTCGTTTTCTATATACTTTTTTTTCTATTTTGACATTTCGTTTGGCGGAGTTGCCACATAATATTAATTGAAAAATAAAGCAGTTTACTATGGTTAAAAATAACTTCGTGAATCACAAATTCTTTGAAGCTGGAATTATCAACACATACATTTTTTGGCGTTCGGAAATATCTTTTTCTTGAATCCAAGAATATATTGTCATTTTTTGGGTTGCTAGTTGTTGATGCAAAGAGAAAAATTTTTAATTATTAGGTACTCATTTTAAGATCGGTGGGTTTTTCATAATGGTCGAAGTTGTGTTTGGTTGGAATGGCATATATTTTTATGTTTGGTATTTTTTATAGCGGCTATTATTTGAAAGAATTAACTTGTGTATTTGTTTTTTTGGGTGCTGTATTCACTTGTTGTTGCACTTACATCAAAAATGAAGAGACGAATCTGGATTATTGTTTTTGGTTTTTGTAGTAAAGAATGTAAAGAGCAGAGTACGAAAAAATGCAGCGCATCGCCGCTCTTTTTGCTCTTTACGCACAGAGCGGAGCCAATTTATTATTGCGGTTGCTCCACGCATTTATTTTTGCACTGCGCATAAAAGGAGTTATTTCCTTTGCCCTTTTTTAGAGCTGCGCTTTTTTTTGCGCAATGCGCAATAAGAGCCAAAAGAGCAAGATATGCGCATAGCGCATTTACAGTGGTTAAAAATGTAAGTAAAGAAAATAATAGATTTTTGCATCAAGAATAATCATTTTTAAAAAATACAACACCACCGCATAATCAAGGACAATATTTTTACATATTGAAACAATTTTGGTTAGTACGAAATTCCCCATGTCTGATTGCTTACTACTAATATTCAACAAACTCTCATAGTCCGTTATACTCAAAGTATTTTACTTTGCAATTATAACGTATTGTTATTTTTCACTCAATATTAAGCATATTCACTTCACTGTGATGATCCTATTATTAGGGTATAGCTCGTGCCCAAGCTAAATTAATATTTTATATTCTTATTACGAATAAACGTAATTATTATTTGAGCTGTAATCTATAATTATAAAACCGTGTGTTTGTTTATTTGTTTGTTCCTTATAGGAGGCCAAACCCTTGGACCGATCTTCCTGAAATTTTCACAGTATTTAACTGGAACTCTCGGATGAATTATAGGCTATATGAAGTTTTGATTGTCCAAAGGGGTGTGGCACCGCCCATATAACCCAAAAATTTAAATCGCCATATTTTGGGCATTTTTTTATCCACGTCGATGATATTTGGTACATATGCCATTGGCATAATTTGGAATACGTACCAGGAGAAAAGTGGGTGGAACCACGCCCCTTTTTAGGAAAACCAAACCCTTGGATCGATCATCCGTAAATTTTCACAGCATGTTACTGTAACTCTGGAAGAAATAATAGGCTATATGAAATTCTGATTGGACAAAGAGGCGTGGCACCGCCCATATAACCCAAAAATTTAAATCGCCATATTTTGGGCAATTTTTTACCTACGTCGATGATATTTGGTACATATGGTATTTGCATAATTTGGAATACGTACCAGGAGAAAAATGGGTGGGACCACGCCCCTTTTTAGGAAAATTAAAAATCGTAATATAGTCTTAACTACTGGACCGATCGTCATTAAATTTTCACAATAGGATATATAAATACTTTTAATTTTATTTTATAACGAGGGGGTTAGCGAAGCACACCGGGATAAGCTAGTAATGTATTAATGAGAAATTATTTTTGTTAGGCTTAACTTCAGTTTTATTGAATTAATGAAAATTCAAATTACTATGAGTTTTTATATTTTGGAAAACATTAGCATGTGCAATCAGATTAGCAGAACGTATCAGTATAGCGATTTATACAGTTCAAATAATAATTACGTTTATTCGTAATAATAATATAAAATATTAATTTATTTATTTAAATTATACTAAAACATTCAGGAATTGCTGAAATCTGATTTATTTGGTAAATTTAAATCAAAAATTTTTTTTTCAATTTAATTAATTTCATCCTCTTGGTGGCTAAGATGAAAGTCTTTTGCGGTTGCTCTGCAACATAACTGTTTCATTACTTCAAGTGGAATTGTAGAACAGTTTCGCTTTTTTAAGCGTCCATTTAAAAATTTTGTTGAATTTAATAGATCTGAAGTAGTGACTGCCCTACTTAATACGTCTAGCAGGTTATTGCTATGGTTGTTTCGGCGGGCGTGATCCAATCTATCGGTTTTGTAAATCCTATGTTGCTATTCAGCAGCTTCTGTGTGCAGTATTTTCTATTATTTATTTTGAATGTATCAATATTTTATGGATTGTGGAAGTCATTGGCAACCAGAAATTGCAAACTGGCAGGATAAAGAAATCAAAATAAAAATAGATATATAAAATCTTTGTAAACATCAGTTATTTCAAAAAATGATGATGATGGCCTTGTTTGGCTTTTCATACTTTTCATACGAACGAGAAGACTAGTATTGGCTTTCTTGATTGAAAGGTCTGCGGCTGCTTTTTTTTTCCAAATTCGCTGAATGGCACACGGGGATGACCAAACACCTTAGGAGGTGCTGAAATGCCAACTTTTTTGCCTTTATTAACATGAGCGTGAACGAAGTCGAGGGTAAAAGCTAGTTATGCATAAATACTTAAAGGCTTCAATACACATGTCTTTTACATCTTACTTGTCAATTTTTGTGTGGTACCTTTGAAACATTGCTTCTGTACGTCGCAAATGCAAATACGTTTGACATATTTTTAAAGAGAGCGTGCTCCATTTTGATCTAACTAACCTTCTGACACCAGCTGTTTAGTATGATAAAAAGTACTGCCAAATATATATTCCTAGAGAAAAAAGTCAACCGCGGTTGGGTATTGGCAATAGCATTGGCCGTCTGAAGGTTTTATTTTACTACATGCATATTACTATATTACAAGATGATTGTGCCGGATTCGCCCGGAAGCTATTTTCTTATATAGTGGAACCATTCTGCACACTCATAAACCTCCTATTTTAGGCTTGACTATTTTATATACGAATGATGACGGTTCTCGTGAATGAGGTTGACGTAGCGCCATCTGCCATTCAACAACAAAAATAATTTTGTTCTGTTTGAAATACGAATTGGGTTAATGGTTTAGTAAATATAGCAATTGCCCTCTCCCCTCCTCGTGCCTCTAGCGGTTTAAAATATACTTTAAAACCTAATCTCATACCTACCAAATATGCATAAAAAATTTCATTGAAATCGGTCGAGCCGTTTCGGAGAAGTTCGATAACAAACATCGTGACAAGAGATTTTTATACATTAGATACATATACATATGTATGTACATATCTGTGGCAATAAATGATAATGGTTTATGTAAGTCGAAATATCTTGTTTTGAGATATTAATTATTATTGTCTAAAATAAATTTTATTTGGTTTTTATATAAAATTTTTAAAACAAAACTGTTAAGAAATTTTTACATTTATTTGAGCATGTACTCAAGTATTTATGTTTTATATCTTATTTATTTGTTGCGGGTTAGCAATATCTAGATATATATTTCGTTGGTAGCTATACCAATTCATCAGTAGATGTTTCACCCTTTATGTTTAAAAAAATTCCAAAGCTCATCTATTTATACAAAAACTCACAAATATATTTTTGTGAATTACAAAGCATAAAAATAGCCTTTAAAAAATTTTTTCAAACACACACAACAATAATTTTCCATTTACTTTTCTACACCTATACAATTAGACAACCTCTGGTTGCCATTAAAAGTATTTTATAATGGCATTTTGTATATTTTGTATAGGTATAGAAAAGTAAACACATTCATAATGGAAAATTATTGTTGTGTGTGTTTGAAAAAATTTTTTAAAGGCTATTTTTATGCTTTGTAATTCACAAAAATATATTTGTGAGTTTTTGTATAAATAGATGAGCTTTGGAATTTTTTTAAACATAAAGGGTGAAACATCTACTGATGAATTGGTATAGCTACCAACGAAATATATATCTAGATATTGCTAATCCGCAACAAATAAATAAGATACAAAACTGTTAAGTTTATAAAAAAAAAACGTTTTATTAGTTAGTGTTCGTTCTTATATTAAGATGGGTATGACTGTTGTTGTAAAACTTCGCTCACAATAACTTAAGCTTAGATCCCACTATCGGCACAATGTACCGATTTTCGTCGGCTCACTGCAATAAAGTCATAAGTACTAAACCAAAATTACAATAGTTTCAATCAAAAAAATTGAAATAGTTTCAATCTCATCAAAGTCAAGTATTTCAAAAAATCTGGGTTAAATTGTAATCTAAGAACATCGCTTAAAAGTTTCACTCCACAAGGTGGGAATTTATTGTTAATGAAATAACTAAGTACAGAAATACGAAAAAAACATATATGTATGTACATACATATACATATGTTAATTTAGAAACTTTTTTTTTTGTGTTTAATAGTTTAATAGTAAGTCAATCGATCAACAGGTTTTCGAAGTCGGTTGCTTTTACGTACACAATTTTGGATGTTGTCGGCGCATTCACCCCTTTCTTTGCCTTTGTTTGTGCCGCTTATTCTTAAATCGGAACTAATATTTTCGGGGAGCTCTTGTTGCGCCTCAGACCCTCCGCTCGGATATTTATTGTCGAAAACCTGGTTACCTGCATTTAACACTTGGTCAACATGTCTACGCGCAGTTTTCCCGTTATCAAGTTCAACTTTATAATGCAATAGCCCCTGTTTATCACTTAACTTCTCGCATGTTCCACTGTTCCTTTCCAATATAATTCCTTACCGCAACTCTCTCTCCCTTTTAAAATTCTCTAGTTTTAATATTATTGTTAAAAGTACTAGTTGCTATCTGTTCAGGTAATAGGAATGAAAATCGTGTTCGAATACGATATTTAAACAAAACTTCCGACGGTGACTTTTTAGTAAGCGGATGCGGTGTTATTCGATATTGCAAGAGAATATCGTTGACCTTAATTTCTAAATCTTCATTTTTCGTTATTAAACACCGCAGCTTATTTTTCAATGTTTGTGCATATCGCTCTGCTTGTCCGTTTGTCGCAGGGTGATAAGGAGCAGTACGTTTATGTACAATATTATTCACTCTACAGAAATCTATAAACTTGAAGTTAGTAAACTGTGTACCATTGTCGGTACAAATGACTTTTGGTACCCCAAACGTCGCGAATATTTTTGATAATACTGGAAGAGTACTATCTGTGGTTATGTGTTTAAGTATATGCACTTCTGCCCATTTGGAGAAAGCATCAATTAAAATTAAGAAATATACTCCCATGAAAGGACCTGCAAAATCTAAATGCACCCTTTCCCAAGGCATAGATGGGTAACACCAATGATGAACCTCAACTTTATGTGGATTATTTCTCGTTTTGCAACAACTCCTGCAATTTTGAACAAACTCTTCAATTTGGCTATCAATTTTCGGCCACCAGCAAAAACTACGAGCCAGCTCTTTCATTCTTGTTATGCCAAAATGAGTTGCATGAAGGTCTTAAAGCCATTTTTTTGGAATTTATTCGGAATAACTACCCGTAAGCCTCTCATAATACAACCGCTCTGCACTGACAATTCCTCTTGGCTTATACCAAACCTAATATTTGCATCAAGGTTTACACCTTTCTGAATGCCATTTAACAATTTCCTAAAAACTGGGTTTTTTGCTGTTTCTTCGGCAATCAGCCTTGCAGTTACTGGCATAGTCTCTATTTGATTTATTTCAAACAGATCCGATTCTTCCAATCTCATGCAATTTCTTGCCGGAATCGGCAATCGTGACATGACATCAGCGCTTCCATTTTGCTCCGAGCGTTTGTATATAATAGTATAATTAAATCCTTGTAGATAATGCGCGTAATGTTGCATACGCATAGCAGACATATGCGGTAGACTTTTGTCTGCTGCAAAAATTTGCACTAATGGCTTGTGATCTGTGAAAGAATGAAATGCCGTCCGAACAAAAACTGGTAAAACTTCTTTACGCCGTAAATAATTGCATAAGCTTCCTTATCAATCTGTGACCACTTGCGCTGGGACTCTGCCAACGACTGGGAAGCAAACTGAATAGGCCTATCACTGCCATCTGGGTGGATATGTGACAACACAGCCCCAACCCCTACTGGTGAGGCATATGTTGACAAGCATAATGGTTTATCTTTTTCATAATGCACCAGCACTCTTTTTGAACTTATTTCTTTTTTATTGCTGCAAATGCATTTTCACATTCTAACGTCCATTTGAAATGATTATTCTTTCTTAACAGCCTGTGTAATGGCTCCAGTACTTCCGAAAGATTAGGCAAAAACCTGCCGTAGTAATTTACTAACCCTAGTACAGACCGAACTTCAGATACATTCGTGGGCCGAGGAGCTTTTAAAATAGCATCGATTTTGTTTGCTGTCTTATGGATTCCGTGTTTATCTATCTTAAATCCACAGTATTCTATTGAATCTTTAAAGTAATCGGATTTTTCTGCATTTATCCGTAACCCGTATGAGCTTAGCCGTGCGAAAACTGCTTCTAATCTCGAAAGGTGTGACCTATCATCCGGTCCTGTAACGCATTTGTCGTCAATAAAAACTGCTAACCCTCGATACCTGCTAATATTTCCTTGATCTTATTTTGCCATTTTGCTGGCGCACAACTAAGACCATACCAAAGACGGGTGCATCTAAACAACCCCAAAAATGTAGATAATGTCAATTTTACCTGATCTTCGTCCCTAACTTTCCATTGTAAATAGGCACGACGAAGGTCAACCTTCGAAAATTTGTCCCCACCATTCATTGCTTGAAAAAGCTCGTCTATAGTAGGGAGTGGGTGTTCAACCGTTAACATAAACTTATTTAAAGTTACTTTGAAATCCCCGCAAAGTCGTATTTTTCCATTTGCCTTAAGAATTAGCACAATGGGTGTAGCCCACTCACTATGCTCAACCTCTCTTAAAATACCCTGTTCCACTAAGTTTTCAATTTCTTTTCGAATTGGAACCCGAAGTGCAAAAGGCACAGGTCTATGCCTAACAAAAATTGGCTTCGCATCTGGTTTTAATTCTATTGACACCGGATCCTCTCTAATTTCACCTACATCCTCACTAAACAGAATACTGTACTTTTCACACAAAATTGACAATTCCGGTGGAACACGGGATAAGGATTTTGGAGTTACTGATGAACAGAATATATCTCCCTCAAGTTGATTACAATTTTCTTTAATAATCTTACCATACGTTTTGTCAAACATCTTAATTATTGGTAACCCATCAAATGCAAATAACCATTCTCTTCCAAATAGTGGGTGTTTATCGGAGTCCACAATGTAAAGTTGCAATTTCTTTTCCACAGCTACGTTCCGAGGGGCAACAACCACATCCACCACACCTATAACGTTTAAAATAGAATTATTGTATGTACTTAATTTAATTTTAGAATCTTTAATTTGAACATTTTTAAAATTTTTTTTAAAATCATTGTAATTCATTACAGAAACACCTGCACCACTATCCATCTCCATGTTAATTAATTTGTTCTCTATACATACAGTAATCCATAACTTTTTTGAAAACTCCGCTTTGTCATTTAAGGTGTTAATATAAACTATTGGCTCATCCTCATTATTGCCGTAGGTACTATGTACTTGATTTAATTGTTGTTTTCTCTTCTTTTTACTCTTTTTCAAACATACCTTCTCAAGATGTCCACGAACCTTACAAAAATTACACATTGTATTTATGTGAAAACATACATTAGCAAGGTGTGAACCATCGCATCGAAAACATTTTACTTCATTTTTTGTAAATTTGCTACAGTTATTCTGAACATGTGATTTCTGCGATTTGAAGTTGTTGTTATTGTATAGCTGATTGTTACTGATTCCTTGTATTACCGTTTTATTGTATTTCGCCCTTGATCTTGGGCTAACGGCAAGTATTGACGTCTTATGCACTGTTGTATCGTGGAGTTCAAATGTTAAGTTTTTAGTTTCCAGCAGCCGGTCTTTTATGCGCTTGTCCCTTATGCCACATACAAATTGGTTGCGCAATGCGGTCATCAAGTATGGACCAATATTACAGTGAATAGCCATCTTACGTAAGGTGGCTACATAGTCGCGCACCGACTCGCCTTCTAATTGTTCCCTATGGTGAAACTTATAATACTCAGTGACTTCCAAAGGCGGAGGGTTGTAATGCCCTTTGAGTACTTTCACTAGTGCTTCATAGGGTTTGCTTTCAGGTGTCTCAGGAGAAATTCCATCGCACAGTAGATCAAACGTTTCCGGTCCAATGTAATGTAATAGGTAATTTACCTTAATAGATGCATCTTTTATGTTGAAAATCGTGAATGCCCCTTCCAGCCGTTGGAGCCATCTCTTGAACCTACTCTTAGTCTCATCAAAAAATTCTATTGAAAAATTCGGTGGAACGCCCACTCTCGGTCCCTCAGCGACCACGTTTGTAGCAGCAGTGGCCATACGTATCTGTAGGTATACTCACTATGTACACGTAATAAAAAAAACTTCAAGTAGTAACCAGACCAAGGCTGCAAATTTAGTGCCAGTTAAAAAAAAATTGATATATACATATATATGTGTGCACTACTATAGTTTCACTACACGTCGCTAAAAGCAAAATCCCATCCTCGTCGCCAATTGTTATATATGTATATATGTATGTAAGGTGATGGTAGTGAAACGCAAGTTAGAAATCGACTTCAATGCTTTATTGCTAAAATCCAAGTGTCTTATATCTAAAGCTACCTCACTGAACACCGCCATGACTTGCCCAAAAGCAAATGTCAAAAACGACAGCATTGCCATAACGTTGTTCAACTCGTATTGCCATTACAGAGTGTTAGTATTATAAGTGTAGTATGTATAGTTAACAATCTGTATTTAACAATTATATAAGTTAAGCTGCCGAATATTCGATATACCGGCATCAAGCGCCTCTTCGGAAAGGGTGTTTTCAGATGCCCGACCGCTAATAACTAACAAGCTATCAAAACTTGGTTGCGATGGTAAATCTTTCAACGAAATTTTGTTTGTCCATATTAACTCAAAAGTCTGATTAATTATAAAAATATTTGAGATACTCTCCTCTATTACGATCATAACAGATTTGTTTGTTATGGGTCTTATCCATTTCGGGCATGTCTTTATGCATTTCGTTGGTGCTTATGCCACCTCTTCTTCTGACACGAAGTGACTTATGCCACTTTCAAAATAAACGGCTCATATATTTATTGCTTCTCGTTAATACGGGATTTACACGATGACTTTTTCCATGCATTTTTCTTGAATTGTCTTTAATGTTGCTACCCCTTTGATCGCCTTTGTACCCCGTTCGTCAATAAACTCCAGAAAAGTCGCATTAAAAATTCTTCATGCGAATCCCGTATAAATAATAAGCAATATTTTGCTCTGTCAATCAGGTAGGCATAACTATTACAATTTTTATTTATTTAAATATAAAAAACACTTATTATTATAAAAATAGGCAGGTAGGCCTGTATTTCTGTTTCATAAATCAGGTAGATTGAGTATTTTTTTATTTCTGGGTATAAATTAAACCGCAATTGTGTAATGGAGTCAGTTAAGTTTTTACTTTGTAAAAGTAGTGACCAGTACCAGAACTTATACAATTTTACTTTAACGTGCGATAATGTTATTTCAAAATTCGGAATTGTTCGCGTTATTCACAAACTCACATAATGAAAATGTATTTTAATTGGCTATTGTGGAAAAATTACACGATTTACCAGGATACCACGAAAAGGATGTTAAAATCAAAATTCACTTCGTTTACTTGAAAATAAATAAAAAAATGGCTTGCTTAGACTGGCTAAATGGAGTAACAACCTTTGAAAACGTCGAAGAACCGCATACATCTTCTGACTACAAACGAGGAAGACCTGCGAAAACTACAAACGAATGTTCGGAGTACCCAAAAAAACGTAAACTTCAAAATCGATCAAAAGATACATCTAAATCGCATCTTTCAGAAGCATTATGTCTTAAGTATGTAAAAGATAAATTTAATTGATGCGATTTGCAAAAAGTCACAGAAGACTTTCAAAATTTTGATGATTCAAGTGATGAGCAAAATGTATGATTACATGCCAGAATTAGGTACATTGAGTTTATTTTAAATTTTTTTGAAAATGGTGACGTAACAGCCCGAATTACTGGGGTTGGCAGTTATCCTAAATATTATACACTCTAGAGAAATGGTGAATGGGCCAAAGTTTCATGATTATGCATCAAAAACTATCCAACTTTAACTTCAAATTTACCCGGAGAAGAAACGTACTGGTATGGTCCATAAGATATTGGCTCATGCCAAAAATTTAATTGAATATCAATGCTTACCAATTGGAGAGTTATCAGAAGAAGCCCAGCAATGCAAAAACAAAGATTACTAACACTTTAGATACACGAATACTTGCAAAATTTCACGGATTAGACAGAATGGGGATTTGGAAGAACATACATAATTATAGCTCCGATATATTAAGTCTATTAGATATCGACCCCCAAAGCTAATGACTACTTTATAAAAAAATAACTAATAAAAAAAATTATAACAGTTTGAAAAAAAAATATATGTATATCATTATATATTATTTAGCATTAATATTAAAAATATTTCAAAAATATGTATCTGTAGTATAAATAAATATATAATATTCGTCTAACATGTTATATTAGAGTGGATTTTTTTTCTAGACTTCCTTATGAGAATATCAAATGCTTTTTAAATTTTAAAATATCATGACCTCAAAAGACAAGATTTTTGCAAAAAAAAATCCCAAAAGGTGTCATCGTGCCCAGTGCCGCCTATCATTATGCGGGAGCACTTATTTTGAAACTAAAGGATTTAATATTCAAGTGATTTTTAACCATTAGAAATATCTTGGTAACTTGAAAAACCACTGTGCATAGTGGCTCTGTAGACCTATGGTCATGCAGGTTACTTATTTTTAAGCGGAAGGGGTTATCTTTCAAATGCTTTATACATTTTTAAAACATCGTTATTACTTTAAAACTTATGATTTTTGCAACGAAAAAAGTCAAAAGGCCCCACTGTGCGGCGTAATACAGTTTGAAAACCTAATGACTTGGTTATTGTACACTGAAAATAAATAAACAACAGTTCAGCTGTTGCAAACAAATAGATTTTATGTCAGATGTAATTGTTCATATACGTTTGTAAGCAAAAATTATAAACCTTCTGTAGAATGAATATTTTGACATTCATGCAGAGGTACACATGAGCTACAAAGGTGGGTTTCATGTAAAAATCATGTCGTATATGGGACTTAAACTTTTTTAAGTAGTTATTGTTTTGTTTTCATGAAAATTTTTTCTATCCAGATTTTTATACTGAGATTTAATCACAGCTAAAGTTTAATATTTATAAAAAATAATACAACCTGTTTTTTTTATTTTTTCAGAGCAAAAAATGTTTATGTTGGTGGCCTTTTATTTTATTGCGCTGGTATGTCTCTGATGGCCTTAACTCGTGCTAAGGCCAGTGTTATTATCTTTAGTTGGGCCGCAGGTGTGATGTACTCCACTTTATTTACAATGCCGTATCTTTTAGTTGCTCATTACCACTCCATGGGGACAGTAAGTAAAAAGCATAATAATAGATATCACCATAGATTAATAAGTAAAGTAGTCCAAAGAAGTTATATTCATAATTAAATATCTACTTATATCCATATACTTATAAATATATATATATATATCGCACTTGATCAACAAGAGGGTATTAACTCAAAATTTTTAAAATCAAATTTTTTGAAAGAAATTGATGTACAGTTGTCATATCTATCGACTGTAAAAATTTTACACCATTTTATCCATTCTTTCACAAAAAAAAATGCAGTTGTATCTCTTTTTATGATAGAAGAGTAGTATTAAAAAAAAAGTTTTTTGCCTTTACTGAAAATTTTAAAATTTTGAGTTAATACCCTCTTGTTGATCAAGTGCGATATGTATGTACATATATATATTTTTTTATTTATGTCACGCCAAGCCCCAGATTTGTTCGAAATGCTAAAAAAATAGTCCCTTAAAAGTTTAAGCTCAATCGGATGAGGGGATAGGGTGCCCATGACCCCCCCCAAAATTTGCCAAATACCTGATTTTTTACTTTGATTGCCAATAATTTCGTTAATATTTATTTTACAAAAAAAAAAAAAAAATAAACGATAAACCTTGGATTTATTCATATATTTACATATATATGTAGGTGATTTTATTTACTTAAGTACTTAAGGCGTTAAATTAATACGTTGACATTTTAGTTTTATTTGTGGCAAGTATTTTATTTTTTGTTATGCTTTGGTTTTTGTTTTAATTTGTATAGTTAAAAAAAGGTTCTTTATTGCAATTTGGAAGACGTAAACGGTTATCCTTAACAATTTGTAAAATATATTGTTTTTGTTCTTCGCTTCTGGATAAAATATTACTGCAATAATTTGACTCCCCTCTCAGCGGTATCGTTCACTACTTTTAAACCTGAAAGCGTTTTTTTAGCTTCTATAAACTTTTTGTTACTCGGCCACTTTATGGGTGTTGTTTTTAAAAACTTTTCACACAAATCAAAACACTTAAAAAATGATGTATTTTTGTATTCACAAACTGCGCAACACCTTTTTTGATAACATCAGCTACGTTCAGAGTGTCTATTAAGGCCTTTTTGCTGTTTACATCAGATTCATTTTTCAATGCTTTAACGATTTGTTTTACCCTATTTCCATGGGCTTACAGTGCTTTTGATGTTGCTAGAGTTGGCATCACTGGCCTTGATACCAGACGAACACACATTACATAGACTAAAGACCACGGCGAATTCATTATCAGGCGAATTCGGGCGAATGTACCCATTGTCCACACTGTCAAATTTGGTACATATTATCCGGCTCAATTTTAATGTAATTTTTTATGCATGGAGAATTTGCCAAAATGCCTGTTCTTTTTAAGCACGAGGTGGTAAATGATGTATTGGCTGCCTCAGAAAGTAATAGGCAGCCTAGGGATGATTACTTGGATATACGCCATCAAAATTCGCTTCTTTCGTGAGGAAAACGGTTTCAAAACCACACAAAACGAAAAGTTACAGGTAGAACGCTTTATGAACTTTGGAGTACTAGCGTATGTAAAATATTGGTTTGAAGCCCGTATAACTGCAAATGCGGCTTTGGAAGATCTTTCTATGTGGAAAGACGTGACAAATTATGAAGTTTTTGATCGTGAAGTAGTTAAAAATACAATAAAATCTCATCTCTGGTATCTTAGTTGGCTTAAGTTTATTCTCCGAGTAATTATCAAATGAGGAAAACCTGGCAATTGTCAAAAACCTGGAGTGTAAGCCTACTGACCGGAAGGTAAGAGGGGATTCGGCACTTTTAACTGACCAGTCAGTTTTGGCTGATTTTTCCAGTAAAACAACATTGCAGATATTAAAAAAGTTGAAAATTAATCCATCCTTCTTGACCATGCACCCAAAGGATTGGTACATATTTTATTTCCACTGATGTATATTTTAGTACGTTTGCCCTTAAATAACATAAAAACTACAAAGTACATAATTTCGATTGTATCTTTTCTTATGTTAAAAATAATTACATACGTATATTTTAGCATATTTTTTTTTAATTACAATCGTTTTGTATACATTTGTGAACAAGACTCAATTTATTTAGGGAAAATAAGATAAAAATTTTTCTAAAAATTATTTACGCTACATATGTGTGGAACTATGACTACTTAAATTTTAAGTCGCATAAGTACATTATAGCCACCTAAAAGTCTCTGCAAATTGAATTAAGCAGTTGACTGCCTGTAACGACCAAAAGTCGCAGGCTCGTTTTTGGTGCACATACCACAGTACACTATCCCATTAATTATAAGGCGAATTATAATAATCTATTCGTAATCAACATTGGAGAATATATTTTATCATTACCAGGAACATTATTAGAATTCGTATAATTATTATTATTATTATTATTATTACAATTCTTGTTATCCACTACTAATTACATACATTTGAAAATACGCAAAACATTAACGGCCATCCATAGAAGTCACCACGTAAAAACCAACCACACTCAATTACCATGGTGAACTATTAACATAAACAACATGGATCAGCTGCTTTGGACAACAAATGTAACTGCACACACTCACATGTATGTGCGTGGTGAGACACAGAAAACATTCAAGTTATTAAACTCAGACAATCGCGAACAAAAAGGGAGTCAGCCTGAGGCCAGTAAACAAGTAAGACCTTGTTTAATAAGGTATAAACACATTCGCCACAGCAGACTACCGACTACCACCTGTCAAAATTAGAATACATGTGTGCATATGAGAATGGTTATATTGAAGACAGCAAGGCAACACGGCAACAGGTTTTTGTCCATGCTACTTTTGTCGTGTAGTCGAATTAAACTAATTTATATTTCTGAAGGCCACAAAACCAAAACAGTGTTGACAATATAACAAAATTTGTAAAGCAAATTAGTGATTAGAAATATTTTTTATTGTAAAATAAAAAAGAAAATAACAAAATTTAAATGTTATAATATATATGCATCAAGAATTTTTATTACCTTTATTGTTATATGGAATATTGACTTGAGTCGAAAATACCAACATTGTTAAAGTTTTAAAAAAACTCACAGGGTAATAGCCCTTTTTTACCTAAAAATTTTCGGTTAATTTTTTCGGCGCTGCTCTCTCTTGATTTCGCAGTTTCTTGGTTCAAAATTTTAATATATTATTGATCGTAAGTCCTACAATATAGAACGAATATAAACGACATAGGTATCACTTCAAAATGCTCTAAATAACTCATTTAATTAAATTAAAATCATCATTAAAGTAGCATAGCTTACGTATTTCATCGGTGACAGCTTTCAAGTATACACCAAATAAAAGCATGGTTAGTTCTCTGTAAAAGTGAAAAGTCAGATAAAAAAATTTTAAAATTGAATTTCACTCGCAATGGGTAAATTGTTTTAAAAAATTTGTATACCAGTATAAAGGTATTTTAAAGAAGTTTAGAGTGATATCCACATTGCTTATATCCGTTCCATATTCTAGGAATCCCTAGAATATTTAACGGATATGAGCGATATGGATATCACTCTAAACTTCTCTTAAATACCTTTATAAAAACAATTTACCCATTGCGAGTGAAATTCAATTTTAAAATTGTTTTATCTGACTTTTCACTTTTACAGAGAACTTACCATGCTTTTATTTGGTGTATACTTGAAAGCTGTCACCGATGAAATACGTAAGCTATGCTACTTTAATGATGATTTTAATTTAATTAAATGAGTTATTTAGAGCATTTTGAAGTGATACCTATGTCGTTTATATTCGTTCTATATTGTAGGACTTACGATCAATAATATATTAAAATTTTGAACCAAGAAACTGCGAAATCAAGAGAGAGCAGCGCCGAAAAAATTAACCGAAAATTTTTAGGTAAAAAAGGGCTATAACCCTGTGAGTTTTTTTAAAACTTTAACAATGTTGGTATTTTCGACTCAAGTCAATATTCCATATAACAATAAAGCTAATAAAAATTCTTGATGCATATATATTATAACATTTAAATTTTGTTATTTTCTTTTTTATTTTACAATAAAAAATATTTCTAATCACTAATTTGCTTTACAAATTTTGTTATATTGTCAACACTGTTTTGGTTTTGTGGCCATCAGAAATATAAATTAGTTTAATTCGACTACACGACAAAAGTAGCATCACAGATACCCAGAGATGACAAAAAAAAATTGGACTTCGATCATATTTTATTTATCATAACTCGGCATCGTGAAAAAGAGACAACATTAGTGTGTTTGTTATGAAGATAAACAAAACGAAAAGCAAAAAAAAAGGTCAGTTTTTAGTGGAAAATGCTACATGAAAGCACGCTTAAATTTAATAAAATGTAATAATATTAAGTATTTACGGCATATAATTCGAAAATAAAGTGATAAAACAATTTAATAATGTGTTCTTATATACTCAGTATATTAAATTTATATACATACGTACATATATGCTGGAAATTTGCCAAATGGTGGTGGTTTTTAACTTACATACACACACATACATACATACTTGATAAATTCTGATATTTTGCAGATATTATAGTGATAAAATACAAACGATCAGTGAAAACCAACTTAAATTAATTAATTAATAATATTTTTAATGTGAATTAGAGAAATATATGGATATTTAATTAGTTTTGCGATTTATAATTTTAATTTGGATAGAAAGACAGCACAAAGAAAAAAACAAAAACCCGCGATTGTATGAGTGTATACACACAAGTATGCAAAATCTTCCGTCTCGTGTCATCTCTGGTTATCTGTGGTAGCATGGACAAAAACCTGTTGCCGTGTTGCCTTGCTGTCTTCAATATAACCATTCCCATATGCACACATGTATTCTAATTTTGACAGGTGGTAGACGGTAGTCTGCTGTGGCGAATGTGTTTAATGCTTAATTCGACTACACGACAAAAGTAGCATGGACAAAAACCTGTTGCCGTGTTGCCTTGCTGTCTTCAATATAATCATTCTCATATGCACACATGTATTCTAATTTTGACAGGTGGTAGTCGGTAGTCTGCTGTGGCGAATGTGTTTAATGCTTAATTCGACTACACGACAAAAGTAGCATGGACAAAAACCTGTTGCCGTGTTGCCTTGCTGTCTTCAATATAATCATTCTCATATGCACACATGTATTCTAATTTTGACATGTGGTAGTCGGTAGTCTGCTGTGGCGAATGTGTTTAATGCTTAATTCGACTACACGACAAAAGTAGCATGGACAAAAACCTGTTGCCGTGTTGCCTTGCTGTCTTCAATATAATCATTCTCATATGCACACATGTATTCTAATTTTGACAGGTGGTAGTCGGTAGTCTGCTGTGGCGAATGTGTTTAATGCTTAATTCGACTGCTCTCATCATTTTCATCTCATCAATAATAATAATACTCTCACCAAGAGATAGCGTGTAAAAATATATAGAATAAAGGGCTAAATATAATGTGCTTAACCTACTGTCAGAAATCAACGAAAAGCATGTCAAATGCTTACGCAAATTATTGACGACTTTTGTGTGGCTATATTGTACTTATTTGACTTAAAGATCTTCTTCCCTGAGTTGCAAATATATGTACCAGTCTGTAGTAACTTACACGAGTTCTTTATTAAAAGTGCCGGAAATAGTACATGTCAAATAAAGTTAGCTACAATTGTCTCTAAGTTAAGTTGGCTGCAGTTCAAGGGTGTTGCCAGGTCTCGTTACATTGGTATCACTACGATCATTACATACTCGGCCAACCTGACAACACAATCGACCTCGATTGTCAACCACTTTTACAAATATATAATACTACTGTGATACTAGAAATTCATCATCTAAAAATTCATAGTCTTCATATTCCGAAGTGATGCCTTCAGAGTCTGGGAAATTTTCCACTCTATCTTGATTTGGTTCCAGCCACCTTCTCAATCTACTTGCATCTAAAATCCCTACATATAGCATTTGAGTGATCTGGTAATTTTCTACATCCGAAATTTCATACCGGTCATTACCAAGTTGTTTCCGAATAATGTATGGTCTGCGATATTTCGGTATAAATTTTTTGTTAACCGCTGCGGTCGTGTCGACATTTTTCACTACTACATATTCTCCTACGTTAAACACCTTAGTCGGCCTATGATGCCGATTGAAATAATCTAAGTTGTATGCTTCTGATTTCCTTATGGATTCAGCTGCGGCCCCTCTGACAGAGTCCTTATCCCCAGGCTCACTGTTATATGTTTCCTGTAAGTATTCGGATAACTCATCTACGACCCTGCCCCTTTGTTCCGTACCAAATAGCATTTTGCTTGGAGAGTGTTTTGTATTACAATGAACAGTGTTGTTTATGGTAATTTCTACCAGAGACAATTTGTCCATCCAATCACTATGTTCAACAGGTTCTGTTAATTTCGCCAACATAGCCCTCAAATCCCGATTTGTCCTTTCCACCTGACCACTCGACTGCGGCGAACCTACTGAAACCTTCACATGCGTTATGCCGTGTCTAGATATGAACTCCGCAAATTCATTCGATATGAAACATGGACCTCTATCACTAATTATTCTTCTGGGTCTACTATAATAATCAAAATATTTCTGTAGCGCACAGCATACTTCTTTTGTCCCTGGCAATTAAGCAATTCCTAATAAATTTCCCTAGCTTATCCCTTATATTCGGAAACCAATAATTTTTCTGAATCTGATATGCACATTTTTCTATACCTACGTGACCATGTTTTTCGTGAACCAGTCGCATAACTCATCCGGCACATACAACTGTTTCTGTCCCTGCAACCCACATCTGAAAACTAATCCATTCTCCAAATGGAATCCATCAACATGACCCATCTCAAGCCTATCCCGAATATCCCTTATTCTATTATCCCTTGCCTGTGTAATCTGTATATTTATGTCTATATCACATTGTTCAATAGTAGCCATAGGAGGCATACTTTTCCTTATCGGAATAATTACATGCCTCAGTGTAATCTTCAAACTGGGCAAACCACTTACTAATGTCGTAGTGGTCGTCTCCCGTGAACAGAGGTACGGCAGAATCAAGCTCGGACAAATCTACATGGCTAGCATGAATGTCGCGAGGACCATACGTTTCTAATGCACTGATCTCTCGCTGTATCTTCAATATTTCCATCCGAAGCTTTAAATTGTTTAACTCCTCTTCTAAACTTGTGTTAATAGTCGGAGGATTAGGTACAGCCGCAGACAAAACTGTGGTATTTCCCCCTTCGGTCACATTTAATTTAGTTTTTAAAGGGGCAGCGGCAGCAGAGTCGGCAGAAGATTCATTTGGTGCAGCAGAAACATCAGCTGCGGCGGCAGTTAAATAATGGGTGACGGCGGCATCATCAACAGCTTCAGTACTGGTTTCATCGGCATTAGGCAGCATATTCTTGATTTCGGGATTATTACTCTCCCGTAAAGTGGCATCAACCTCAGTGGTTTCTAATACGGCAGTGACGAGTTTATTTTGGGGATCTTCCAAAACTATGTAATCTTTCACATTCAGGGAGTCACACAAAGTCTTCAGTTGTGTCAGTGAGGCTGATTATGGGAAATCAACTTCAGCCGCATTTAAAGCTGCCATTACTGACTGACGTGTATACCGCGGGCGTAAATCCATTTACTTGCATTTACTTTTCTTTATTTGCAATGATGTGCGTGTACTGTGACTATAATTTTTTCTTTTTTTTTTAAATTTATTTTATTGCAAAGTCGCACCCCACACCTGAAATTGTAGTAACTTACACGAGTTCTTTATTAAAAGTGCCGGAAGAAGTACATGTCAAATTAAGTTAGCTACAATTGTCCCTAAGTTAAGTTGGCTGCAGTTCAAGGGTGTTGCCAGGTCTCGTTACATTGGTATCACTACGATCATTACAATTCAAAAACTATTTTCTTCTTATTTTTCCAAAAAATGATTTTAAGTCTACGTCTAATTAATCTAAAACCATAAACAAACAATTTATTTAAATTTTTGTTATGTTAGAAATGAAATGAAAACATTCACAAAATAAAAAAACGTATAAGGAGCTGTTTGCTTAAGCAAGGTACGATTGGTTTCGATGTTTGCTTAAGCAAATGAAATTTTACGAAACTTGACGAAAAGTTCTTAAGTACATTATAGTTGTCAACATTTGGTTGTGTGTATTCGCACATTTGCTTAAGCTAGCTTAAGCACATTATAGTTAGCCCTTAAGAGACTTGAACAATAAACGATTATAACGTATTTGAAAGAAAACTAAGTGTAATAACTTTTCATTCCTCTATAAATTTTTGTAACAACACTGAACGCCATGAGTCGCCTTTCCAGCAACCAGCGAAAACGTGTCGTTACAAATTTTTACATTAGCTTAAGCCAGCTTATGTATTTTATGATTGAGCTTTTAGAATGCCATAAATTTGAGGAAATTGGATAAAGGAAAAGAAATTTTTCTTTTTCTGGCAAAAAACATTTTATTAATAAAACCGGAATGTATCGTCGATTTACATTTTTATAAAAAAATAGTTTTGCAATCTGTATTGACATATCTTTCTGAGTTTTTTTAATTATTTCTCATCGCACAAAAAGAAATCATTCTGTATGGGTATGTTATACAAGTAATCTATGGTTAACAAGTGCAGCAAATTTATCGAGTACTTCATTTCGGTCAATAACGACGTTTTTATTCTCCGAAGAGTAGAAAATGAGATCTCGCTTGTGGCATTACTGACAGGCAATTAAACAAATATATATGTATAAAAATTTTTCTTCAATTTAGGTATTGTAAATCCGAATAACAATTCATCAAGGCGTGGCTGTATGAAATAATGCCCAATGAATTAAGTCCCAACGAAATAAAGTCCAAAAAATATGAAATAGGTGCCGAATTTTTTTATTGGCTCAGGAATTATAAAAAAAATTCCGTAAATTTTTGGTGAGCATAGCCGGTTTTCTTAATACCTTAAAGTAAAAATTCCTAAAACAATAAGATAGCAAAGACGGCCTAGAGTGGTTCCTCCCTTGAGATATTTTTAAAACCTGGTTCCCTTAGTGAAGGTTTCCTGTATAGCCAGACTTCGGCTATACAGCATGGCTATGCATCTGTAAGTAGTTTACCTTAAGCCTCAATAAAGCCACTTCGGCGCTGAGGCAATTTTTTCGTGATATATCTTTTTCTGCGTTTATGTTGAACCCCTCACACCAAAACTGGTCAATATATTGTGAGCATAATAATACAGCACTGAATATTAATCGTGAAGAGAGGAGTAAGTATTTCTGTAATATTTTTAGTTCTGTGGATGCTTGGGGTTGATGGAGAGCTATCAAAAGTAAAGTTTGAATTAGTAATGACGAGTCTTTCCCTGATTTTGATCCTGATACTATTAATGATTAATTTGAGAGCTCTAACAGAATCTCGTAGACTCAGTAGGCTTTTCGAAATGGTTTGAACACGACTTCCCTTCTGTTATCCTATAAGAGGTAATCAGCCCAATCACGAATAATAATTCCGCTGGAGTTTTCTCCCTTTCCCCATTCCTCCTATTATGACTAAAAATCCCACATATCTCACTTTAACTTTTATTTATCTTTTATCAACCGTGTGAAACTGAATGGCGAAAAAGTAGTTATTCTGAATGCCTTTGAATTTATTTTTTTCCCTAAAAATATTCCACTTAGAAAATAGAAGGGAGTTTACATAAAAATGTAAGTAATTTTTTATAAAATAAAGATTAAATAAATACAAAAATATTTAAATGTTCATTTAGGTCGAAGAGCACAAGTAAAGCGCAATTGGAATAACAATTTCCTCCCTAAGTGCTCGCATAACTAAATTATTCATTTCTAACTTTTCTTTAAAATTTGTATGTAAAAAAATTAATTTATGTTTGCAAACCGCAAATTGAAAACAAAAACATAAGAACATTACATGTCAATAAGCAAAACTGGTGGCTTCAAAAATTAGTAATGCCACTTTTTAACTTTTTTCCCGCGGAATTTATAATTGGAGGAAATTTTTCTCGAGAAAAGTATTTTCCGTGGCAGAGAAATTCCTAGGGAATATTCGTGATTGGGCTAAATATCAATGCTTATAATATAATTTGATTAATTTTTCCAGAATGATCTATAAAATTTAGAGTAAGTTTCTCTTTTCGAGGTCGGCTAGTAGACGTTCCCAGTTTGTTGCTTTAAATGGTACATCGTCGGCCTAAATTTCACTTTTCTCTGGTGTGCCTCAGGGTTCGGTCTTGGGACCCTGCTTTTTAGTTTATATATGAATTACGTTTCTAATGTCATTGACTCACGTCTTTGCGTCTCATATTTCTTTGCTGATAATGTATGTATTTCTGCTATTTACGGGTGATAGGAAACCTAATAATTCTTTTGAACGCGCACCATTATGTGTCTTAGTCATGTCACGGATCGGACTAGTGAGAATTCTCTTACTTACCACAGCATGTAAGGATAAAGTTGGCACACGCAATGTTGATTCTGCAACTGTTTATGACTTCGCGGTTGAAAAAGATACTGTGGTGATCCATCTCACTATATTGAAGCGTGTAGTATATACTATCGTTAGATTCGTCCACGATGTTCGACGTAGGGACTGTATCCTTGCTGCCTTTTAATAAGGTAATAAAGAGTGGAAGGCTTGCTACCTTATGTAATTCCTTTCTATTTTCGTCTCGTACTAGGGATCTTCATCTCAACTTACATAGGTCAGATTTTACTAGATCCTTTCTTGTCAGAGTGTCTGGTTACTGGAATGGCATGCCTTTGGAGCTGCATGTTTTAAGCATTCTAACAATGTCTTTAAGCTAAAACTTATTAGGTTTTTTTGCATCACAGATGTCTTGCCGTAGTAGATCTGGTTGTTTTAGTCTACCCTGTTTATTACTTTTATATATTTACTAAATGTATGCATATACATATGCGGATTTATTCATATCTATTCGAGAAAACGCGTCGAAGAAGTGAATATTACATGGAAACAAAAACAAAATTTCAAGAATTGTTTTTGCTTTTCATACATTTCTTAAATTAAATATTCGCGAGAAATTTAACGCGTTTCTCTCTCTATGAAAAACGGTAAAATTTATTTGATAAACAAAAACAAATTTCTTAAATGTATTCAATTTTGTTTTTGTTTTCCATGTACTCGTAAATTTTCACTTCTTCGACGCGTTTTCTGGAATAGACACCATTATATCTTTTGTTCTTTTTCTTTTAAATATATGTATGCTTATCGACGTTTGGCGATGTTCATAAATGTTTGGAATATTGTTAGTTTAAATTAGTAAAACGATATAAGTAGAATATTGTTGTATTGTTATATTTTACAATTTCTAGCCGTTGTGTTTGTATTGCTGAACTGAGGAAGAAATTAATAAATAAATACATACATGATATTATTGTAAATAATTATGTAATTGAAAATTAGTAATTTACTCAAAAAAAAAAAATTAATTCATTTCAAATTTTTGTTTATAATTTTACGAAAATTTTAAATTAATAGAAAAATATAGGGTGTATGAATGGTTATGTCCCTATATTTATGCCGATAGCAATTCACAACAAAATCCCTTAAAACAAAGCAATAAATATTTTTCTAATTCTTTTGTTTTAGTTTGAAATTGATGTTGACGGTACCGCAAAACTTGGTTCATCCGTTCGTGGACTTGGAACAGACGTAGCCATTGTGAGTAGTATGGTTTTTCTGGCGCAATTCATATTGTCGATATGCATGGGAACAATCGTATCAGTTTCTGGAACAACTACAGCTGTTGTAAGCACAGCTAGTTTCCTTAGTTTTTGTGGAGCTATAGCGGCAACCCAAATTATGTATTTAGATTTATAAATACATGTGGTATTCTTAAATGTTGCAATATAAAAGAGTATGTATGAAATGTATATCTTTATGAAAAATTAAAACCGCTCATCTATTAATAATCTCAAAATTTTGTTTTTATTAATTCTATTCACTAATAAACACAATGGGTCTGTAATATCCTCAAAACATTTGTTCAATTCACAAGTTCAGTCGTCTGTCTTATGGTTTAAAAAAAGACGATATTTGTTTATGTGCTTGTGAACAGACAAATTTGTTGTATCGTTATTTTGTCGTATTTTAAATGTCAGTTTAATGTTTTCAATTCATATCATGGTCTAATAATCAGGTCTGCGCAAGAAGGAATATGGTTTTTTGTAGGGTTGTGTTTTGACCGTTAAATAATCTGCAAAAATATGGTAAGTTAATTCGGTCTTGTCAAAAGTTGTTTACATTTTTGGCCGCCATCATGAATATTTTTGTTTACGTTATGCTTTTTGTTTTTGCATAACCAATAAATACATACAAAACAACTTTTGTTTTGTTTTGTATACAGCTTTGTTTTGACAATGTTGAATTAATTTTACACAAACAAAATGCATGTCGATTTTGTTGTTGCGTTGATACGCGCACCTTATTATTCCACCATGATTCATATGAGTAAATAGTTTATGTCAAAAAACAAATTTCTTTTTATCAAATAAAAAAAAAACATGAAAAGTGAAACCAGGTGTGGGAATTATAATTTGACGCGAAATATAACTTTCTTTTTTAGCGACAAGCAATTTTGATTAAATTAGTTTGAAAATTAAGTTGAAATGAATCATGTATATATTTTTCATTAAGAAGAATGTATTTTCTGGTGTTACTTATCACATATATAAAATATTTTTACAAATTAATTTAACAAATAGAATATTCCCAGACCCGGCCTCAATATAACAATTGAAAAACATATAAAATTCAATCGTATAATTATAACACACTTTTGTATGAAAATTACCAACAACAAAAATACAATATTGTATAATTATACGATTAGACAACACATATGACGTTAATACGAGCTTGTGAATTGAACAATTATATTTTTCACCAAACAGTTACCATTTCTTGGTTATAAATTCTCGTCCAGTTCCTCGCGAAAGAAATTTATATATGTATATAGCATGTTCAGACAGACAAAATTAATTGCGCAATATTAGGTTTATTGCGTAGATATTTTTTAGTGTTCAGACATACATAATTTAGCTGACTCAATAAATTTTGACAGTTGTTGCGTACATTGTTTTTTTTTTATTTTATATGTGAAAAATTGTTTTGGAATTTATATTCTATTTTATTTGACCTTTTCTTTATATCGAAATATCGATAATAAATAAAAATATAAACAACAATATATATATATATTAAATCAAAAGACCTATTGCTTAAATAAACATTCTAATAAATTGTTTTGGAATTTACAAGAATGGAAATAACATGTGCTTTTAAAAAGAAATTGCTTTTGTTTAACAGAAACGCCGAGCTGATGAAATCAGTACGATTAGGTTTTGATTCAAGAGTAGCTTTACTTAAATTAGAAGAAAAATTTGCAAATTCTACAAATGCTAATGAGCAAACAGCTTTTGTTTCTTGCATTTATAGAGGAAAACGCAATTCATAGGTCTTTATGGAAATTGGTGAGTGAAATATGAAAAATTTTGTTTAAATCAATTATTACATTTCCAATTTACAGAATCGGGAATCTACATTCTGGGACCTCAATTGCAATTGCAATGATGACCAGTTTTTTTAAAAGGCATTTTCAATATAACAACAATCAACTCACCCTCATCCACTTGATGCGCCATTTCTTTATGTTTTTTTTTTTTTGTTTTATTTTGTTGACACTTGTCATTAGATAAATTTGCTCTCACTGAACATACTTATGAACAGTGTTGTATTTCAAATCTTACTCAATATTTGGACAATTTTTTACTTATTGAACAATAACTTTATTGAGATTTTGTATGGAATATTGAGCTCAATATTGGCGTTTATGGCGATAATCGCAATAAACTCGTCTGTCTGAACATGCTAATAAACTTATAGCCTGTGAGTGCGATAGCCTTCTAATCAAAAGAAACCAGGTTTGGGTTCCTACTTCTACATACTCGTAGTAAGATGATCACTCGAACGACAAAAAACGTAAATGTTTTCATATAGCGAACAGAAAATTTTTTTAATGTATTTATCATATTTGACCAATTGTAAACATAAATAATATTTCAGTTTTGAAGATAGATATTTTATGGGATATGAATGAAACAATTTATTTCATATATTACTCAACGCATCGTGCATAGTGTTTGCCAACTTCAACAGGAGTACGACTTAATTAAATTCAATTCAAAGAAAATAATTTATATATATATATACATATGTACATATGTATATTTAAATAAGTTCTTGTATAGAATTATTTTTAAGCTTACGATTAACATCACTTTGTTATTGTAATATTAGAAAAGGATCAAAAATAATTATTTGGAGCTCCTAAGAATTTTATTTAATGTCCTAGAGCTAAGTGAGAATAAAGCTTAGGGGTATCTTAACATGAGTGTAAAAAGGAAGGAACCATACCTCTACAATGTATTTTGATGTTCTGACTTTGATTTTGAAAAATTTCACTTTGACCCATTTAGAGTGCCTCAATCGAGTCAAAATTTATGACCTACCGCCACTAACTTTTGAGGGCCGACCCACCTATGCCGTTGACATACCCCCTGGAACCACCCCTGGGGGGTTCCCCATACAAACATTTCAAAAAATTTCCATTTTTGGCACTTTACAAGAAAAAAAGCAGCCATGTTTTTTTTTATTAAGTTAAAAAGTTATATATATACAAGGGTTCTTGTTTACCTGATAACGAGATAAAAGTAAACAAATATCTTTAAGAAGTGTAATTACCAACAGAATAGAAAATGGTAATTACTTTTTAATTGTATCGTTCTGAGAATCTTGTGTTATTTTTGGGTTAAATACTGGTAATCCCTGATAGCTAGGTAATAAAATATATCTTCCATGTGTTTACAATATGTAGCTATGTATATGCAGTAAAGAGCATGCCTAAAATCAGGTACGCATATGTACTATTTAGTTTTAAGGTTCTCATTTAAAGTATTTAAGTCCAATTTTTTATAATAAAAATTCAGTATTTTAGAACTACTCAAAGCGTAAGCTTCATAGTTTATTATTTAAACAATCATCCTATTACAATGAATCCACCATCCTGTACACCGCAAGATGAAGCCACAACAACGATTGAAAACCCAATGAGTCATATACCCAAGCATGATGTTACTGTTTTTGGTGTGTCTACTGATTTGAGTGATCTTAATTTACTAACCCATCTGGATATCTTGAGATATTATTTTTACTTGAGCGAACGTGCTAAAACAGACCAAAAAAAGTTTTCCTAAAAATCATTCACTATTGAAGTGAAAATGAGTTGATTGGAATTTTGGAAAAACTTGGTATGGAAATAATGGCGAAAAATTGTGTATATATTAAATTGAATAGATTGCTTGACAAATATCAAGACAAAATCAAGAGCAAAAAGAAAAATTGTACATTCTCGTTGGCTTACCAAGGCCGGTAGATTATTACGATTGTATGCGACAACGGAAAATCCATCCGAAAATTTACGGATTCTGGTTGAATTTATAATTAAATGTTATGTGCCAATGTACTTCAATATCAAGTATTACAGCTCTGTCGGTTACGGTAGAGCATTATTTTTCAAGTTCATTAGTTGATCATGGTTTCTACAACCCCATTTACGCAGTATTGTCAATAAAGTAATTAAAGATAATTCATATTATGCGCATTCGGAAAACATCTTGCTATCAATGTTGTTTGATGATAGGAAAGAAAAGCGAGACTGTGCTATAAAGAAAATTCTACGCTATCGAACCGATGTTGAAGACCCAACGGAAGTTAGAGTTTATAAAAAACCAGATATAAACTTTAATTGCACAAGCTACACGGAAATTATCAATTTTAATGATATAAATAACGTATTTGAACCACCATTCACGTGAAGCATTCCGTACGATACATTGAAAGAATATTTAAATCAAGATGATCCACCATTTTTTGATCCAAAAATTCCATCACACATACAAGGAACAGAACGACACATTCAATTGCTTGCAAGCGTTTCCAAACGAGTTAAGGCCAAACTATAATGTGCTTAATGTAACTTAAGCAAATGTGCGAATACACACAATCAAATGTATACAACTATAATGTACTTAAGACACTTTTCGTCAAGTTTCGTCAAGTGTCATTTGCTTAAGGAAAGTGCGGTCAATTTCGCTCTTCCTTAAGCAAATGACACATCAGCTGTATTATAAAAATTTTCCAATATACATAATAGATACATATAATTGTTTACAATTAAAAGATGCAACCACTGTTGCTTTTTTTAGTACTTTTTTATTTTAGTTTTCGTTTACTTTATAAATTAATAAAAGATAAACATGGATTTACTTGTTTATGGTAATATATTTATAGCTTTTACAAATTAAATGAGATTTCGTAAAAATATTACATTTTAAAGAAATAAAAACGAAAATAGTTTTTGCAAAAGTACAAATGTTTGCAACTAAGTGTAGAAAGTTTTTAAGCTCAATAAGTACAATATAGCCACCTTAAAGTCTTCAGTAATTTACTTAAGCATTTGACATGCTTTTCGTTGAATTTTGACACTAGCTTAAGTTACATTAAGCACATTATAGTTGGGCCTTTATTCCGGGAAATATAAAGGCTGTTATGGCGACGACATTAGAGAGCAGTGCGAAATTGCCCAGTTTTGAAAGCAAAAAGGACTTCAAACCATAATTTTTTTTTATTTTCTTTTCTATTACTAAGTAAAATTTTTTTTTCATTTCATTCTGACTAAAGGCCGTGCCGCACTATCCTACACAGTCGCGCGATTTGCAAAATATGAAGTGTGCTAAAAATGTATGTTAGTGTGGGCTAAAAATGCAACTGTGTGACAGATTTTTTTGGCTAGTCGTACGATTTGCAAAAGTTTATGAAAATTTTCATAATATGATAATTTTCATGCGATTAGAGGAGTATTTATCGTCAAATAGCTGGCAATTTTATTGGCGCTTAAAACAAATGCAAACGAATTAAAACGATGGAGACACCGAAAGCGATTAGCAAACAAATAGTGCATGTATTTATACAAAATGGTGGTTGAAGTCTATTGATGATTTGGTAAAGCACCAAGCCATCAACAAATAAATAAAACATACATGCTATATAATAATATTTATATGAAAATAAAAGAAATACCAAATAAATACAAAAGAAACTTTTGTGTACAATATACACTGAACCAAAAATTGTAGGTAATATTAACGAAAAATTTTAGTAAACCTTTAACGAAAAAAATTGTTAATTTAGCAGAATTTTTATTCAAGTCTACATTAGGTTTATTCAAATCTACTATGATTATTCAAATTAACGAATTTTCTTTAAATTAACAAAAACTTTTTCGTTAGATATATAATTAAGTAATATCTGTGGATTTGAATAAAATATAGTTAAAAAATCAACTAAATCTCTGTTAAATCAACAAAAAATTAGTAAAAACAGTAGTAACGCATCGTAAGGAAAATAACACATTTATTTTGTTAATTTTTAGCACTATTTACTAAATTTTTTTAGTTAAATTGAACTTATCCGAATTGAAGAAATTTTTCAAATTTACTAATTGTATATAAAAATGCATATTTCTAGAAATTTCGTTAACTTTAAGTAATTTTTTTTAGTCAAATTAAATAAAATTCTTCATATTGACTAAAGGCATGTGAAGTTGAATAATGGCGTGTAGAATTGAAGAAATTTTATTTAAACTGACTAAATGGTTTTAGTCAAATTGAATAAAATTTCTTCATATTGACTAAAGGCATGTAAAGTTGAATAATGGCGTGTAGAATTGAAGAAATTTTATTCAAACTGACTAAATGGTTTTAGTCAAATTGAATAAAATTTCTTTATATTGACTAAAGGCATGTAAAGTTGAATAATGGCGTGTAGAATTGAAAAAATTTTATTCAAACTGACGGAATGGTTTTAGTCAAATTGAATAAAATTTCTTCATATTGACTAAAGGCATGTAAAGTTGAAAAATGGCGTGTAGAATTGAAGAAATTTTATTGAAATTTACTAAATGGTTTTAGTCAATTTGAATATAATTCTTCATATTGACTAAAGGCATGTAAAGTTGAATAATGGCGTGTAGAATTGAAGAAATTTTATTAAAATTTACTAAATGGTTTTAGTCAATTTGAATATAATTCTTCATATTGACTAAAGGCATGTAAAGTTGAATAATGGCGTGTAGAATTGAAGAAATTTTATTAAAATTTACTAAATGGTTTTAGTCAATTTGAAAATAATTCTTCATATTGACTAAAGGCATGTAAAGTTGAATAATGTCGTGTAGAATTGAAGAAATTTTATTGAAATTTACTAAATGGTTTTAGTAAATTTGAAAATAATTCTTCATATTGACTAAAGGCATGTAAAGTTGAAAAATGGCGTGTAGAATTGAAGAAATTTTATTAAAATTTACTAAATGGTTTTAGTCAATTTGAAAATAATTCTTCATATTGACTAAAGGCATGTAAAGTTGAATAATGTCGTGTAGAATTGAAGAAATTTTATTAAAATTTACTAAATGGTTTTAGTCAATTTGAAAATAATTCTTCATATTGACTAAAGGCATGTAAAGTTGAATAATGTCGTGTAGAATTGAAGAAATTTTATTGAAATTTACTAAATGGTTTTAGTCAATTTGAATATAATTCTTCATATTGACTAAAGGCATGTAAAGTTGAATAATGGCGTGTAGAATTGAAGAAATTTTATTAAAATTTACTAAATGGTTTTAGTCAATTTGAAAATAATTCTTCATATTGACTAAAGGCATGTAAAGTTGAATAATGTCGTGTAGAATTGAAGAAATTTTATTGAAATTTACTAAATGGTTTTAGTCAATTTGAATATAATTCTTCATATTGACTAAAGGCATGTAAAGTTGAATAATGGCGTGTAGAATTGAAGAAATTTTATTAAAATTTACTAAATGGTTTTAGTCAATTTGAAAATAATTCTTCATATTGACTAAAGGCATGTAAAGTTGAATAATGGCGTGTAGAATTGAAGAAATTTTATTGAAATTTACTAAATGGTTTTAGTCAATTTGAATATAATTCTTCATATTGACTAAAGGCATGTAAAGTTGAATAATGGCGTGTAGAATTGAAGAAATTTTATTAAAATTTACTAAATGGTTTTAGTCAATTTGAATATAATTCTTCATATTGACTAAAGGCATGTAAAGTTGAATAATGGCGTGTAAAATTGAAGAAATTTTATTAAAATTTACTAAATGGTTTTAGTCAATTTGAAAATAATTCTTCATATTGACTAAAGGCATGTAAAGTTGAATAATGGCGTGTAGAATTGAAGAAATTTTATTGAAATTTACTAAATGGTTTTAGTCAATTTGAATATAATTCTTCATATTGACTAAAGGCATGTAAAGTTGAATAATGGCGTGTAGAATTGAAGAAATTTTATTGAAATTTACTAAATGGTTTTAGTCAATTTGAATATAATTCTTCATATTGACTAAAGGCATGTAAAGTTGAATAATGGCGCGTAGAATTGAAGAAATTTTATTAAAATTTACTAAATGGTTTTAGTCAATTTGAATATAATTCTTCATATTGACTAAAGGCATGTAAAGTTGAATAATGTCGTGTAGAATTGAAGAAATTTTATTGAAATTTACTAAATGGTTTTAGTCAATTTGAATATAATTCTTCATATTGACTAAAGGCATGTAAAGTTGAATAATGGCGTGTAGAATTGAAGAAATTTTATTAAAATTTACTAAATGGTTTTAGTCAATTTGAAAATAATTCTTCATATTGACTAAAGGCATGTAAAGTTGAATAATGGCGTGTAGAATTGAAGAAATTTTATTGAAATTTACTAAATGGTTTTAGTCAATTTGAATATAATTCTTCATATTGACTAAAGGCATGTAAAGTTGAATAATGGCGTATAGAATTGAAGAAATTTTATTAAAATTTACTAAATGGTTTTAGTCAATTTGAAAATAATTCTTCATATTGACTAAAGGCATGTAAAGTTGAATAATGGCGTGTAGAATTGAAGAAATTTTATTGAAATTTACTAAATGGTTTTAGTCAATTTGAATATAATTCTTCATATTGACTAAAGGCATGTAAAGTTGAATAATGGCGTGTAGAATTGAAGAAATTTTATTAAAATTTATTAAATGGTTTTAGTCAATTTGAATATAATTCTTCATATTGACTAAAGGCATGTAAAGTTGAATAATGGCGTATAGAATTGAAGAAATTTTATTAAAATTTACTAAATGGTTTTAGTCAATTTGAAAATAATTCTTCATATTGACTAAAGGCATGTAAAATTGAATAATGGCGTGTAGAATTGAAGAAATTTTATTAAAATTTACTAAATGGTTTTAGTCAATTTGAATATAATTCTTCATATTGACTAAAGGCATGTAAAGTTGAATAATGGCGTGTAGAATTGAAGAAATTTTATTAAAATTTACTAAATGGTTTTAGTCAATTTGAAAATAATTCTTCATATTGACTAAAGGCATGTAAAGTTGAATAATGGCGTATAGAATTGAAGAAATTTTATTGAAATTTACTAAATGGTTTTAGTCAATTTGAATATAATTCTTCATATTGACTAAAGGCATGTAAAGTTGAATAATGGCGTGTAGAATTGAAGAAATTTTATTAAAATTTACTAAATGGTTTTAGTCAATTTGAAAATAATTCTTCATATTGACTAAAGGCATGTAAAGTTGAATAATGGCGTGTAGAATTGAAGAAATTTTATTGAAATTTACTAAATGGTTTTAGTCAATTTGAATATAATTCTTCATATTGACTAAAGGCATGTAAAGTTGAATAATGGCGTATAGAATTGAAGAAATTTTATTAAAATTTACTAAATGGTTTTAGTCAATTTGAAAATAATTCTTCATATTGACTAAAGGCATGTAAAGTTGAAAAATGGCGTGTAGAATTGAAGAAATTTTATTGAAATTTACTAAATGGTTTTAGTCAATTTGAATATAATTCTTCATATTGACTAAAGGCATGTAAAGTTGAATAATGGCGTGTAGAATTGAAGAAATTTTATTAAAATTTACTAAATGGTTTTAGTCAATTTGAATATAATTCTTCATATTGACTAAAGGCATGTAAAGTTGAATAATGGCGTGTAGAATTGAAGAAATTTTATTAAAATTTACTAAATGGTTTTAGTCAATTTGAAAATAATTCTTCATATTGACTAAAGGCATGTAAAGTTGAATAATGTCGTGTAGAATTGAAGAAATTTTATTGAAATTTACTAAATGGTTTTAGTCAATTTGAATATAATTCTTCATATTGACTAAAGGCATGTAAAGTTGAATAATGGCGTGTAGAATTGAAGAAATTTTATTAAAATTTACTAAATGGTTTTAGTCAATTTGAAAATAATTCTTCATATTGACTAAAGGCATGTAAAGTTGAATAATGGCGTGTAGAATTGAAGAAATTTTATTGAAATTTACTAAATGGTTTTAGTCAATTTGAATATAATTCTTCATATTGACTAAAGGCATGTAAAGTTGAATAATGGCGTGTAGAATTGAAGAAATTTTATTGAAATTTACTAAATGGTTTTAGTCAATTTGAATATAATTCTTCATATTGACTAAAGGCATGTAAAGTTGAATAATGTCGTGTAGAATTGAAGAAATTTTATTGAAATTTACTAAATGGTTTTAGTCAATTTGAATATAATTCTTCATATTGACTAAAGGCATGTAAAGTTGAATAATGGCGTGTAGAATTGAAGAAATTTTATTAAAATTTACTAAATGGTTTTAGTCAATTTGAAAATAATTCTTCATATTGACTAAAGGCATGTAAAGTTGAATAATGGCGTGTAGAATTGAAGAAATTTTATTGAAATTTACTAAATGGTTTTAGTCAATTTGAATATAATTCTTCATATTGACTAAAGGCATGTAAAGTTGAATAATGGCGTATAGAATTGAAGAAATTTTATTAAAATTTACTAAATGGTTTTAGTCAATTTGAAAATAATTCTTCATATTGACTAAAGGCATGTAAAGTTGAATAATGGCGTGTAGAATTGAAGAAATTTTATTGAAATTTACTAAATGGTTTTAGTCAATTTGAATATAATTCTTCATATTGACTAAAGGCATGTAAAGTTGAATAATGGCGTGTAGAATTGAAGAAATTTTATTAAAATTTACTAAATGGTTTTAGTCAATTTGAATATAATTCTTCATATTGACTAAAGGCATGTAAAGTTGAAAAATGGCGTGTAGAATTGAAGAAATTTTATTGAAATTTACTAAATGGTTTTAGTCAATTTGAATATAATTCTTCATATTGACTAAAGGCATGTAAAGTTGAATAATGGCGTGTAGAATTGAAGAAATTTTATTAAAATTTACTAAATGGTTTTAGTCAATTTGAATATAATTCTTCATATTGACTAAAGGCATGTAAAGTTGAATAATGGCGTGTAGAATTGAAGAAATTTTATTGAAATTTACTAAATGGTTTTAGTCAATTTGAATATAATTCTTCATATTGACTAAAGGCATGTAAAGTTGAATAATGGCGTGTAGAATTGAAGAAATTTTATTAAAATTTACTAAATGGTTTTAGTCAATTTGAATATAATTCTTCATATTGACTAAAGGCATGTAAAGTTGAAAAATGGCGTGTAGAATTGAAGAAATTTTATTGAAATTTACTAAATGGTTTTAGTCAATTTGAATATAATTCTTCATATTGACTAAAGGCATGTAAAGTTGAATAATGGCGTGTAGAATTGAAGAAATTTTATTAAAATTTACTAAATGGTTTTAGTCAATTTGAATATAATTCTTCATATTGACTAAAGGCATGTAAAGTTGAATAATGGCGTGTAGAATTGAAGAAATTTTATTAAAATTTACTAAATGGTTTTAGTCAATTTGAAAATAATTCTTCATATTGACTAAAGGCATGTAAAGTTGAATAATGTCGTGTAGAATTGAAGAAATTTTATTGAAATTTACTAAATGGTTTTAGTCAATTTGAATATAATTCTTCATATTGACTAAAGGCATGTAAAGTTGAATAATGGCGTGTAGAATTGAAGAAATTTTATTAAAATTTACTAAATGGTTTTAGTCAATTTGAAAATAATTCTTCATATTGACTAAAGGCATGTAAAGTTGAATAATGGCGTGTAGAATTGAAGAAATTTTATTGAAATTTACTAAATGGTTTTAGTCAATTTGAATATAATTCTTCATATTGACTAAAGGCATGTAAAGTTGAATAATGGCGTGTAGAATTGAAGAAATTTTATTGAAATTTACTAAATGGTTTTAGTCAATTTGAATATAATTCTTCATATTGACTAAAGGCATGTAAAGTTGAATAATGTCGTGTAGAATTGAAGAAATTTTATTGAAATTTACTAAATGGTTTTAGTCAATTTGAATATAATTCTTCATATTGACTAAAGGCATGTAAAGTTGAATAATGGCGTGTAGAATTGAAGAAATTTTATTAAAATTTACTAAATGGTTTTAGTCAATTTGAAAATAATTCTTCATATTGACTAAAGGCATGTAAAGTTGAATAATGGCGTGTAGAATTGAAGAAATTTTATTGAAATTTACTAAATGGTTTTAGTCAATTTGAATATAATTCTTCATATTGACTAAAGGCATGTAAAGTTGAATAATGGCGTATAGAATTGAAGAAATTTTATTAAAATTTACTAAATGGTTTTAGTCAATTTGAAAATAATTCTTCATATTGACTAAAGGCATGTAAAGTTGAATAATGGCGTGTAGAATTGAAGAAATTTTATTGAAATTTACTAAATGGTTTTAGTCAATTTGAATATAATTCTTCATATTGACTAAAGGCATGTAAAGTTGAATAATGGCGTGTAGAATTGAAGAAATTTTATTAAAATTTACTAAATGGTTTTAGTCAATTTGAATATAATTCTTCATATTGACTAAAGGCATGTAAAGTTGAATAATGGCGTATAGAATTGAAGAAATTTTATTAAAATTTACTAAATGGTTTTAGTCAATTTGAAAATAATTCTTCATATTGACTAAAGGCATGTAAAGTTGAATAATGGCGTGTAGAATTGAAGAAATTTTATTGAAATTTACTAAATGGTTTTAGTCAATTTGAATATAATTCTTCATATTGACTAAAGGCATGTAAAGTTGAATAATGGCGTGTAGAATTGAAGAAATTTTATTGAAATTTACTAAATGGTTTTAGTCAATTTGAATATAATTCTTCATATTGACTAAAGGCATGTAAAGTTGAATAATGGCGTGTAGAATTGAAGAAATTTTATTAAAATTTACTAAATGGTTTTAGTCAATTTGAATATAATTCTTCATATTGACTAAAGGCATGTAAAGTTGAATAATGGCGTGTAGAATTGAAGAAATTTTATTCAAACTGACTAATGGTTTTAGTCAAATTGAATAAAATTTCTTCATATTGACTAAAGGCATGTAAAGTTGAATAATGGCGTGTAGAATTGAAGAAATTTTATTAAAATTTACTAAATGGTTTTGGTCAATTTGAATATAATTCTTCATATTGACTAAAGGCATGTAAAGTTGAATAATGGCGTGTAGAATTGAAGAAATTTTATTCAAACTGACTAATGGTTTTAGTCAAATTGAATAAAATTTCTTCATATTGACTAAAGGCATGTAAAGTTGAATAATGGCGTGTAGAATTGAAGAAATTTTATTGAAATTTACTAAATGGTTTTAGTCAATTTGAATATAATTCTTCATATTGACTAAAGGCATGTAAAGTTGAATAATGGCGTGTAGAATAGAAGAAATTTTATTAAAATTTACTAAATGGTTTTAGTCAATTTGAATATAATTCTTCATATTGACTAAAGGCATGTAAAGTTGAATAATGGCGTGTAGAATTGAAGAAATTTTATTCAAACTGACTAATGGTTTTAGTCAAATTGAATAAAATTTCTTCATATTGACTAAAGGCATGTAAAGTTGAATAATGGCGTGTAGAATTGAAGAAATTTTATTGAAATTTACTAAATGGTTTTAGTCAATTTGAATATAATTCTTCATATTGACTAAAGGCATGTAAAGTTGAATAATGGCGTGTAGAATAGAAGAAATTTTATTAAAATTTACTAAATGGTTTTAGTCAATTTGAATATAATTCTTCATATTGACTAAAGGCATGTAAAGTTGAATAATGGCGTGTAGAATTGAAGAAATTTTATTAAAATTTACTAAATGCTTTTGGTCAATTTGAATATAATTCTTCATATTGACTAAAGGCATGTAAAGTTGAATAATGGCGTGTAGAATTGAAGAAATTTTATTGAAATTTACTAAATGGTTTTAGTCAATTTGAATATAATTCTTCATATTGACTAAAGGCCGTGCCGCACTATCCTACACAGTCGCGCGATTTGCAAAATATGAAGTGTGCTAAAAATGTATGTTAGTGTGGGCTAAAAATGCAACTGTGTGACAGATTTTTTTGGCTAGTCGTACGATTTGCAAAAGTTTATGAAAATTTTCATAATATGATAATTTTCATGCGATTAGAGGAGTATTTATCGTCAAATAGCTGGCAATTTTATTGGCGCTTAAAACAAATGCAAACGAATTAAAACGATGGAGACACCGAAAGCGATTAGCAAACAAATAGTGCATGTATTTATACAAAATGGTGGTTGAAGTCTATTGATGATTTGGTAAAGCACCAAGCCATCAACAAATAAATAAAACATACATGCTATATAATAATATTTATATGAAAATAAAAGAAATACCAAATAAATACAAAAGAAACTTTTGTGTACAATATACACTGAACCAAAAATTGTAGGTAATATTAACGAAAAATTTTAGTAAACCTTTAACGAAAAAAATTGTTAATTTAGCAGAATTTTTATTCAAGTCTACATTAGGTTTATTCAAATCTACTATGATTATTCAAATTAACGAATTTTCTTTAAATTAACAAAAACTTTTTCGTTAGATATATAATTAAGTAATATCTGTGGATTTGAATAAAATATAGTTAAAAAATCAACTAAATCTCTGTTAAATCAACAAAAAATTAGTAAAAACAGTAGTAACGCATCGTAAGGAAAATAACACATTTATTTTGTTAATTTTTAGCACTATTTACTAAATTTTTTTAGCTAAATTGAACTTATCCGAATTGAAGAATTTTCGTTAAATGGCATGTTTTTGTTGTAATGTTCATCAATTTAACTAAAAAGCGTGTAGAAATGAAGAAATTTCGTTAAATTTAACTTATTCATTTTAGTAAATTTGAATAAAATTTTTCAAATTTACTAATTGTATATAAAAATGCATATTTCTAGAAATTTCGTTAACTTTAAGTAATTTTTTTTAGTCAAATTAAATAAAATTCTTCATATTGACTAAAGGCATGTGAAGTTGAATAATGGCGTGTAGAATTGAAGAAATTTTATTTAAACTGACTAAATGGTTTTAGTCAAATTGAATAAAATTTCTTCATATTGACTAAAGGCATGTAAAGTTGAATAATGGCGTGTAGAATTGAAGAAATTTTATTCAAACTGACTAAATGGTTTTAGTCAAATTGAATAAAATTTCTTTATATTGACTAAAGGCATGTAAAGTTGAATAATGGCGTGTAGAATTGAAAAAATTTTATTCAAACTGACGGAATGGTTTTAGTCAAATTGAATAAAATTTCTTCATATTGACTAAAGGCATGTAAAACTGAATAATGGCGTGTAGAATTGAAGAAATTTTATTAAAATTTACTAAATGGTTTTAGTCAATTTGAAAATAATTCTTCATATTGACTAAAGGCATGTAAAGTTGAATAATGGCGTGTAGAATTGAAGAAATTTTATTGAAATTTACTAAATGGTTTTAGTCAATTTGAATATAATTCTTCATATTGACTAAAGGCATGTAAAGTTGAATAATGGCGTGTAGAATTGAAGAAATTTTATTCAAACTGACTAATGGTTTTAGTCAAATTGAATAAAATTTCTTCATATTGACTAAAGGCATGTAAAGTTGAATAATGTCGTGTAGAATTGAAGAAATTTTATTGAAATTTACTAAATGGTTTTAGTCAATTTGAATATAATTCTTCATATTGACTAAAGGCATGTAAAGTTGAATAATGGCGTGTAGAATTGAAGAAATTTTATTAAAATTTACTAAATGGTTTTGGTCAATTTGAAAATAATTCTTCATATTGACTAAAGGCATGTAAAGTTGAATAATGGCGTGTAGAATTGAAGAAATTTTATTGAAATTTACTAAATGGTTTTAGTCAATTTGAATATAATTCTTCATATTGACTAAAGGCATGTAAAGTTGAATAATGGCGTGTAGAATTGAAGAAATTTTATTGAAATTTACTAAATGGTTTTAGTCAATTTGAATATAATTCTTCATATTGACTAAAGGCATGTAAAGTTGAATAATGGCGTGTAGAATTGAAGAAATTTTATTGAAATTTACTAAATGGTTTTAGTCAATTTGAATATAATTCTTCATATTGACTAAAGGCATGTAAAGTTGAATAATGGCGTGTAGAATTGAAGAAATTTTATTGAAATTTACTAAATGGTTTTAGTCAATTTGAATATAATTCTTCATATTGACTAAAGGCATGTAAAGTTGAATAATGGCGTGTAGAATTGAAGAAATTTTATTAAAATTTACTAAATGGTTTTAGTCAATTTGAAAATAATTCTTCATATTGACTAAAGGCATGTAAAGTTGAATAATGGCGTGTAGAATTGAAGAAATTTTATTGAAATTTACTAAATGGTTTTAGTCAATTTGAATATAATTCTTCATATTGACTAAAGGCATGTAAAGTTGAATAATGGCGTGTAGAATTGAAGAAATTTTATTGAAATTTACTAAATGGTTTTAGTCAATTTGAATATAATTCTTCATATTGACTAAAGGAATGTAAAGTTGAATAATGGCGTGTAGAATTGAAGAAATTTTATTAAAATTTACTAAATGGTTTTAGTCAATTTGAAAATAATTCTTCATATTGACTAAAGGCATGTAAAGTTGAATAATGGCGTGTAGAATTGAAGAAATTTTATTGAAATTTACTAAATGGTTTTAGTCAATTTGAATATAATTCTTTATATTGACTAAAGGCATGTAAAGTTGAATAATGGCGTGTAGAATTGAAGAAATTTTATTAAAATTTACTAAATGGTTTTAGTCAATTTGAATATAATTCTTCATATTGACTAAAGGCATGTAAAGTTGAATAATGGCGTGTAAAATTGAAGAAATTTTATTAAAATTTACTAAATGGTTTTAGTCAATTTGAAAATAATTCTTCATATTGACTAAAGGCATGTAAAGTTAAATAATGTCGTGTAGAATTGAATAAATTTTATTGAAATTTACTAAATGGTTTTAGTCAATTTGAATATAATTCTTCATATTGACTAAAGGCATGTAAAGTTGAATAATGTCGTGTAGAATTGAAGAAATTTTATTGAAATTTACTAAATGGTTTTAGTCAATTTGAATATAATTCTTCATATTGACTAAAGGCATGTAAAGTTGAATAATGGCGTGTAGAATTGAAGAAATTTTATTAAAATTTACTAAATGGTTTTAGTCAATTTGAATATAATTCTTCATATTGACTAAAGGCATGTAAAGTTGAATAATGTCGTGTAGAATTGAAGAAATTTTATTGAAATTTACTAAATGGTTTTAGTCAATTTGAATATAATTCTTCATATTGACTAAAGGCATGTAAAGTTGAATAATGTCGTGTAGAATTGAAGAAATTTTATTGAAATTTACTAAATGGTTTTAGTCAATTTGAATATAATTCTTCATATTGACTAAAGGCATGTAAAGTTGAATAATGGCGTGTAGAATTGAAGAAATTTTATTGCAATTTACTAAATGGTTTTAGTCAATTTGAATATAATTCTTCATATTGACTAAAGGCATGTAAAGTTGAATAATGGCGTGTAGAATTGAAGAAATTTTATTAAAATTTACTAAATGGTTTTAGTCAATTTGAATATAATTCTTCATATTGACTAAAGGCATGTAAAGTTGAATAATGGCGTGTAGAATTGAAGAAATTTTATTCAAACTGACTAATGGTTTTAGTCAAATTGAATAAAATTTCTTCATATTGACTAAAGGCATGTAAAGTTGAATAATGGCGTGTAGAATTGAAGAAATTTTATTGAAATTTACTAAATGGTTTTAGTCAATTTGAATATAATTCTTCATATTGACTAAAGGCATGTAAAGTTGAATAATGGCGTGTAGAATAGAAGAAATTTTATTAAAATTTACTAAATGGTTTTAGTCAATTTGAATATAATTCTTCATATTGACTAAAGGCATGTAAAGTTGAATAATGGCGTGTAGAATTGAAGAAATTTTATTCAAACTGACTAATGGTTTTAGTCAAATTGAATAAAATTGCTTCATATTGACTAAAGGCATGTAAAGTTGAATAATGGCGTGTAGAATTGAAGAAATTTTATTGAAATTTACTAAATGGTTTTAGTCAATTTGAATATAATTCTTCATATTGACTAAAGGCATGTAAAGTTGAATAATGGCGTGTAGAATTGAAGAAATTTTATTAAAATTTACTAAATGGTTTTGGTCAATTTGAATATAATTCTTCATATTGACTAAAGGCATGTAAAGTTGAATAATGGCGTGTAGAATTGAAGAAATTTTATTGAAATTTACTAAATTGTTTTAGTCAAATTGAATAAAATTTCTTCATATTGACTAAAGGCATGTAAAGTTGAATAATGGCGTGTAGAATTGAAGAAATTTTATGGAAATTTACTAAATGGTTTTAGTCAATTTGAAAATAATTCTTCATATTGACTAAAGGCATGTAAAGTTGAATAATGGCGTGTAGAATTGAAGAAATTTTATTCACACTGACTAAATTGTTTTAGTCAAATTGAATAAAATTTCTTCATATTGACTAAGGGCATGTAAAGTTGAATAATGGCGTGTAGAATTGAAGAAATTTTATTCACACTGACTAAATTGTTTTAGTCAAATTGAATAAAATTTCTTCATATTGACTAAGGGCATGTAAAGTTGAATAATGGCGTGTAGAATTGAAGAAATTTTATTCACACTGACTAAATTGTTTTAGTCAAATTGAATAAAATTTCTTCATATTGACTAAAGGCATGTAAAGTTGAATAATGGCGTGTAGAATTGAAGAAATTTTATTCAAACTGACTAATGGTTTTAGTCAAATTGAATAAAATTTCTTCATATTGACTAAAGGCATGTAAAGTTGAATAATGGCGTGTAGAATTGAAGAAATTTTATTAAAATTTACTAAATGGTTTTGGTCAATTTGAATATAATTCTTCATATTGACTAAAGGCATGTAAAGTTGAATAATGGCGTGTAGAATTGAAGAAATTTTATTGAAATTTACTAAATGGTTTTAGTCAATTTGAATATAATTCTTCATATTGACTAAAGGCATGTAAAGTTGAATAATGGCGTGTAGAATTGAAGAAATTTTATTAAAATTTACTAAATGGTTTTAGTCAATTTGAATATAATTCTTCATATTGACTAAAGGCATGTAAAGTTGAATAATGGCGTGTAGAATTGAAGAAATTTTATTCAAACTGACTAATGGTTTTAGTCAAATTGAATAAAATTTCTTCATATTGACTAAAGGCATGTAAAGTTGAATAATGGCGTGTAGAATTGAAGAAATTTTATTGAAATTTACTAAATGGTTTTAGTCAATTTGAATATAATTCTTCATATTGACTAAAGGCATGTAAAGTTGAATAATGGCGTGTAGAATAGAAGAAATTTTATTAAAATTTACTAAATGGTTTTAGTCAATTTAAATATAATTCTTCATATTGACTAAAGGCATGTAAAGTTGAATAATGGCGTGTAGAATTGAAGAAATTTTATTCAAACTGACTAATGGTTTTAGTCAAATTGAATAAAATTTCTTCATATTGACTAAAGGCATGTAAAGTTGAATAATGGCGTGTAGAATTGAAGAAATTTTATTAAAATTTACTAAATGGTTTTGGTCAATTTGAATATAATTCTTCATATTGACTAAAGGCATGTAAAGTTGAATAATGGCGTGTAGAATTGAAGAAATTTTATTGAAATTTACTAAATGGTTTTAGTCAATTTGAATATAATTCTTCATATTGACTTAAGGCATGTAAAGTTGAATAATGGCGTGTAGAATTGAAGAAATTTTATGGAAATTTACTAAATGGTTTTAGTCAATTTGAAAATAATTCTTCATATTGACTAAAGGCATGTAAAGTTGAATAATGGCGTGTAGAATTGAAGAAATTTTATTCAAACTGACTAATGGTTTTAGTCAAATTGAATAAAATTTCTTCATATTGACTAAAGGCATGTAAAGTTGAATAATGGCGTGTAGAATTGAAGAAATTTTATTGAAATTTACTAAATGGTTTTAGTCAATTTGAATATAATTCTTCATATTGACTAAAGGCATGTAAAGTTGAATAATGGCGTGTAGAATTGAAGAAATTTTATGGAAATTTACTAAATGGTTTTAGTCAATTTGAAAATAATTCTTCATATTGACTAAAGGCATGTAAAGTTGAATAATGGCGTGTAGAATTGAAGAAATTTTATTCAAACTGACTAATGGTTTTAGTCAAATTGAATAAAATTTCTTCATATTGACTAAAGGCATGTAAAGTTGAATAATGGCGTGTAGAATTGAAGAAATTTTATTGAAATTTACTAAATGGTTTTAGTCAATTTGAATATAATTCTTCATATTGACTAAAGGCATGTAAAGTTGAATAATGGCGTGTAGAATTGAAGAAATTTTATGGAAATTTACTAAATGGTTTTAGTCAATTTGAAAATAATTCTTCATATTGACTAAAGGCATGTAAAGTTGAATAATGGCGTGTAGAATTGAAGAAATTTTATTCAAACTGACTAATGGTTTTAGTCAAATTGAATAAAATTTCTTCATATTGACTAAAGGCATGTAAAGTTGAATAATGGCGTGTAGAATTGAAGAAATTTTATTGAAATTTACTAAATGGTTTTAGTCAATTTGAATATAATTCTTCATATTGACTAAAGGCATGTAAAGTTGAATAATGGCGTGTAGAATTGAAGAAATTTTATGGAAATTTACTAAATGGTTTTAGTCAATTTGAAAATAATTCTTCATATTGACTAAAGGCATGTAAAGTTGAATAATGGCGTGTAGAATTGAAGAAATTTTATTCACACTGACTAAATTGTTTTAGTCAAATTGAATAAAATTTCTTCATATTGACTAAAGGCATGTAAAGTTGAATAATGGCGTGTAGAATTGAAGAAATTTTATTGAAATTTACTAAATGGTTTTAGTCAATTTGAATATAATTCTTCATATTGACTAAAGGCATGTAAAGTTCAATAATGGCGTGTAGAATTGAAGAAATTTTATTGAAATTTACTAAATGGTTTTAGTCAATTTGAATATAATTCTTCATATTGACTAAAGGCATGTAAAGTTGAATAATGGCGTGTAGAATTGAAGAAATTTTATTGAAATTTACTAAATGGTTTTAGTCAATTTGAATATAATTCTTCATATTGACTAAAGGCATGTAAAGTTGAATAATGGCGTGTAGAATTGAAGAAATTTTATTGAAATTTACTAAATGGTTTAAGTCAATTTGAATATAATTCTTCATATTGACTAAAGGCATGTAAAGTTGAATAATGGCGTGTAGAATTGAAGAAATTTTATGGAAATTTACTAAATGGTTATAGTCAATTTGAAAATAATTCTTCATATTGACTAAAGGCATGTAAAGTTGAATAATGGCGTGTAGAATTGAAGAAATTTTATTCACACTGACTAAATTGTTTTAGTCAAATTGAATAAAATTTCTTCATATTGACTAAAGGCATGTAAAGTTGAATAATGGCGTGTAGAATTGAAGAAATTTTATTCACACTGACTAAATTGTTTTAGTCAAATTGAATAAAATTTCTTCATATTGACTAAAGGCATGTAAAGTTGAATAATGGCGTGTAGAATTGAAGAAATTTTATTGAAATTTACTAAATGGTTTTAGTCAATTTGAATATAATTCTTCATATTGACTAAAGGCATGTAAAGTTCAATAATGGCGTGTAGAATTGAAGAAATTTTATGGAAATTTACTAAATGGTTTTAGTCAATTTGAAAATAATTCTTCATATTGACTAAAGGCATGTAAAGTTGAATAATGGCGTGTAGAATTGAAGAAATTTTATTCAAACTGACTAAATGGCTTTAGTCAAATTGAATAAAATTTCTTCATATTGACTAAAGGCATGTAAAGTTGAATAATGGCGTGTAGAATTGAAGAAATTTTATTAAAATTTACTAAATGGTTTTAGTCAATTTGAATATAATTCTTAATATTGACTAAAGGCATGTAAAGTTGAATAATGGCGTGTAGAATTGAAGAAATTTTATTGAAATTTACTAAATGGTTTTAGTCAATTTGAATATAATTCTTAATATTGACTAAAGGCATGTAAAGTTGAATAATGGCGTGTAGAATTGAAGAAATTTTATTCACACTGACTAAATTGTTTTAGTCAAATTGAATAAAATTTCTTCATATTGACTAAAGGCATGTAAAGTTGAATAATGGCGTGTAGAATTGAAGAAATTTTATTGAAATTTACTAAATTGTTTTAGTCAAATTGAATAAAATTTCTTCATATTGACTAAAGGCATGTAAAGTTGAATAATGGCGTGTAGAATTGAAGAAATTTTATGGAAATTTACTAAATGGTTTTAGTCAATTTGAAAATAATTCTTCATATTGACTAAAGGCATGTAAAGTTGAATAATGGCGTGTAGAATTGAAGAAATTTTATTCACACTGACTAAATTGTTTTAGTCAAATTGAATAAAATTTCTTCATATTGACTAAGGGCATGTAAAGTTGAATAATGGCGTGTAGAATTGAAGAAATTTTATTCACACTGACTAAATTGTTTTAGTCAAATTGAATAAAATTTCTTCATATTGACTAAGGGCATGTAAAGTTGAATAATGGCGTGTAGAATTGAAGAAATTTTATTCACACTGACTAAATTGTTTTAGTCAAATTGAATAAAATTTCTTCATATTGACTAAAGGCATGTAAAGTTGAATAATGGCGTGTAGAATTGAAGAAATTTTATTCAAACTGACTAAATGGCTTTAGTCAAATTGAATAAAATTTCTTCATATTGACTAAAGGCATGTAAAGTTGAATAATGGCGTGTAGAATTGAAGAAATTTTATTGAAATTTACGAAATGGTTTTAGTCAATTTGAATATAATTCTTCATATTGACTAAAGGCATGTACAGTTGAATAATGGCGTGTAGAATTGAAGAAATTTTATGGAAATTTACTAAATGGTTTTAGTCAATTTGAAAATAATTCTTCATATTGACTAAAGGCATGTAAAGTTGAATAATGGCGTGTAGAATTGAAGAAATTTTATTCACACTGACTAAATTGTTTTAGTCAAATTGAATAAAATTTCTTCATATTGACTAAAGGCATGTAAAGTTGAATAATGGCGTGTAGAATTGAAGAAATTTTATTAAAATTTACTAAATGGTTTTGGTCAATTTGAATATAATTCTTCATATTGACTAAAGGCATGTAAAGTTGAATAATGGCGTGTAGAATTGAAGAAATTTTATTGAAATTTACTAAATGGTTTTAGTCAATTTGAATATAATTCTTCATATTGACTAAAGGCATGTAAAGTTGAATAATGGCGTGTAGAATTGAAGAAATTTTATTAAAATTTACTAAATGGTTTTAGTCAATTTGAATATAATTCTTCATATTGACTAAAGGCATGTAAAGTTGAATAATGGCGTGTAGAATTGAAGAAATTTTATTCAAACTGACTAATGGTTTTAGTCAAATTGAATAAAATTTCTTCATATTGACTAAAGGCATGTAAAGTTGAATAATGGCGTGTAGAATTGAAGAAATTTTATTCACACTGACTAAATTGTTTTAGTCAAATTGAATAAAATTTCTTCATATTGACTAAGGGCATGTAAAGTTGAATAATGGCGTGTAGAATTGAAGAAATTTTATTCACACTGACTAAATTGTTTTAGTCAAATTGAATAAAATTTCTTCATATTGACTAAAGGCATGTAAAGTTGAATAATGGCGTGTAGAATTGAATAAATTTTATTCAAACTGACTAATGGTTTTAGTCAAATTGAATAAAATTTCTTCATATTGACTAAAGGCATGTAAAGTTGAATAATGGCGTGTAGAATTGAAGAAATTTTATTAAAATTTACTAAATGGTTTTGGTCAATTTGAATATAATTCTTCATATTGACTAAAGGCATGTAAAGTTGAATAATGGCGTGTAGAATTGAAGAAATTTTATTGAAATTTACTAAATGGTTTTAGTCAATTTGAATATAATTCTTCATATTGACTAAAGGCATGTAAAGTTGAATAATGGCGTGTAGAATTGAAGAAATTTTATGGAAATTTACTAAATGGTTTTAGTCAATTTGAAAATAATTCTTCATATTGACTAAAGGCATGTAAAGTTGAATAATGGCGTGTAGAATTGAAGAAATTTTATTCAAACTGACTAATGGTTTTAGTCAAATTGAATAAAATTTCTTCATATTGACTAAAGGCATGTAAAGTTGAATAATGGCGTGTAGAATTGAAGAAATTTTATTGAAATTTACTAAATGGTTTTAGTCAATTTGAATATAATTCTTCATATTGACTAAAGGCATGTAAAGTTGAATAATGGCGTGTAGAATTGAAGAAATTTTATGGAAATTTACTAAATGGTTTTAGTCAATTTGAAAATAATTCTTCATATTGACTAAAGGCATGTAAAGTTGAATAATGGCGTGTAGAATTGAAGAAATTTTATTCAAACTGACTAATGGTTTTAGTCAAATTGAATAAAATTTCTTCATATTGACTAAAGGCATGTAAAGTTGAATAATGGCGTGTAGAATTGAAGAAATTTTATTGAAATTTACTAAATGGTTTTAGTCAATTTGAATATAATTCTTCATATTGACTAAAGGCATGCAAAGTTGAATAATGGCGTGTAGAATTGAAGAAATTTTATGGAAATTTACTAAATGGTTTTAGTCAATTTGAAAATAATTCTTCATATTGACTAAAGGCATGTAAAGTTGAATAATGGCGTGTAGAATTGAAGAAATTTTATTCAAACTGACTAAATTGTTTTAGTCAAATTGAATAAAATTTCTTCATATTGACTAAAGGCATGTAAAGTTGAATAATGGCGTGTAGAATTGAAGAAATTTTATTGAAATTTACTAAATGGTTTTAGTCAATTTGAATATAATTCTTCATATTGACTAAAGGCATGTAAAGTTGAATAATGGCGTGTAGAATTGAAGAAATTTTATTCACACTGACTAAATTGTTTTAGTCAAATTGAATAAAATTTCTTCATATTGACTAAAGGCATGTAAAGTTGAATAATGGCGTGTAGAATTGAAGAAATTTTATTGAAATTTACTAAATGGTTTTAGTCAATTTGAATATAATTCTTCATATTGACTAAAGGCATGTAAAGTTGAATAATGGCGTGTAGAATTGAAGAAATTTTATTGAAATTTACTAAATGGTTTTAGTCAATTTGAATATAATTCTTCATATTGACTAAAGGCATGTAAAGTTGAATAATGGCGTGTAGAATTGAAGAAATTTTATTGAAATTTACTAAATGGTTTTAGTCAATTTGAATATAATTCTTCATATTGACTAAAGGCATGTAAAGTTGAATAATGGCGTGTAGAATTGAAGAAATTTTATGGAAATTTACTAAATGGTTTTAGTCAATTTGAAAATAATTCTTCATATTGACTAAAGGCATGTAAAGTTGAATAATGGCGTGTAGAATTGAAGAAATTTTATTCACACTGACTAAATTGTTTTAGTCAAATTGAATAAAATTTCTTCATATTGACTAAAGGCATGTAAAGTTGAATAATGGCGTGTAGAATTGAAGAAATTTTATTGAAATTTACTAAATGGTTTTAGTCAATTTGAATATAATTCTTCATATTGACTAAAGGCATGTAAAGTTGAATAATGGCGTGTAGAATTGAAGAAATTTTATGGAAATTTACTAAATGGTTTTAGTCAATTTGAAAATAATTCTTCATATTGACTAAAGGCATGTAAAGTTGAATAATGGCGTGTAGAATTGAAGAAATTTTATTCACACTGACTAAATTGTTTTAGTCAAATTGAATAAAATTTCTTCATATTGACTAAAGGCATGTAAAGTTGAATAATGGCGTGTAGAATTGAAGAAATTTTATTGAAATTTACTAAATGGTTTTAGTCAATTTGAATATAATTCTTCATATTGACTAAAGGCATGTAAAGTTCAATAATGGCGTGTAGAATTGAAGAAATTTTATTGAAATTTACTAAATGGTTTTAGTCAATTTGAATATAATTCTTCATATTGACTAAAGGCATGTAAAGTTGAATAATGGCGTGTAGAATTGAAGAAATTTTATGGAAATTTACTAAATGGTTTTAGTCAATTTGAAAATAATTCTTCATATTGACTAAAGGCATGTAAAGTTGAATAATGGCGTGTAGAATTGAAGAAATTTTATTCACACTGACTAAATTGTTTTAGTCAAATTGAATAAAATTTCTTCATATTGACTACAGGCATGTAAAGTTGAATAATGGCGTGTAGAATTGAAGAAATTTTATTGAAATTTACTAAATGGTTTTAGTCAATTTGAATATAATTCTTCATATTGACTAAAGGCATGTAAAGTTGAATAATGGCGTGTAGAATTGAAGAAATTTTATTGAAATTTACTAAATGGTTTTAGTCAATTTGAATATAATTCTTAATATTGACTAAAGGCATGTAAAGTTGAATAATGGCGTGTAGAATTGAAGAAATTTTATTGAAATTTACTAAATGGTTTTAGTCAATTTGAATATAATTCTTAATATTGACTAAAGGCATGTAAAGTTGAATAATGGCGTGTAGAATTGAAGAAATTTTATTCACACTGACTAAATTGTTTTAGTCAAATTGAATAAAATTTCTTCATATTGACTAAAGGCATGTAAAGTTGAATAATGGCGTGTAGAATTGAAGAAATTTTATTGAAATTTACTAAATGGTTTTACTCAATTTGAATATAATTCTTCATATTGACTAAAGGCATGTAAAGTTGAATAATGGCGTGTAGAATTGAAGAAATTTTATTGAAATTTACTAAATGGTTTTAGTCAATTTGAATATAATTCTTAATATTGACTAAAGGCATGTAAAGTTGAATAATGGCGTGTAGAATTGAAGAAATTTTATGGAAATTTACTAAATGGTTTTAGTCAATTTGAAAATAATTCTTCATATTGACTAAAGGCATGAAAAGTTGAATAATGGCGTGTAGAATTGAAGAAATTTTATTCACACTGACTAAATTGTTTTAGTCAAATTGAATAAAATTTCTTCATATTGACTAAAGGCATGTAAAGTTGAATAATGGCGTGTAGAATTGAAGAAATTTTATTCAAACTGACTAAATGGCTTTAGTCAAATTGAATAAAATTTCTTCATATTGACTAAAGGCATGTAAAGTTGAATAATGGCGTGTAGAATTGAAGAAATTTTATTGAAATTTACTAAATGGTTTTAGTCAATTTGAATATAATTCTTCATATTGACTAAAGGCATGTAAAGTTGAATAATGGCGTGTAGAATTGAAGAAATTTTATTGAAATTTACTAAATGGTTTTAGTCAATTTGAATATAATTCTTAATATTGACTAAAGGCATGTAAAGTTGAATAATGGCGTGTAGAATTGAAGAAATTTTATGGAAATTTACTAAATGGTTTTAGTCAATTTGAAAATAATTCTTCATATTGACTAAAGGCATGTAAAGTTGAATAATGGCGTGTAGAATTGAAGAAATTTTATTCACACTGACTAAATTGTTTTAGTCAAATTGAATAAAATTTCTTCATATTGACTAAAGGCATGTAAAGTTGAATAATGGCGTGTAGAATTGAAGAAATTTTATTCAAACTGACTAAATGGCTTTAGTCAAATTGAATAAAATTTCTTCATATTGACTAAAGGCATGTAAAGTTGAATAATGGCGTGTAGAATTGAAGAAATTTTATTGAAATTTACTAAATGGTTTTAGTCAATTTGAATATAATTCTTCATATTGACTAAAGGCATGTAAAGTTGAATAATGGCGTGTAGAATTGAAGAAATTTTATGGAAATTTACTAAATGGTTTTAGTCAATTTGAAAATAATTCTTCATATTGACTAAAGGCATGTAAAGTTGAATAATAGCGTGTAGAATTGAAGAAATTTTATTCACACTGACTAAATTGTTTTAGTCAAATTGAATAAAATTTCTTCATATTGACTAAAGGCATGTAAAGTTGAATAATGGCGTGTAGAATTGAAGAAATTTTATTCAAACTGACTAAATGGCTTTAGTCAAATTGAATAAAATTTCTTCATATTGACTAAAGGCATGTAAAGTTGAATAATGGCGTGTAGAATTGAAGAAATTTTATTGAAATTTACGAAATGGTTTTAGTCAATTTGAATATAATTCTTCATATTGACTAAAGGCATGTACAGTTGAATAATGGCGTGTAGAATTGAAGAAATTTTATGGAAATTTACTAAATGGTTTTAGTCAATTTGAAAATAATTCTTCATATTGACTAAAGGCATGTAAAGTTGAATAATGGCGTGTAGAATTGAAGAAATTTTATTCACACTGACTAAATTGTTTTAGTCAAATTGAATAAAATTTCTTCATATTGACTAAAGGCATGTAAAGTTGAATAATGGCGTGTAGAATTGAAGAAATTTTATGGAAATTTACTAAATGGTTTTAGTCAATTTGAATATAATTCTTCATATTGACTAAAGGCATGTAAAGTTGAATAATGGCGTGTAGAATTGAAGAAATTTTATGGAAATTTACTAAATGGTTTTAGTCAATTTGAATATAATTCTTCATATTGACTAAAGGCATGTAAAGTTGAATAATGGCGTGTAGAATTGAAGAAATTTTATTGAAATTTACTAAATGGTTTTAGTCAATTTGAATATAATTCTTCATATTGACTAAAGGCATGTAAAGTTGAATAATGGCGTGTAGAATTGAAGAAATTTTATTGAAATTTACTAAATGGTTTTAGTCAATTTGAATATAATTCTTCATATTGACTAAAGGCATGTAAAGTTGAATAATGGCGTGTAGAATTGAAGAAATTTTATTGAAATTTACTAAATGGTTTTAGTCAAATTGAATATAAGTCTTCATATTGACTAAAGGCATGTAAAGTTGAATAATGGCGTGTAGAATTGAAAAAATTTTATTGAAATTTACTAAATGGTTTTAGTCAATTTGAATATACATAATTCTTCATATTGACTAAAGGCATGTAAAGTTGAATAATGGCGTGTAGAATTGAAGAAATTTTATTGAAATTTACTAAATGGTTTTAGTCAATTTGAATAATAACATGTAGATTTGAAGAAATTTCTCCAATTTATACCAAAATACCAGCGTTGTCAACTTTGAAATTTCAAAAGGCACCAAAATGAAGAAAAAACGCGTCATTCAACAAAAAACGCAGCAAGTTCAGATTTTTTTTTTTATTGAATTAATTTTACGTCTTTACAAAATCCAAAATTCTAATGTTGATACAATATTGTGCCATTGCATGAAGTGAATTCTCCACCGATTTTGAATACTAGATAGATAATATTTCGACATCGGATTCAAATTGTACTGCTAATGGCATGATATCATATTTGTAATGGGATAAAACATTTTGTACAATGTTGGTTCTTAATGCCGTTTGTAGCTAAATGGGCTTAAAACTGCAATGTGTTTCCTTGTTCCAGCATGCCGAACAAGGTTGGATATTTAGGCGTGATATCGCATTTGCAATAACATCTTGCTTTTATGTTATTATTTGGACAAGGCCGAATCCATTGCTTAAACTCACATTGTGATTCCCAAATCTTTTTGTATTTCGCTTATGATCTCCTTTTTTAGACTCCATTATTGACACTAACTTTAAATATTTCTTTTAGCAAATAGAAATTTTATTAATTTTAGCGTTACAACACTATACATAAACGCATTTTTTATGCATTTTATGAAAATCGAACAATGATCGCTAGTCTCGAGAATACTTTGTTTTTGCTAAGCTCTTTAACAGACTTGACAGCAACTTTTACGACAACAAACAATTAGGTACTCTGAAAATCTAAAAGGGACAACAAATTTCTTATAATGAAATGTTACAAATTATCTATAACAACAAGACGGTTTAAGGGTTTTTGCGAATGTGTTTTGGTACCTCTTAAACATCATTAATGGTTGCTCTTAAAATTGAATGTAAAAATTGTACACAATTGAATGAAATGATATTCAAACAGTTGTATTTTTTGTACAAAATTCTTTTGTGTTTAATATGCTTTGCCACCCAAAATTAAAAAAACGCACCAAAATTAAAAAAAAGCGCACCACGCACCAACTCAGATATTTTTCGCACAAAACATTTAGAAAAGCACCAAAAAAGGTGCGAAACGCACCAAGTTGACAACGCTGCAAAATACTGGCATAAACTGCAATAGCTAAGCGTGCTTTCGAGAGTGTGCATAAAATTATTTTAATATTAAATATTTATATAAATAATAAGTATATAAAATAAAATATTTAAAAATTGTTATTTGTATACATATGTACATATAAATAAGTTTGATAAATATGAAGTGTTATATTTGTAAAAATGTGTTTTTTTCAATCGAGTCATTAATTTCGCATTTAAACAAAATAAAAACAAACGATGATTCCAAAAAAAAAAACTTAAAAATGTGGTGTGATCCAAAAAAGGCCTTATCTTAACAAAATTGCATCAGGTGATCAAAAACGAGCTTTAATTTTAGGTAAGAGATACACATATTTACATTTTCATAGACGTTAATTCATATTTTATAACCAAATATTTGTACTCATAGATATTCCAGAAGAAAACATCGACGATAATATTGAGGCGATTCTTCTCGATAACTGCTCTTGGGCGGAAATTGAAAGTCATTGGGAAGCAACAAGAAACTGTCGATTAAATGAAATATCAAATGCGAGCTGTACGTCTGATATAATGAAGAAATGGTCACAGTATCGAAAGCCACTTGGTTTTAAATTGGTACGTTGCTTGTATTTACAAAAAAATCACAAATAACCTTTTGAATGTTCCCTAAAATGTTTCTGTTATTTTAAGTTCATGTTGTGAATACAGCTTTCAGTTTGTTTTTAATATTGAAATCTCTTTAATTACGTTTGTTTAATTTTTGCAGATAGAAATGAATTTTATGCATTTATGTATATCCAAAAGCCGAGTGTCTCCGCACCAATTTTTCAACGTTTTGCGTAAAAATCTATTCAGTTTTTGAAGATCGTATGAAAGACCCAGCCAGTAAAGTTTTATTTCATAATATGAAAAAAAATTAAAACATAAGTGAAAGTAAGTTTAACTAACTATATAAATATATATATTTTCTTCTTAGACGGTCGTTGAATTGGGACTTTTTACCTACTACACATCTTTTGGTGCCATCAACAAAAACTTTCAACGTTGCCAATGGAAAAAAATCTGTACACGATTTTATATTCGGGACTCGCAAAAGAGTTTTATAATTGATGGAAATACAGTTGCTGCCTGCGAGAGAGATTTGTTAAAAAGATAGGAAGCCAAAGTACAAATTCAACCATTAATATTAGTTTCAGATTCAAGGCCTATTTAGCCGACGGTTGAAATCGTAGATGTGAGCTAAATGTTGATGTAAGGTAAGAGCCAACATTTTTGTAGTTATAGAATGCTTAAAAACGTGTCACGTGACACATGAATGTGCAGACATGCATATGTATGTACATACATACATAAAAAGAACAAAAATTCTTATTAAACATATTAAATCATATTATTCTGTTCTTCTTCGAAATCATGTGCCCCGGAGAATTCTTATTGTTCATTTTGCTTCACCAGTAGTATTAATTTCTTGTCGTCTATTGCAACTTTTTATCACTTTGAAAATTATAAATAAAATACAAAACAGCTGTTCCAAACGTTGATGGAAGTTCCAAATGTTTACAATATTTGTGATTGTTCGCAAATAGTACGATATTATTTAAAAGGTACCGAATCATATTATTACACATATTATTGTAATGAATTTGATAATTGGTTAAATTATAGTTTAACATTCATATCTATATGTTTTGATTATTAGTGTTACTTATTATTTAAAGGATTTTTTTTTGTATACTTGAATGTATGTATGTATGTATATATGTATGTACATAAGTACACTATACATGAAATTACAAAGTAAGCATATCAATTTATGTATGTACATACATATGTATGTACATACAATTTTAAAAATTTTGTTTTTGTTTTAAATATAATTTGTACGAAAGAAAAATTCGTTCGACATCATGTGCAAGGCAGTTATTATATAAAAGATTTTTTTTTGTATACTTGAATGTATGTATGTATATATGTATGTACATAAATTGATATGCTTACTTTGTAATTTCATATACATATATTGTACTTATGTACATACATATGTGCATACATACATACATTCAAGTATACAAAAAAAACTTTTAAATAATAAGTAACACTAATAATCAAAACTATGATGTACACACATACATAGGTATGAATGTTAAACTATAATTTAAACAATTATCAAATTCATTACAATAAAATATATAAGCACAAACGATCGGTACAGTCTCTTGCTAGATATTGAAAAAAAAAATTATTTAGAAAACTTTCTTTACTTAATAAAGCATGCATGTGTACATATTTAACAACTAAAACTAGTCAAAACAAAAAAAAATTCCCAACAAAGGACTTCTGTGCCCCATTGCAATTCAAAATACAACCATCCCATCACTGTCTACAATTATCACGTAACCTCGTAATGAAATTCTATTTTCTGCAGGTTGGTACGTTACGGCAACATTTCATTTCAGTCAAGTAAGTATTTTCATAGCTTTTGCATATAACAGAAGCAATCAGCTGACACATCAGCATTTACATTTCTAGAGTTACGGTCGGCTAAAGCAGCCTTCAATCTTGGAACCAAAAGAAATTGTAGTATATTTTGAAGGCATAAAATATCGCATGCACTCTGCATTAAATGCCATAGATATTTGTTTTAAAATATTTTTTGTATTTAATTTAGAGTATCCCAAAGAATCTATGTATATTAGTTTGGTCTTTCATTCAAAAGTATTTTTATAAAATTGTTACAAATACTGACTGTAATAGCCCCCAGATTAATTCAATAATTTCTGCTTTAAAATAGTTAAAATTTAAGCATAAGATGTAGCGTTAAGTTTAGAGTTCGATAAAAATTTAAAAGAATTATTTGATTATCTATTGTGTTGTATTCTGAATTTTAATGAATATAGTTCCTTTATTTTATATGTATGCATATATGCAATTAATATATGTTATATTAAAGTGCAATACATACATACTTCTCTATTTTACCATAAACATAAATGTACCTACATGCATATGCAGTTTATTCTTACTTATGTATTATTGAATTTATATATACATATAATTTTTATTTATTTTTAATACCTACCTAATATTTCTCTGATTATAAAAATTTACGAGCTTTAGCTTGTCCATTATTAACATATACATAATTTTTTTAATAAAGTTCATTTTTTTTTTGTACTCTAAAATTTGTATTATTTAAATATTGTATGTATACATAATTTAATAATAATTTACTTAACTTTCTATGATTAAAAACATTGTTAATGCTTATTCGTATTGAAGAACTTTAAATCTATTAATTAATTTAAATAATTCATTTTGAGGAACTATTAATTATTTAAAATTTTCCATAATATTCAATTCTTTTGCCACGTAAGAAAAATTTATACATATGTATGTAAATACATATTATTTAATGTAATATTTAGTAATTTGTAATCAATATGATTTCACGTACATATACAGCATATTGGTTATAAATTATATAAAATTGTGTTAAAGCGGAAAACAAATATTCTAAGTAATTTTTAAAGTGGCTTAGGAATTGAATAAAATGGAGAAGTTAAAATGAATATAATTCTTCAACGTGAATAAAAAAAATATTCAAATTAACTAAATTCATTAGTTAGTTTGAATAAAAATTCTTCAATATGAATACAAAAATTATTAAAATTAACTAAATTCATTAGTTAGTTTGAATAAAAATTCTTCAATATGAATACAAAAATTGTTAAAATTTACTAAATTTATTAGTTATTTTGAATAAAAATTCTTCAATATGAAAAAAATTTTACTAAAATTATTAGTTAATTTTACTATTTCTTTTATTCATATTAACTAAAATTTCGTCATATTTACACCCCTTCAAAGAACTAAAATATAATAGTAATATTGAATAAATTTCTTCAATATAACTAATTTACTAAAATTAAAAATTTTTACGAAAACTTCCCGTAAAATTGAATAAAAAGTTTGTTAGCTGATATTTAACCTACTTTTCTTCAATTCTACACCCCATTTTACCTTATTGAGTTAAATTTTTGGTTGAGTGTAGTAAATGTGTTTATTTAAAAATTGAATTTGTTAACTGCTTCATTTTGCCATGGAAGAATGACTACATTATTAAAATAAAATGAGAACTTGTCCCTAACATCTTAGCTTCTAGTGCACTTTAATTGCCTGCACATTTTTGAAGCGAAGTTACTTTCAGTGGATTTTCTATATAAGGACTAACATCTTCTTTTTGTGGACATAAGTTTATTTATTTTTGGAAAATTTGAAACCTATTCGATAGGATTCCAAAAGCATTTTCCACTACACGTCGAGCTCTTGATAACCTGTAATTAAATATTTTGTTTGCATCTAATCTTCCGTCACTTTAGGGTTTTAACACACGCGAGCTTAAGCGAAAAGCTTCATCACAAATGAAAACATATGGAACCTGGGCCCTATTGCACCAACGACTTATCATTAGCATTTAAGCAAATAATCGAAATTGGGCAAAGTTATGTGTTTCACCAATTTGATAAGTGAAAATCACTCACCTGAGTATTGATAAGGAAAATATCACTCAAAATCATCGATAAGCGTTGCACCAAAATTTAAAATGCTAAGCGAAAAGATCTTAGCAGATAAGTGAGAAGCTATGCAAATTATCAAAATATATTGGCATTTCGTTGCATCAACAATTGTTACTTATTACTTATCATCTTTATTATTGCTAATTTTAGCATTGTTTTGTTAAAAAAAAGATCACCTATCATATCAATGAAAAGTAACAAATAATTAGTCTGAATAAAATAATCGGTGCTTTAACACGTGTTTCGGTAAAATATTAATAAAAAATGTTTCGATTCGAACTATTAAATTTATTAGAAGAGGAAAGTTCGCACATAAGGCGTGTTAAAATCGAAAGATTGAACTACAATTTAGACAGAGGTGTCATAGAAAATTTTCGGCTATCTCGTTGCCAAATTGAAAATATTTTATTAAAATTGGAGGGCACCTACAATATAACAGTGATCGTAATAATTGCTTAAGCCCCCTACAGCAATTATTAACGACTTTGCACTGGTTAGGTAATGGTAGCCAATATCATGGAGTTGGTAAAATGCATGGAGTTCATGAATCAACGGTGTGTAGAGTTATCCATCGAGTGGCAAATACCGTTATAAACGAATTGATGGATGAAACTATTCGTTGGCCGGAACTTACGCATAATATAACCACACAGTTTTTCAACATTGGTGGATTCCCACAAGTCGTAGGGTGCATTGATGGAACAATGATAACCGTAGATGCTCCTACGGTTAATGAAGAGCAATTTGTCAATCGGCACGGAAATCATGCAATAAATGCAATGATGGTTTGTGGACCTAATTTTGAAATCTATGCCATAAACTGCAATTGGCCAGGGAGTGTGCACGATGCGAGAGTTTTGCGGAATTCCGGGGGTGTTCCAAAGATTTCAAAATGGATTTCGTCTATTCCCTGATGCTGTGATTTTAGGAGACAGTGCCTATCCTTTACTCGATTGGTTAATTCCTCCTTTGCGCAGAAACCCTACATCTCCACAAGAACAACGTTTTAATAGAGCGCATAAAAAAACAAGGAGGATTATTGAAAACTGTTTTAGTAAGACTTTAAGACATAGCCAATTAATATTAATATAGAAAGGTAATTTTTACAGGTATCCTTAAGGAAAAGTTTCCTTGCTTGAATCACTTACGGTTGCAGCCAAAAGAAGCAGCGAAGATAACAATAATGTGCTGCATTTTTCACAACATTTGTCGATTGGATGCACAAAATGATGTCGATTATGACGAAGAAATTCTCGATGATGCAAATGAAACCGATTTTTCAGAGCATTGCTTCGAGAACACGGAATCACCAAATTGTTCTGAAAGGCTCAGAAGACTGCTAAATTTTTTTTAATGAATAGTTTCTTTTCTTCTTAATAAATCGTATTATAAATTACCTAGTCTCTCTCACTATATCATGAATTTCGGTTTTTTTTTTCATTGTAAAATTCAAATTTTTTTTAAATAAAAGTTTAATTTATTCTCACACTAACTGAAAATATTGAGATAGAATGAGCGAGAATATGCGCACATAGGCCGGTTTTACTTTAATTTTTTTATTGCATCCTAAAATATTTTTTGTTTACATCTTTAACAAAACCGGTTTATCTTTGCTTCGTTTGTGTTTACATTGGGTATTGTAACATGCCATTTGTGTTCACACAGAGCAAGTTTGTATGAGCAATTCTCATAGAAAACAACGCGTACAAAATTGCGAATTAAAAGAACAAAACGAATTGCCAGTAAGAGTAAGTTTTTTTCCGTTCCATTTTTCTTATATCTCTCTCCTACAGACTCAAAATGCGGCAAAATTCTCGCTCATACATGCACACTCTCTTTCAATGTTTTCAGTAAATGATGAAACAGAACACGTCCGCAACTTCAAGCAAAAACGCCTCTCAGAGAAAAAAGGCCCATAATTGAAGCGTCGGCTTCAACTTCATTCACATTTCCAATTTTTATCCACAAGTCTTGTTTTTGTACATTGATGACTGAAAATTATATATGAAATCATGTTTATGCACTTCTGCAATTAATTTTTCGACAATCTCACTCATTTTATTTTCAAATGTAGAAAATTATAAATATGTTGCTCTTTCAAATGTTTTTTTGATTTTCTTTTGTTCTTATTTTTCTTTGGTTTTGCTTACAAATTGTATGAAATATAATAAAAGTGTGGTAGCATTGTTGAGAGCATTTTACTCTGAGAGTGAGAGCATAAGAAAAGTCGCTGGCAAAATAAAATAGATTCTATCTCACGACTGCTTTCAGCCGCGTCTTTTATATGCCAAATTGTATGAAGAAAAACGTCAAGCCCCAGTTCTGTTTCATCATTAAGTGTGAGAATAAATTAGACTTTTATTTAAAGGCTATTTAAAAATTAAAACAATTATTGTAGGAAATTAATGGCTTTCATAGCAAATTTATTTTACACATGTGTATATACTATGTACATAGATTAGAAACTAATGAAAATAAAAAATAAACGAATTCTTCTTCAGTAAAAAAAATAAATTAATTAATAATCCGTAATATCGAGAATTCGGGTGGAATGCAATGGACTCAGTAAAGACATGTCAGTGGTGTTGAGAAATTCTCTCTCATTAATTTTTTCATCGTTCGTTTCCTCCTCTAAATCCGCTGTAAACTTTTTTTCATTCCTAATTTTTTGTCTATCCATAATATTTCTAACTTATTTTTATAAAGCTCACTCTCCAATAATTTAACCCTTAATTCCACTTGCTTATCACCTAAATCCAGTTTTCTTTTCCTGGGGTGGTCTTTGTTATTCGATGTTTGTGGTTGAGGTTGAATGCTCTCCAATGTGGAGTCCAAATTGGAGAACACCCCATCACTTTCGGGCTGGCCGAGACCCTGCACTACTGTCGACTCGTTACCCAAAATGTCTAGGATGCAGTGGTCGACTTCATCTAGCATGGCATTTTTGCCACCCGCAGTGCCTGTTCTCTTGGCATTTTTTCTTTTAGCCTGAAATAAAGATTATTTTTTAAATTTTGCCGCTCTTTCAGAATGACCCTGTACAATAACTGTTTTACAGAAATTCTTAAGCAAAAGTAAGAATTATTGTTATTGGTAAGGTTTGTTGTTATTGGTTTATTTAAAACTAAACAATGTGCAAATTGTAAAGTTTTAATTAATTTAAAAAATTTACCAAAGTTCGACTCTTCCACAGGCCAAATAAGTGGTCCCGGGCATAAGTCCACTCGCGATTAGCAGAAGCTAACCCGAGGGATTGTGCCATCTTCAGAACTTCAGCCCAAGCATCCTGTTTTTGTGTTTTTGTTATGGTATTATTTTGGAAAGATCCAAATAAATAATCCTAAAATTTAGAAAAACATAGTTATGCATATACATATCATTTATATATACTTACATATAATAAACAAGAATAACTTACTTTTTTGTCTTTTATAATTTTTAACACAGCCAATTTATTGGCTTTGCTTTGTGCGCGTGACATTTTTAATACAAGACGTAAACTGCAAATGCTTATCAAAACGCACATGGCTTTGCAAAGCCTCCGTTTTGCATTGAGAAACGGTAATCATTTTAGCTAAGCACATTATTGGAAAAGAACTCTAATTTTTTGATAAGATGATAACTTTGTTTGATAAGTTTAAGCGCAACACTTATCAACTTTACTTTTCAAAAATAAGTCTTATTCAAAAATTGTAAAGTGATAAGTGTTTAGTCGTTGGTGCAATAGGGCCCTGTAAAAAAGTCTTTGCAATTTTATATTTCCTTATTTTAAATATTTTTACCTTCGAATTTGTTCCAGGAAGGACTTCCAACATATTGTTTTTAATAGCGGCTCCAAATGATGATATATTGAAAGCTGCAGCGCCATTAGCTATGCCATTGGTATCGACATCCACCATAATAAATTTGTACCTAGCGTCTACTACAGCCAACAGTATTATACTGTTAAAGCCTTTGTAATTATAATAATATGACCCATCTGTAGATAAGACCTTTATTGCAATATGTTTGCCATATATGTAAAACAAAATATTTAATTAAAATTGTTTATGTAATTATTAATTTATTTTGCCTACCTATCGCCCCAAGACACATCGGAAAATTCCATAGGTTTTTGAAATCGTTAGCAACTGATTCCCATTCACTGGCAGATTGACAGCCTTAAAAAAACGATTATCAACATGGAAGTAATCAACAAATTTACATAAGAAGTAACGTGAAGTAATTTCAGCTCATGCAAAAAAATCTTATGTATTATACCTTCATATGTATGTATGTATATTTGATAGAAAATGTTGCATATATAGCTTCTAAAGTTTCAGGAACAATTGACGAAATACTTTGTCGGGAAACTCTAAATCCATACGACAAGTCGTTAAATGAGTTCCCAGTGGCCAGGTATCTTAAAGTTAGCAAAAGTCTGAAAAACCACCACTTAATATTTTTGATAATATAACCATTAAAATACTTACCGTGTGGTCGGTGAAATGGCCTCCCTCAAAATTGTGTCCTTTTTTTCGACATATGGTTGCACAAAGGCCGGTAGCTTATCAAAACTTTCCTTAGAAAGTCTAAAATTTTGAATGGAAGGCTACACAATATGGATCCCAAGTTATAGCACATTTGGAAAACAATAAGTGGTTTTATATACCACAAAGAATCGGGTAATATTTAAACAGAGAGGATCCTTACTTATCTAAAATGAATGACAAAATTTGGACAACTATTTACAAAGGGCGTCACTCACCAAATGGCTCTGCAATAGTCGAACTTAACTACGGCTAAATTCTTAATTATTAAAAAAAGTTTTAAAGTTGATACATACATATGTACATACATATATACATACATATATATTTTAATATAATAAATTTATATATTTCATATACGAAACCCGACTATTCATTTAATTAATGTCTAAACATGTATATGCTTGCACCTTGTTTGTTAAAAATATATTTATTATCATTTTTAAAAAGAAAGACATGCATATGCTTGCTTTCACTTAGGAAAAAATAACATGGAATTTCACAATGGAAGACAAACATCTGGTTATGTAAAAAAAGTCTTAAGAAAGAAAGACATGCGTATGCTTGCTTTTACTTATGTATGTATGTATGTTTCAGTGTTTGTAACATTCCATAAAATCGTTGTACTTTCTGGAAGTGAGGGCTAGTAATACATACATATCCCAACTTCTGAAAGATATACAAACGACTTAAGATTTTGGGAGCATGAGATTTTTGCGGATGAATCAAAATTTAACATCTTCGGCTCTGATGGTCAAACTTACGTATGGCAGAAACCAAATACAGTCGTTTGTAATCTGATCTTTAGCGAATTTTAGTCGTGCAGCTTGATTTTTTTTATTTATAAATGTTTTTTTTCGGGCTACTCTACCGTTAAAGTAGTGGTTTCTTAGGACACTGCGAATTGTTTCTGCACTGCAAGTTTTGTTCGAGTCATTTTTAACTTCTGCAACTAATTTTAGAGCAGATAGCTTCAGATTTTTTTTTATTTTTCTCAATATGTAACGCTCATCTGCTTCATTAAAAATGTTGTTAGGGGCTTTTCTGCCCTTATCGCCTACTCTGTTTTCGTGCCTGAATCTATAAATAATACTTTGCACTGTCGAATCACTTAGACAAACCATTTCAGCAATTTTTCGACGAGAATGGCCATTTTTATAACGGCGAATAACTAATTCTCTTTGTTCAATTGTAGTGCGTGGTCCCATTATTTAAAAATGTGTCTCCGAACCAACCAGCTGTAAAAATCACACTAAAAGCTTATCTAAATAATTGAAAACATAACTACAAACAATAGTGGTTGGGTGGTTGAAATAAGCTGTGAGCCACTGTAAGTATTTAAAGGTTGATGATTGTTAATTGTTTTAAACATCTGCAATTTTTAAGCATCAGCAAGTTGAATGTATGGTATTTTCCAAGAAATGTTTAAAATAGACAACTTAGTTTTTTTAGTTGATGCATTCTATTTCAAAACTTGTTTCTCATCTTTAGATCGCAAAAGAATCAATTCATGCTTAGAATTAACTATTATTTTTATTAAAATCGTCAGCAAGTAAGAATTTTAGTGGCATACAGAAATTGAAATAACCGTCTACAACTGTAAGATCATCATTGTTAAGCGGCGACAAACCTGCATTCACTAGATTATCACTTTCTGATTTATTCAACAACACATAAGCTGTGTTCATTTACTAAAAATTTTTACAAATTTGTAACAATTGTTACTAGAAAGCGTTCATTAAACCCAAAAATTTGCAACGAGAGAGCGTCGAAAGAACGTAAAAAATTGAGAGACAGAAAAATTCTTGCAAGTTTTTACAAGTAAAATTTTTACTTGTAATAATTATTCAAACAGCTGTTTTGCGTTTGTGTTTAGAAAAATATATTTCTAAATTAAGTTGCAAATAAAAATATTTTGGAAAATTTACGAAATTGTAAGTAAATGTGAACTTTTAAAACGATAAAAAGTATTAAAAAGATGTATCTTAGGAACAACGGAAGCAAAATAAGATGTCTAATGGAATTGAACTAAGCAACACAGTATCTGGTACATCAGTGGCAAAGGATGTTTTTGTTTTCTTTTTTCTTTAATTTTCACAGACCAGCTGTTACTTTTAGTATTGTAAATTTTATGAGTACCTAGGTACTCGGTACTTTACACTAAGCAGGCAAATAATTCAATTAGTTCAGATATATATGTATTTATTTGCAAATAAACTAAATTATTTTTAAAATTAACTTTAAATAGTTTTGTTTTTAACTGTCAAATTCTATTTCTAACACCATATGTCCACATGTGGACCGCAGAGAGTTTTATTTGCACTAATATTGCGAAATGATATTTTGTTTTGGATAAAGCTTTTTATTACAGTACCTACAAGGTAGAAATTTAGAAATTAAAAGCTACAATAATCTTACGAATAGCGTTTTTTTTTCTAACAAATAAAGAAATCGGACAAAAAATTTATAATAATTTGTAAAAGTAAATCACGAAAATCATCCATTACAAAAATATATTTTGAAGGAACTACTATTATCTGGCATAATTTGTTAAATATACCAGATAATATGTTATAGCGTATAAACTAATTAAAAATAGATATTTTATTCATTCATTTTATTCAAAAGTAGCTAATCACCCTTATCGTGTTTAGTGTATTTCGACTATGCCTAGTACTAGATTAAATAAAATTGCAAAACTTTTCATCATTCTATTACAAGCAGTACTCGAAAAACGCCACTCACGACAATGCTGAATATAAATGACCATAATCACATTATTTTTATAATAATATACATATGTAAGTATATGTATAATTTGTCCAAAAAATATAGAGGTAGTTATTAAGTACTCATATATACCTATACATTACAACACTACTTTAACTTGCAAATTTTTACTAGTAAAGTGTTCATTTACTTTTTCACATTTTTGAGAGTAATTTTGGAAAAATTTTTGTTACTCTCTCGTTACTAATTTTTACTAGTAAAGTAAATGAACACACTTATAGTTTTTTAATTCTGTAGCAATACCCAAATGACGTGTACGATCAATTTCTACACCATTGATTTCATATAGAATTTCATCAAACATACATACATATGTGCAATACAATTGTTAAAGAGACGTATAGAAGTGGAAACTGTTGAATCTTCCTTTGTTGCAAGTCCTTTAATGTATAGAAGACTTTCGCTTGGTAAAACATATAAATCTTGATTTTGAATTGTTATACGAATTTCATCATTATTTTTAAATGACTGTAGATATGATGTGTAGCTGTGATACTCCTTTTTTATAATTGAACTATCAAAATGTGGTTTTTGTAAAATATTATATCGAACAAATTATTCCAACTAAACTCATTAAGATTAAAATCACAAAGTACACAGAGATTTTCAGCACCAACAGCATCAGATAGATGAACAGCATTAAAAACATGGGCGGCATAAACAGAATCATCACTTTTAGGTGGAATATGGGAAACGCAAATAAACAAGCTTTTAAAGCTCGTAATGCATACACAAAGTTGGTCCATACTAGGGTCAGTGTCAGACAAAGGAATAAATTTAGCCATTAATGTTTTTTTAACAGCAATGAAAACACCACCACCAAGAGACTTACGCGTGCTTTCCAAGTCTCGATCCTCACGAAATATTTAATACTGTGTAAGTCACAAAATTCTCCATCACATATATCAGGATTTAGCCATGTCTACACTATTACGATGACTTCATAGTCAGCTTGAGTAGTAAATTTAAATACGTCTGCTATTTTTTTACGATTCCAAAAGCATTTTGCAAGAAAATTATTATATTACAATGGGGATGAAGTAATGTGAAGTTATTGAAAACATCATCAGTTGCCAAATTTAGTTTTTTTATTAATAGACGTGGGCAGACGTACCACATTTATTCGTTTTTTATTATAAACATATTCACGCACGTATGGGCTAACAGGCCAAATATTAGGATCGACTATATATTTAAATAATTCATCAGGTACAGCAACTTTAAACGATGTTATGGTTCTCGGTCGAGAGCAAACATATTTGTACACCGAAATCGCACTATTAATACTCAGCTTAGATTTGATGTAAAATTCAACATCCTCAGCCGTAGTTTCCGATGCCAATCGAGACACAAAAAGATTTCTGTTTGGCGGTATAGCTTTTAATGGTTTCGGTACACAATTATTAATACTAGCAGAAGTTGATGCTAGAACATTTTCGATAATGGTTGGATCATTAACATTATTAGATAGCGGTGTGATTTCAGACGTGGCAGGTAACAAAGAATATGGCCCCAATGTATTCGGTGAAATAGCAAGATAATTTGATAATTTTATTATTTATTGAACCTTCAATTATAGATTGAAACATCAATAAGTTTTGCAAATCTTAAATCTTTTATACGCCATTGTTTGAGCCATTTTTCCAATTTGGATATATACCCTTGTAAGTTGATAGAAGCTTCTACTGGATTTTCATGGACGCTTAAAGCTGTATCATCGGCAAATGTTGATGTATGAATGTTATTGCTTAACGGTAAGTCAGAGGCATATATAAAGTAAAGTAATGGACCGAAGATGTTACCTTGGGGAACTCCGACTTCAATCGACTGCGGTGGGCTTAAAAAATTGTCTTCCCTAACTACAAATTTTCGTTCATTTAGATAGCTTTTTAAAAGCCTGACGAGGTTTGCGGGTAGATTTTGCATTATTTTGTGTATAAGACCTTCGTGCCATACTTTATCGAAAGCTTGAGAAACATCTATAAACAGCCCAGAGCAATATTTCTTTTTTTCAAAGGTGTCTCTAACAACGTTCACAAGTCTGTGAGTTTGTTCAATAGTGCTATTTTGTCTGCGAAAACCAAAGTGATGATCTGGAATGCATCCACTTCTAGTCACTATAGGCATCAGCTTGCTCATATACAGCTTTTCAAATAGTTTTGAAATATTGGGCAATAAACTAAAAGGCCTATAAGATTCAACCTTCGTATGCCCCTTGTCGGGCTTTGGTATCATAGAATCATCGAAACCTTCTATTCTTCCGGATAGTGTTGCAGCCATAAAATACCATTAAAAATGAATAGTAATATTCTTTTCGCAATATATGGCAATTCTTGAAGCATTTTGTTGCTTATTTTGTCGACAACTTGGGCTTTTTTGGTGTTAAGACTAGCAATAGTCTTTTCAATCTCCAAAATATTAAATTTTAGCGGTGTTTCTAGTGGTGGCAGTTCAGCAAATTTAGAGAAATATTTGGAGTAAACACTTTTTCTAAGTGTTTAACGAAAAGAGCACCTTTTTCAGCATCAATTCTTGCCCAGTCACCATTATAGGCTCGTAATAGAGGTTTGCATATCATTGGCCCTTTAAGTCCTCTGGCTGCACGCCACAGCGAATAATCTGTTTTTGTTGTTGCATCTAGTTCTTGAAGAAATTTTTGAAGGGAAGCTGTTTTGTTGATTTGGTTAAATTGAAGAAGCATTAAGAGCAGCTTGTTCAGCATGTGCTATGTCAGTAGGTGTTCTCAATGGTATATTTTCCGTGCAATGATCACTCAAATATTTTTTGTATTTCAGCCAGTTAATACGTGCAGAAGTCAGCGGAAAGTCACATGTTGGTCTTGCAGTTGTGTGTGAGTAAATAGTGATAATAGTAGGCGAGTGATCTGAAGACAAACCCAAAGATGCTTCTACTTCAATCATTTCGCTGGGCACACCTTTCAAAATCCCAAAGTCGATAACATCAGGAATTTTTTGACGGTCCGTTGGCCAATATGTTGGATGACCACTTGAAACTTCATTCAAACCCATTTTTGAAATTGTGTCAAACAAAACACGTCCCTTAGGACTGATTAAACGTGAACCCCAAAATGTGTGTTTAGCATTGTAGCCGCCTGCTGCTAGAAAACGGGACCCCAGTGTTGTATAAAATGCAGTATATTGATTCTCTGAAATTGAAAACCTGGGAGGAGAATAAACAGATGATATCACAAGCTTTTGATAAAAATTTTCAATGCAGATGTTCGTTGCTTGAAGATATTCTTCACGAAGGTCATTCAGCAGGTAATGTTTTACTCGAGTTTTTATTAGGATTCCAGAGACACCACAAGCTCTACCTCGAGGATCCTTGGTGTCGTAGAAATTATATCCACTAATTCTAAAATAGCTATGAGACGTCAAATGCGTTTCTCAGATAAGCATAACATCGATTTGTTTATCCAGAAGAAAATATTCTATTTCATTTTTATGTTGGCAGATGCCGTTTGCGTTCCAAAAACAGATTCTCAAGTTCATGGTTTGTTCAATACAGCCTGCAACAAGGTAGACTGTGTTTTCAACATTTCCTGCATCATACAGGACATGTTGAGAGTAAATGTATTTACTGTTTGTATTAGGCCCTCTATCGAGGCTTCAATACGACCAAAATTAGGCCCTGATTCTTCATTTACTGGTACAGTTTTTTGCGCCGTAGTCTGGTTACTCTTTAAAATATTAGCGTATGAAAATTGACTTCTAAGTTTTTGTTGATTAAGAGTCGTGTTTGATTTCAATACGTTTGAATATTGTTGCAGACTGGTAGACGGTAAAGGTAACTGTGGGTAGTTTTATGGGGTGTTGGGCTGAGCGGGAGTAGCATTTGTTTTTCGGTTCGACGAATTTTTAAAAAGAGAATAAAGAGGGCAGTCCCTATAGTTGGTAGTGTGGTTTCCGCCGCAATTGCCACATTTTTTTGCTTTGGTATCACCATTTATTTTGTCACAGTTGGTGGTACTGTGTAACTCGCCACATACAACGCAAACGGTAGGCAAATTGCAATAAGTTTTGGTATGGCCAAATTGGATAGGTCCAGTTTTTTTATGTGGCAGCTCAACGGTAACTCTTCGATGCAACAAGTATTATAAGCTATAGATTGGGTGCGAATAATTTTTTTTAATTTTCAAGTCGCTGGCTGTAGCTCGACTCTAAAAATAGGTTGGGGGATTTTTTCCCTGTTTTTAATGTTTGAATCATTTTTCACTTTGAAGCCTCTATTTTCAAGGCCAGACTTTAATTCTTCCAGATCCACGCTTGAATCTATTCCTTTTATAACTACTGTTAGGCCTTTAGCACTCTTCGGTTGATATGTTTAAAAGTTTTTGTTTTTAGTCTCAAAATCTGAGACAATTTTTCTGTAATTATTTTCTCGTGTTACCTGAATTTCAGTTTCGTTGATTTTGCCGCGCTTAATTGGAGTTACATAGAACTCATTTTCTGCAATTAATGAGATAAGGCTTTTTACCAAAAGGTTGGAGTTCTGCTCTCTTAAATATATCGGCGGTGGTTTACTGGACCTTGTTGTACTTGTGTCTTCATCGAATTCTTCATTCAAAATCGCGAAACGATTTTCATAATGTTTAATATTATTTTTCCCATCTTTGGGCATTTTCGCCGTTGATGCTATTTGAGCTGATTTGGGACTTTTTCCCCTTTTTAGCACGGTTCTGTATCTGTCCATACCAGTTTGGATTTTATTATCACTATTTTCACTCACTGCATTTACAATTTTGTGCACGTTGGTCACGTGGGTATTTATTGTTTGTTTGTTTGATTGTACAGCTAAGCTGACAAGTTTGCTAATGCACGAGTATTTGTGTTTTGTTAGTATTCAGGTTTGTGTTTACTTCATTTTTTTTTTGTCGTCGTTAGCAACCAAAGTTATATATTGTACATTCCTACTGCTTGTAGGTTTATGGTTGTTGTTGGAAGATGAACTCATTTAGAGTTCTCTTTATTTTGTGTTCATTTATGATTAGGTGTATGCAAATTTTTATGTATTTACACACAAGTGAGGGTGGTGTTGGCTGAAGTGGTTAGCGCGTTGACAACTAAGCAAACAATGACGTGGGGCCTGGGTTCAAACCCTGGCCAGAGCAAGTCAATCAACATCATTAATTTCTGTAATGTACATTAGTGAGACATTGTATTAATTGTTGTCGGACTATTTAAGTGATGAAGGCATAGAATTGGTCACTAAAAAACTGTTCCGACAGCGATTGATGATGTTTCAAGCTAATGTACACAACATCGCCCTCCTTCGTCGGTTAGCAGAAACATCGGCGAAGTAAAACAATTAATAAAATGTCTGCCAATACAGCTTAACAAAGTTAATGCGTCTACCTAACACCGGAGACGCCTCAACACTGCTATAAAAAATAACATAACGCGCACAGCAGAGTTGTAAAAGAGTTAAGCCTTCTACATTTTCAACATCTATCTTCTCTACTCAATCCCTCTCTCTGAGTTCCGGCACATTTGCACTGCATACGTAGGGGTCATCCCCTGAGTGCTGGTCCTAATTAACAAAAAAAAAAAAAAAAAAAAAAAAAAAAAAAAATAGTGCCCCTATTACGGTTTACAACTTAACCGTAATTCAGTTGAAATTTTTCAAATCGGTATTATCGTTTACAACTCAACCTGTCAAAAATGTAAAAGTTTAAATTATTTCGTATTACAACTTTTTTGTGGTATTATCGATTACAACTCAGTGTTAGTGAGGTTGACAAAAATGCCAAAAAATTACAACTGTTACTGAGCAACAAAAAATCTTAAGGAAATAAAATGGAGAGGGGGTAAGTCATGTTTTTTTTAAATGCCTTACATGAATTTATTAACGATTGATAAGTTATTTATAGAAAAAATTGAGTTATAACGAGAAAACAGAACGTTTGGATCTTCTTCAATCATTTCTGTTGTTATCCAAGGAACCTAAGAGTTGCTCATAGTTTTAGTATGTGAGGTATACCCGTACCTCGCACAGGCTTCTGGAAATTTTCCTTCAGCTCATTTAACATAAAGCAAAATTCTTCTTTATTTAAATAAAAGAAACTTTTAAATCTGAAAACGTTTATCTATATATTAAAAAGCCATCCAATTATAACTTTAACCTTTTCTTAACTAGCACAGGGAAGTTCCAAGGGATTGGAGTGATCACGAAGACATTTTCTGTGCGCAACTCATCAATGTTAGCATCAACACTTTCGTCAGAGTTAAATAAATAATAAGATATATCCGTTTTTTTTTTCACTTAGTACAATTTTATTATTTATTAAACAAAACAAACAGCACACTTTAACAAGAAACCAAATTTTTTAGTAATAATTGCCTCAAGAAATACCATGAACTGATTTATCAACTGTCAAATCGTTGCTTTTGAGGCTGACAATATCAATACAACTTCAACTAGAATGAGTTGTAATTCATAATACCAAAAATGAGTTATGTAAGTTGTTTCAAAGTTGAGTTGTTTCAATTTCAACTCATATTCATTTGCGACGATTATAAAAACGCGTCTGTACACTGCAAGAGATGTAGAAATAGCAGCAGTTTTACTCGGAACCTGTGACCGTTTAGATTCTACTAGTTGAGCAACGGGTTCAGAATGAATCTGAGAAATAGTGGAAAGTGAAGTGGACGGAGGTCCAACATTAGTTTCATAAACAGCAGTTGTATTGCGAGATGCAGCAGATCTTGTGTGAGCCTTTTTACGAACAGGAGAGATATTCTGTTGAGAATAGACAAATTTATCCAGATTTGGATAGTTACTGAATAATTTGCCATATTTAGTCATGTTACCTTGTAAAACAAAAAATTCTTCGCCATCAAATTCCTCTTTAGAGTTTTTGAAAAAATTATAAAACTCAGTGCTTATATTCCTAAAACCCGGGCAGGTCCAATGAAGAAACTTTTGAGGATCAGCCAGAGCGTCAGCATCACGATCTTTAAAGCCACTGCACTTCAAATGGAAATGTTTAAAACATAACCAGCATGCAACGCGTTCTATGCGCCAAAATGTTCGTATTGATCAGCTGTTGTTCAAGTAAAGTGAACTTGTTTACATACATACCAGTTAAATAAAGTAAATTGTTTTGGCAAAAATGGACAGTGAAATCGATGTTTTAAAAGAATTAATAGAATTTATTAATTGCTCTTCCATTTCGCACACAATATTTTACACTTGTTTTTAATAAACATGCAATGGAGATGATACAAACAACTTAAAAGTTATCGATAATTAAATGCAAATTTTGTTGATTACATAATTGTAGTAAAATGTGCATTAAAATGCATTTTATTATTGTGTTCAATATTTACAAGCTTAATTACAAAAGATTTTTGTATATTCAGCACTTTTTATGAAAAAAAAATTAAACAATTTATCCACGACACAAAAATATTTATCGATAACATTGGAAATTGAATATTATTTACCATCCATGACTAACAAATACAGCTGTGTTTATTTATATGACGCGTCTGACGCGTACAAAAGTAGAAAGTAGATCTACTTTTCGCGTCGCATGCGTCGCGTGCGTTCTACGCGTCGTGCTGTGTAACTTATCACATGCAAATGCACTGATTCTACTTTTCTGACAGACGCATGAAACGCGTCGACGCGTATAACGCGTGGTATGTAACTCCAGCTTTACCCCCCAGCTGCTTGTTAAAGCAAATCAGCAACAACACTATACACAGCCAACAGGGAAAAAGTATTGATTTAAAAAATCCCACCTTATAATAATCGCTGAACAAAACTGACAATAAGTATTTGTCCAACGTCCAAAGCACTTTGTATATTGCAGCAAAGCTTCCGTTCCAGCAGCAACACGAATCAAACAAAGAGGCGCCCACAAACGGCAGAGACAGCAGCAGAATTTTTTAAGGCCTTTAATCCGAACTGCAGGCTCCCACAAACAGAAAAGCAGCATTCAGTATAATTACCAAAACAATATTGATGGACAAGCAAAATTAATACACGGTTTTTATCAATTATTTATTAAAATTATAAAAATATCGGGCAGTAAAACATATTTTTCCAACTTGACAGTACAAGGACAGAGTTGCCACGATTAGATGTGGACTAGATTTATTAAATGAAAAGCGTGATGTTATTTACAAAAGCAATAAAGAAATTACAGCTTTTGTCACAAAAAAAAAAGCCAAGCAACAGCAAAATTTTAAGGGTTCAAAGCAAAGATCATTTAAGTTAAATGATATCGTAATGGTCATAGACTATTCACAACCAAATAAAGTTGTTTGGGCAAAAGCTATAATTTCACAAAAAATTGGAAAAAAATATATGTACATATGTATATTGTAAAGACAAATGAAAATAAAATGTGGAAAAGGCACGCAAATCAAATTATTTTAAGACAAAAAGAAATAGAAAATACAATGTTAAAAGATCCACTACAAGCTATCACACCAATGATGGTAAATTATCAAAATACTAATAATAACGAACAGGTAATTTTAAGTAATAAAAATCATGTACAGAGCGCATCCATCTTCCCATAAGAAATACACAGTACTAAAAGTCAACATCTTTCTACATCTTTAAAAGATGTTCATAACCATTTTGTTCCATCAACATCTTACGATAATTTTAATGTCATCTCTAGCAAAATGACAGATACATACATATTGATAGTTTCATTTTTTGTGAATGACATACATACATACATAATTGTGTATGAAAAAAACAGAAAAATATTTTACAACGAAATGAGTGGCACACGTAAGTTTTTATTTTTTTTTTAACTTTATATGTTGTACATACATAAGTATAATAATTAATTTTTGTTTTTAGTAAAGAAAAGCACAGGTCTCCGTATATATGGAACCTGGATTTTGAAAATATGTTGCTGGACTTGTGGCAGGACAAAATAAGAGTTGAGAGGAACAAGAAAGAACTCTCATGTCTTTCAGGGAATCCCTTTTTTTATATGCATATAAAAACTTTGAATAAATAAAAAAACAAAGAATTCATATAAGAAGTTCGTGTTAATGCTTTATTCTAAACACTGCATTAACAATTCTGTTTTTTTTTTTGTAAAGCATGAACGAGTCCAATTATTAATGTTTCTTCAAAATCCATTTTAATTTTATTTTTATTTTTTTCCACAAAAAATTATGCTGTATTTTAATATTTTTGACAGCTGAGAAGATGTTAGATGTTGCCAATGGAAACGCAAGTTTCACTTTTTCAACATATTCCATTCATTCCTCTAAAATGTATGCTAGTGGAAAAAGGCTATAACGTGAAATGTAAACATTTTTCTCGTTTACATTTTGTTTCTGATTCCCGTTCTGTGAAGAAATTCAAACAAATTAAAATATTTTCACAATGAGAGAAACAAATGGAATGAAACAATTTTTTTCTCAGTTTCACAGCAAAACTGATTCTCGTTTTATGTAACTGCGAAAACAACTGTCAAAACATTTTCATATGATGCGTTTTTTTTCACTTGAAATTTTTCAGCGAAAATGGAAAAAGCAGCAAAAGGCATGCATTTTCAACTTTTATATATTATTCGCATGTAAAACGTAATTTATTTTTGTTGTTTGACAATTGGACAGACCCAAGCAGAGAGAAAGTTGGTGTCGGCTTAAAAAAAATAAACTAAGATTCGGCTTAAACTTATTTTGGAGCCGGCTGCTTAAAAAATACATACGGCGATAGAAAATCGAAAAGTAAGAAAAACTTATTTTGCAGTAAATCTCGGAAACGAATAAAAATTGAATATCTAACACATTTAAATAAACTCAGGCCAAAACTAGAAAGCAATTAGCATATGTTATGGAAAATGTATCAATAAATAGAAATAATTAAAAAAATATTGTATTCGACTTAGTGCTATTTTTTCTGCTATTGATATTTCCGATTTTACTATCGATTGAATGTTTGTACTTAAGTAGGAAAATTTTACCTAATTATTACTATTCAGGCAATTTGTTGTTATTACTTTATTTAAATTACTACCTTCAACCGCGGGTCTTGTGCAATTTTGTCAAAAAACAAAAAAATACATGCCTTTGACACTGTTTATACACAAAAATACCAGAGCATAAAATTAACATGTATACCTGTGCTGCCATCTTTTTACTCATTACACTTCGATACAAAACAACTGACATTTTCTTTGTCAATCACAATTGGAGACTATCAAAATAATATATCACAAGATTATGGTTTTCATCAATCAGAGCCGACAACCTATACGTGTACGTTGATGTATTTTTTATCGTCTCCAGAGGGCACAAGAGAAAGGTTAAATAAAACATTTTTAAAACATCTAGCATTAATCTCGTTTAAAAATTTGTTACTCTTCGCAACATGCATACATACGAGTATGTAATTTGAAAACATATCATTTTATTAAAAAAAAAAATAAGAAGTAAATAAAATTTTGACATATATTTGAGCATGTACTCAAGTATTTATGTTTTATATTTTATTTATTTGTTGCGGGTTAGCAATATAAGGCCTTATAAAATACTTTTAATGGCAACCAGCGGTTGTCTAATTGTATAGGTGTAGAAAAGTAAACACATTCATAATGGAAAATTATTGTTGTGTGTGTTTGAGAAATTTTTTAAAGGCTATTTTTATGCTTTGTAATTCACAAAAATATATTTGTGAGTTTTTGTATAAATAGATGAGCTGGGTTAGTCCATAATAAAAGTGACCAAGGGCTCAGAAAAAAAAATAAGATTTAAAAGTCAACTTTATTCTAATTACATAAAAAACATTCCCACCCTTCATGCCGGACTTTTTTTTTTTTTTAACTAAATTTTTTTACGTTTTACATTACTCAAAAGTAACGTTAAAAATATAGGCCATGCAAGTAATTTATAAACCAATATTTGGCAACACTGAATAAAAAGAAACCAACCTGTAATATGTCACTAATTTTCCTTTATAATTGTGGTTAGATATTGAAATTACACAAATCTTGTTAATAAATATTAAAAAGCTTGCACAAAGCTGTTTTTTTGAAGAGTATTTGAAACCGTTGTATCAAAGTAACACCCGAAACGAAAAAAAGGTAATTAGTTGTTTAATTCTTCGCCTAATTATTTTTGGCTAAACATATTTTGCCAAAGTAAGGTTATGGTGCTAAGCTAATCAAATGTCTATCAATAATTAATAAAGTTTGTGTTCAGTTGTGTGTTTTAACGTTTGAAAATGTGTAACACCCGAAACGTTTCGGGTGTTACATTCTTGTAACGACAAACTTATACTAATTTTATGTAGTTAATTCGTGCTGCAGCATCTGTTTTATAATGCATGCGAGTATAATTATGATGTTGATACTTTATAAAATACTTAGATAAATTACCATGCCTTCGACAACAAAAGAACGGCTAGCTAAGCTGAGAGAAAAAAGAAAGAAGGATCCTGTGAAATATGCTGAACATTTGCGCAAAGAGAAGGAAAGAGACGCTGTTAGAAGGAAAAAGAAGAAAGAAGATACTTATTCAGAAGCTCTTAAATTGGAACATCGTCTAAAGGTGCGCGACAGAGTGCGAGCGTGTAGAGAAAAGAAGAAACTCAACAAAAACAAAGCTGTTTGTGATTTTCCAATGGGATCTTACAAATGTTTAAACACCTTTGCAAAAGCTGTGAAAAAAGTCAAGAATTCTCTCCCAGAAACGCCTTTAAATAGGGCTGCAGTTATCAAAAAAGTAATAACTGACGTGCTAGGACAGGATTATAATATAAAATCCACAGAATATTTCAAAAACAAAGGCCCAAGACTTACAATGGAAGCCCAGAAAGCTGCGAAGGATTTCTTTTACAGAGATGATGTTAGTCGCCAAGCACCTGGAATGAAAGATTTCAAAATCGTTAGAGATCTCGACACTGGTGTAAAGGTTAAGAAGCAGAAACGTACAATGGTCATGACTATTCGCGAAGCTTTTGAATATTTCAAAGACATCAACCCTGATATTACTATTGGGAGATCGTCGTTTTTTAATTTAAGGCCGACTGAGGTTCTTCCGATAACTGACACGCCTCATAATGTATGCGTTTGTATGCAACACATCAATTATATAAACTTGTTAGAGGCTTTGAATAAATGTCTGCCTTTACCAAAAAACTATAAAAAAGTAATGGAAATGATATCCTGTGACATCACAAATGAGGCTTGTATGTCAGGATCCTGTGACCAATGCCCAAAAGGCTTTTGGAATAGTTTTGATACCACTGATTTAGGTGGGAAAGAAATATCCTGGAACCAATGGTCTTTTATTAATAACCGTCCTGAGTTTATTAAAAACACAACTACATGTAAAGAAGCCCTAACCGAATTAAAAAATATGACGGACAAATTCAGACTTCATTGTTACATTAAGCAAGTACAATGTGATCACTTCGAAAAAAAAAAAAAATAATCTTCAGAAAAATGAAGCAGTGATCCAAATCGACTTTGCTGAAAATTATGCACTTACACATCAAGATGAAATACAAAGTGCCCATTGGAGCCATAAACAGGTTACAATTTTCACTTGCTGCATTTGGTTTGACGATGAGATGAAGTCTGTTGCCATTATCAGCAATGACACATCTCATACAAAACAAGCTGTTTGGACGTTTTTAAAGAACATTATCGATTACGTTCAAACTATACGGTGCAACACAATAAAAATACTTGACATCTTTAGTGACAACTGTGCTGCCCAATTTAAAAATAAGTATACGCTGTCATCTCTGCATGAACTCAAAGAGTGCGGAAAAGTCAAGCAGCTGCAATGGCTCTTTTTTGCTGCCTCTCACGGAAAGGGAGCTGTTGACGGAATCGGAGGCGCAATAAAAAGATTGGCGTGGATGGGTGTTAAATCCAGACAGGTTATCATGAATTCTGCTTTTGATTTTTACACCTTTGTCAAAACTCAGACACATTTCATACACGTAATGTACATTAAAAAAGAAGATATTGAAAGAGAAACTCAGTTTTTAAAAGATCTCTGGGACGATGTTCAAGCTATTCCCAATCTTCAAAAGCAGCACTATTTTAAAGCGATCGACTACAGACAGATCACAGCAGCGAAAACATCCAATTCCATTTCCGTTCAAGTTGTAGTTGTAAAGAAAGACATATGGGAGGAAGAGTTTCAGCAAGCAATAGCTACACTGAAAAAGGAGCAACATGTTCCTGACTTGGCAGCTGTGCCTGGCTCCAGAGGCGATCTTCAGATTATACCGAAAATAAAAGATAAACTATTTTGAAGTTGTTCATAAAATTCTGTAATATTTTCAATAAAAACGTATTAAATCTCATTAAAATAACCCATTATTTCTATTAAATGTGTTTTAATTTCGTACTCGTAACACCCGAAACAAATAACATGTAACACCCGAAACAGGTCATTTTATTCATAAAAATTGAAGGAAAAGAGATACTGACTATTCCTTTAGCGTTTAGGTGGGCTATTATAACTATTTTGACTTGCTGAAATTAAACTGAATGTAACATAAGCAAATTCGCTGAATTCTGTATTTTGAATCTTATTGCCAGAAAGCAGCGCCAAATTCAGTAACACCCGAAACAGCTACTTATTGGTAATTTTCTCATTATTGCTCACAAATTTTATTAATGTGAGTCAAGGAAAAGAAACTATTACCTATATAGTAGACGATCCAATAGTTGTTATAATCTAGTTACCTTATACAACATCTAATAAAACACTACTTGATGCCTACAAATGTAACACCCGAAACGGTGGAATGATCCAGCTTTGAAATTTTTTTTAAACATAAAGGGTAAAACATCTACTGATGAATTGGTATAGCTACCAACGAAATATATATCTAGATATTGCTAACCCGCAACAAATAAATAAAATATAAAACATAAAAAGTAAATAAATAGAATTAAACTAAAGGAACGGTTCAAAACTGTATTTTAAATATTATCGATACCTAATCAAAGAAAAACAGTAAAAACATATGTATAACATATCACATTCCATAACCTCTAGAGTATTGGTAGCCGAAGGCTGCCACCTAGGAATCAAATAAGAAACACTAGAATAAAGCTCAACTTGAACAAGATAGACTTTGAAAAAGTATAGTAAAGTTCCAACCTATTAAAAATTATAAAAGCTGTAGTGCAAAAACTTACATGTAATTCAGCAGATTCAATTAATGATAGAGGATCTTTAACTAATGTGATTGCAGCTGCCGTGGTGGCAGTGAGGTCTAAGCGGTAGACAACTCTGATGATGAGACTGTGGTTAGTCTCGAAACATCGATGTCAGTTCAACCCTCCACGCAGTCTAATTTTTCTTTGTCTGTTCAAATATTAAGAGCCACTAGATTTTTCTTTCTAATTTAAATAATAATTTAATTTATAACAAAATTATATTTAGAGAAAACGAACTTAAGCCTGAAAAATTAAAAATTTCTTTGATTAAATATCACTCAGTTCGAATAAAAAATTCACAACTTTATTATCGATACCGATATTTATTCCTATCTATATTTTCGATATATTTAAACTATCGACTTTTATTTTCAGAGTTTTTACCATCTGAAATTATAGTACATATAGAAGTGTGATTATGAACTATTTTTCGATTATATTTTTTTGTCAATAAGACATTAAATAATATCTCCGATTATATATACAAATATATATATATATATATTCCTTATTCAACTTGTAGGGTTAACTCAGTATCTGTAATGATAGATCATTAATAAAATTGCCTACTTATGTAATTCATACAATTTCTTCACCACCGCTAATTTGTTTATTTAATATTTTCTAATTTTTATTCAATTTTCTATAACATAAGCTATGTACATATATTATGTAATATACATATGTTGAAAAATCAACTTCAAAATTTCAATGAAGAATATATGCATGTTGTAAAAGCCGCAAAAGCAAATATATGTACTTATATGTATTTGCATGCGGCCTTGCACTGCATCGAAGTAGTTCAACTTCGTTCTCTGTGTATGACATTTCAAGTTGAATAACATGGATATAAAGTTACACTGCAACAGATGGAAAGAAACACTTTTTCATATTATAAACGGGAATCGCATTTTGTGCAACTGCGAAAAGATACTACGTAAAGTTGTAATGAAAACGAAAATGAAAATTTTTTTTACATTTCACGTTATCGCAGAACCAGAATCTACCCCCTGGATTAAAATATTAATAAATCTTACTCTCAGATTGAACAAACTAAAGAAAATACGTGTATTAAGGTACGGTCACATCTGGCAAACATTTGACCAAAAAAGCGTAACCACTAAATACCAATGAAAAACTTTTTGATTTATGCATTTATTTATTAAGTTAAACAGGATCTAATAAGATAAGATTCTATTACATTTTCTATAAATTATATAGGAAACTGTTTAACGTAATAAACAGTTATCCAAATCAAAAGTGTTTTCATTCGTATTTAGTGGTTACGCTTTTTTGGGCAAATGTTTGCCAAATGTGACCGTACCTTTAATCTCTCACAATATAAAATTATATTTTGTAAAACTGCGTACTTACCATTTTGTTGAACGTAATTACAGGTAAATTTGAAGAACAATAACTAAAATTAATTTCTGAAGGTTCTTTTAAATCAATTTCTGTTCGTCTAAAGCCGCGGTGCCCGCAAGTTCCTTATGGAAGAGCAAACACATTTAAAGAAAAACAAATTTTATTCAAAATTTTTTGTTGTAAAAACAAATATGTACATACATGCAAAGAAAACACAAAAAATATATTTCATATATTTATTTCATATCATACGTTAAACAAAAACAAAATGTACGTTGATGATCGCTGTCGTCAATGTTTACCAGCAAAGCATACGAAAGTGTTGTTGCTTTGCTCTTGCGATTATACAGTGAAGAACGACAAGAAAAAAAACTAATAAGACAAAGTTGTTTGTGTATTTCTCATTGAGGTTGCTGAAAGATGTATGAGTATATTAAAACACTCAGCCTATAGCTAAGAGTATTACAAAAACAAATGAGCATGAAGAGCAATGGGCCTGGGCACCAATGGCCTAAAGCCTACAGTACACGGAATGTCAAAAGCCACATTCGCATGTGGCTCTGACGTCACGAGAATTTGCAGCATTTTGTTTACATTTACTAAACATGCAGAAGTGTCTACATGTTTCAAAATTTTGGTAGTACATGAAATGTTGTTTTGTCCCAAAATTTATATGTGACAAATGTAGCCGAAGCGTACACATTTGCAATGGCAGCATATGTGTGAACTTTTGATTGGCTACATATGTATTGTCAGTACACCGCATGTAACATACGTAAACATTTTTCATATTAACATGTACAACAGTCATATGTTTATGGTGATAGTTTAATTTTTAAAATTTTCTGTGAAGTCAAATTTATAAAATGTCTAAGAGAAAGAAGAAATAAAACAACATCTGATAAAAAGTAAAATAAATTCACTTTTATCGTGAAATAATTCCCATGAACAATAAAATGGTGAAAAAAATTAGTAATACTGCACTGACACAATAATTGGCGATCACAGTTGTTTTATTAATTATTGAATAAATTTACTATTTATACAAGAATTTTTCATCTTTGCTTTGAAAGTATCCTTTGCATGGTTTAGAACAAGAACGAGAAATAATAACAAAAAGCCAAACTAATTAAGCTGTTAATTAAGATATTAATTAACAAAACAAAAACCCCAACGCAAAGAGAAATACAAATAAATGCATGGAAAAGAGAAAATATGATCATTTTTCTACCCTTCTTTTATCTCTACCCCGCTCGTAAACCAAAAAAATTATCATGCATCTCAGTCATCGTGTGATTAATAATAATAAAAAATTTTTTCGTCATTAAATTCCTACCACATTTTGTTGGAGAAAATCAACATTGGCAAGAGTGCCATTGGCTACATACTATTGAAAAATGTTGTGTCAAAAATGTTTGCTGCCACATGTTTGGGACTGCTACATGCGCATGTAAAAATATTACAAATGTCAAAATTCAAATGTACTAAGCTAGTAAACGACATGTCTAAATACGCATGTTTGCATGTCTCTACAAAGGAACATGTGGCACACATATCAATGTGAGTGTCACAAAAAGTGGAAGTACATGACATGTTGCCAATTTAGCTTCATGGTGACGTCAAAATTACGTCAGAAAATAGTCTCAGATTTTGAGAAAAAAAAACAAAAAACTTTATACATATCAACTGAAGAGTAATGAAGGCCTAACAGTCGTTATTAAGGGTATAGATTCTAGCGTGGATCCAGAGGAGGTCAAGTCTGGTCTTAAGAATAGTGGATTTAAGGTAAAAAAATGTTTCAAATATTAAAAATGGGGAAAGAATGCCACAACATATATTTAGAGTCGAGCTACAGCCAGGCGACTAAAAATAAAAAAATTAAGCACACCCTATATATAATTTGAGGTATTTGTTGCACCGAAGAGTTATAGTTGAGCTGCCACATAAAAGAACTGAACTGCCAAGAATTTCGCCATACCAAAACTTATTGCAAGTTGCCTACCGTTTGCGTTGTATGTGGTGAGATACACAGTACCGCTAACTGTGACAAATTGAAAGGTGGTCTCAAGGCAAAAATATGAAATGTGGCAAATGCGACGGAAACCACACTGCAAACTATCGATTAAGAATAATTCGATTAATCGATCAAACAAAACTAAATTCTTGTTCGAATAATTTTAAAATGCCGAATTTCGAATAAATCGATTAATTTATGTCAATTAATCGCACATATTTTTGCATACGTAAAAAATGTGTTAAATTTGTTTGTATGATTTGAAACAAAGCGAGTACTTTATATCAACCAATACATGTTATTTTGGATGTTTGTAGTTGTTGTCGAACTGCACATACCTAGTAGTCGTGCTATGTTTTAAATGAAACGTTAAACAATTTTCAAGATTGGGTTTTTTACTGTCAGGTGAATAAGTTAGAAATACACTAAAAGCAAATAAAGAAACAATTGCTTTATATAAATCTTATCATATACATAAGTAGAAAATGTTGGTATTGTAATCAATTTTTTTTAATTATATAATTATCTTTCAGAATGAGTTCGGTTTGGAAGTATTTTAAAAGGACAAAAATGAACAAAAACAAAGTCACATGCAAGTGTCCTAAAGTATACAAAATTGTTGGATCAACAACAAAAAAAAATTAATAATTCTTTTGCAACAGATTTACTAAAGGTGAGTTTACATGGTAATACAAAGTAATAACACTTTGTAGAATCAAAATATTATGAAATTCTCTTTATGTATAAGAAGAGAGCACAAAAGTCTGTTGCAGGTATTTTTTATGTTTACACGGATAATATTAATAAAATCAAAAGTCTGCGCTACGAAAAAGCTGGTGGTTACAGTTCTACAATGTTTACAAAAACAACATGAATTTGTTTTAGTTGTTTTTGTAATTATTGTATAGAAATGATGCCACCTTCAATATATACTCTTAAAGCTGCCAATGTTTACTTAAAAATACACCTCTGATAAAATGAGTATACCTAAGTTTCTAATAGCCTTTTTCCACTAGCATACATTTTAGAGGAATGAATGGAATATGTTGAAAATGTCAAATTGCATTTCCATTGGCAACATCTACCATCTTCTCAGCTGTCAAAAATATAAAAATACTTACAGCATAATTTTTTGTGGAAAAAAAATAAATGTTAAATTAAAATGAATTTTGAAGAAACATTAATAATTGGACTCGTTCATGCTTTACAAGAACAAACAGAATTGTTAATGCAGAAAATTTGCGATCCATTATGAAAGATGAATATGAAGATAATTTATGTATGTATGTCATTCATGTATGTACATTAGTGTGACCGCAAGTTATATGGAATTTTTTTTTTTCGTATTTTCACTTGGCAAACCCCTTAGATTGATTCCAAGTTAGAAAAAAAAAATATATAAAAAATTTTAGATCGTTTGCATAGTTATTGGGCGTGCCTTGAGCCCACAAAGTTTGCTAAAAATGCTATTTTTCTCACTATGGTTCGGTTTAATTGTTCATAACTTCTGTAATATTTATTTTAGAGAAAAACCTTATTCACAAATCTTCTAGGGCTATATCTTATGAACAATAGTGCTCTGTATTAGTTTTCTTTAACATTAATATTTAATCCAGAAAAAACCAAATTAAAAAATAACAGCGAAATTTTCACATATCTTCGCATTCTTTCAAATTATTTCCAACAGTTTACCGTTAGTTTTTACTGAGTAGCAGAGCAGAATATTCTTTTTGTTGTTACTTAATTAAGAACTACATTTCATTTATTGTCGTGCATTGAAAGTAATAAGACATGTCATCAAGAATTTTGCGTGAAAAAATTTATTTGTTAGGCTATTTTTCTCCTTCCTTAAGTGGGTGTAAACTACCTTCTAACAAAGAAGTTATGAAGGTATTATTTTTTAATTTACGGGCAGTAAAATTAAATTTACGTGAGAGTGCTAAATTAGTGATCGAAGAAGTGAATATTTTTTGGGATAAAGCTCGAATCCCCACTAGAACCAAGCAACACTGCATAACAAGGCTTGAAGATTTATATAATGCATGGAGGAAAGTGAATAAAAACTCTAAAATTAAATCGTGAACGCAAAGAGAAAGAGAAGAGGCGTGGACGTCGAAGTTAGATGACTTATTTGACATAGCAAGTGCAAATGCACCGGACCTTATTAAAAATTCAGAGGACAAATTATTTTTGGAGAATCAAAGAAAGAAAGGTAGACCGGGGTTTATGTATGGCATCGATTACAAAACAGCAGCAAGTGAAGAAAGAATGGAAGAACGTCAACAAAATCATTTAAAACGGAAAGAACAGAGCGATCGTGCATTAGCTGCTTCTAGTAAGAAGAAATTATATATTATTTTAATATAGTATTACATATCTATACTGTTTTTATTCAGATGAAACAGCTGAACTTTCTTCCTGCAGTTCGGAGAGCGATATCAGCGAAATCGCTTCTAGCTATGAGGTAAGTTCAAGGTTATAAATTATAAGTAAAACGTGAGAATGAAACTATGTATATAAAACGTATATGAGAAATAATTGAAACACACAGGGTTACCTTACAAAAATATAACCAGAACATTTAATTCCTTTTTAGCAGGTCTTGGGAGCAGAAGCTGTAACGCCAACGCCAGCCAAAAAAATGAGAGGATTTAAAAATATAATGACTCCAAAACTTGCAGCCGCTTTAGATGTTTGCAAGGTCAGTGATCGAAAAGCCGTGCATTTAATTATATCTGTGGTGGAAGCAATCGGTCTTGAAGTACAAAACTATATTATTAATAAAACGTCTATACATAATGCAAGGGAAAAAATACGAGCAGAACAGTTCAAAAATATAAAAGAACGTTTCAACAAGAACGAACTTGGTGCAATTTGTTTGCACTGGGACGGAAAGCTGTTACCAGCTCTTACTGGGAATGAAAAAGTTACAGACTTCCAGTCATAATTTCATGCGGGCGTACGGAGCAACTACTTGAAGTGCCCGCACTTAAAAGTGGAACTGGGAGAGAGCAGGCGTCTGCTGTTTGTAAAGCTATATTTGAATGGGGACTTCAAGATCATATAAAAGCCTTGGTGTTCGATACAACTGCCGTAAATACAGGCCGTTTTAATGGAACCTGTACGACTATTGAACACAGTCTTCAAAAGAAGCTTCTTTGGCTACCTTGCCGTCACCACATTTTGGAAGTCGTATTAAAAAGTGCCTTTGAAGTTAAGATGAGCAAAACCGAAAGCCCAAATGTAAAAATATTTGAGCAATTTAAAAATACATGGGGAAATATAAACCAAAATAATTATCAGTCTGGAATGGAAGATAATGATGTCAAAAAATATTTAACAGCAGATAAAGATAAAATAATTGAATTTGCGAACGATGCGATCAAAACTAAACAGCCAAGAGATGATTACAGGGAGTTTCTTGAGCTAACACTAATATTTCTTGGCGAGACTCCACCTATTCGCAACGCAGCTTTTCGCGCCCCTGGGGCTGTCCACCACGCGAGATGGATGGCAAAAGCTATATACTGCTTAAAAATATTTTTATTTCGACGTGAATTTGATTTGGCAGTACAAGATAGGAAAGCTTTGCGTAATATATGTATTTTTATTGTTTCAATATATGTTGAGATGTGGTTCTCTGCCTCTTCTGCTGCTCAAGCGCCATACAAAGATTTCCAGCTTTTGAAATAACTGGATTCTTTTAAAAAAATTGATGCTGATATATCTCAAGTTGCATTACACAAATTTAAAAACCACTTATGGTACTTGAGTACTGAATGTGTGGCTTTAGCATTTTTTGATAACAGTGTTTCTTCTGAGTCAAAAAAAGAGATGGTGAAGGCATTGAGTCGTGAGGCTTTAGATGAAGACGTAAAACGCGCCTCAATTCAAAATTTAAATGTTATGCACGTTATCGAAGGCGGAATGGATCAGTTCATTTCTTCTGAGACAAACAATTTTTTTCTTCGCTTTAAAATCAATACAGCATTTTTGAAAAATGATCCAACTTCATGGCCTGCGGATAATAATTTTAAAACTGCTCTTCAAATTGTTAATGACATTAACGTGGTAAACGATACAGCTGAACGAGCGGTGAAATTGATGCAAGACTACAACCCAATGCTCACAAAAGACGAGGTACAAAAACAATATATATTGCAAGTAGTCAAAAACTATCAAAAACAATTTCCTATGAGCACGAAAGAGATTTTATCACAAAACTTTTTATAATTACAACATTTAATAAAACAAATAATCATCAGGCAAAGAATGCGAAGATATGTGAAAATTTGGCTGTTATTTTTTAATTTGGTTTTTTCTGGATTAAATATTAATGTTAAAGAAAACTAATACAGAGCACTATTGTTCATAAGATATAGCCCTAAAAGATTTGTGAATAAGGTTTTTCTCTAAAATAAATATTACAGAAGTTATGAACAATTAAACCGAACCATAGTGAGAAAAATAGCATTTTTAGCAAACTTTGTGGGCTCAAGGCACGCCCAATAACTATGCAAACGATCTAAAATTTTTTATATATTTTTTTTTTCTAACTTGGAATCAATCTAAGGGGTTTGCCAAGTGAAAATACGAAAAAAAAATAACGGTCACACTAATGTACATATGTCATTTATGTATGTCATTCACAAAAAATGAAACTATCAATATGTATGTATCTGTCATTTTGCTAGAGATGACATTAAAATTATCGGAAGATGTTGATTGGAACAAAATGATATAGGAACATCTTTTAAAGATGTAGAAAGATGTTGACTTTTAGTGCTGTGTATTTCTTATGGGAAGATGTTAACATCTTCTCAAATTGATGGTAGATGTTAGATGTTGCGTAGTGGAAAAAGGCTATAAAATGGTTTAAAAAATACACATTTACCGAACGCTTGTCAGATTTTTTATCCGTATTCTCTCTTACTCATAACGATTTGCGTTTACATGGTAAGATTTTTTTCAATTTTTGACATACCGATATACATGTATTACCATGTAAAGAGGCCTTAAAACGCATTAAAATAAGAATAAATAAGAGACGTATAAAACTTTAAAATACGTTAATAATATTTTTTAAATTCCTGAAGTTTTTCAAATATTCTTCAAAAATTTAAACTAAAGAATATGCTAATTAATTATACTCTAGATTATTTTATGTTGAAAGTAACCACAATAATATAATAATAAAGTAAAATGATATAGAAGAAGTTATTATTAATGAAAATAACAATCTTTTATGCGAATTAAATAATTCTATTCAAAATATTAAATCAGATAATAAGATATAGTATATTTGGAAAAATCTAAAAGAGAGCAGAAAAATTAGATATTTAAACTATTTTATGCTTTTCTCACTATATCACCTACCTTGAAAATTAGCGAGAGTTTTTTTCAAAATCTAATTTAATAAAAACAAAAACCAAAAATCCTTTGAAAGCAAAAAAATGGTTTTTAAAAGATTATTTCTTAAGAACATCCTAAATTTTCTAATTTAACAAAAAAAAATCATTTGAGATATTTTGACTGAATAAAACATGTGTGTTTGAAGTATTAAAATCGAAGTAATCTCAGTAATTACATTTTGAATTTTTTTTATGTATTATTAATTTTATGTATATTTTTTTTGTTGATAAAAATAAAATTTTACATTTATTTGAGCATGTACACAAGTATTTATGTTTTAAATTTTATTTATTTGTTGCGGGTTAGCAATATCTAAATATATATTTCGTTGGTAGCCATACCAACATATCAGTAGATGTTTTACCTTTTATTTTAAAAAAATTTTGAAGCTTTCTAATTCACAAATTTATTTGTGAGTTTTCGTATAAATGGATGAGCTTTAAAATTTTTTAAACATAAAGGGTAGAACATGAATTCAGTACTGATACGTTCTGCTAAAAACTGATTGGATATAAATAATAATATTTTCCAACATAAAAAAAGTCTTAAGCTACGTTCACATTTATTAAATATTTGTCCAAAAAAACGTAACCACTAGTTTTTCTTTAGGATAATGTCAACTAACTTGGTTTTTATGTTAAAAAATAAAATTAATTTATATACAAAAATATATTTTTATACCGTTTTTAATAAATGCGAACTCATAATAAAGAAATATATTAGAATTAAAGAAAAAAATAATTAGTTTCTCTCTCGGTCACGTTTTTTTCGACAAATATTTGATGAATGTGAACGTACCTTTAGTAATTTTGAATTTTCATTAATTCAATAAAACTGAACTTGAGCCTGATAATATTACTTTTCAAAAAAAAATATGTTTTGAAAACAGAAACAACTACGATACATTATTTCATACTTCAAAGATGAATATCAGAAATTTTTAATAAAAACCAATATTTTTTTAATGTTCTGCTTTTAAGAATTTATTTGCAACGTTTTATTTCAAGGCACTCTAATCGGCAATCTAATCTATAAATAGTATTTAAGGTCTTAAGTTATTACGGCACTTATCCAGAATATCCTTTCGGATTATAGAATAATCAGGATGTAATTTAAGTACCTGCTGGCAAATTTCAATAGCATCCGCAAATCTTTTAGCTTTCATGTAATTATAAGCAAGTTTAAATCCAATGTAAGGTTTGGACCTACCGCAACAATTCCAAGCATTGTTATAATTCTTGGCAGCGTCTCTATAGCTTTGGGATTTTTCTGAGATATAACCTGCGAGCTCGTATGCTTTCCCACATGATTTGTTATGCTCGAAAACTTTATCAACCAATCCTTCAGCGACATCATACTTGTTGGCGTTAATATAAATATCAGCTAGTAGCAGCCAACTTCGTTCCATATATTCAGCCTCCTCAAAATTCCAGGAAGTTCTAACAATGCGTTTTAAATGATTTTTAGCTCTTTGTGTTTGCTTTAATTGTACGAGAGCAGTTGCCAATCCTAAAACTGGCCCAACAGCATTCTGAAATTCCTCGACAGCTGTCAGCTCGGTAAAATCCTGAAGAGCTGATTCTATTTTTGCCTTTTGCTTTGAGGACAGTTTCAAAAAATTTTGTAACATTCGATGATTGAGTGCCTCATTATCTAAGCCAGTTGGTCGAGGACGTAATTCTTTAAGCAATCTTTCAGCAGTTCGTAATGCTATTGCACGCGCGTCACTGAAGTTACCGCTGTCATTATTATCCATTGTATCATTCCCATTAGGAATGTCACCGTCTGGATTAATACAGATTTCAATCATATTAAATATAGCCTGTGGTCCCCACTCAAAATCTCTTCTAGCCGCATTAAAGAATCTTAGAGCACCATTTGGATTACCATTATACCATTCGTATAGTCCCTTGCAATAGTTAAGCCCTGGTACTTGTTTTGGATTTATTGAGCCTTGCTCGGCACGTTGTAAAAAGGGTGTAACATCCAACAACGATCCAGATCGTCGCATTACTTCGATTAAACGTGCTAAAGCTGTCCAATAGCAAGGTTGAGCCAACAGTAGCTGTGAGAAATGATAAGCGGCATTTTCAAAATCCATCTAAAATAAAAACATAAAATAATAATATAGTTACTATTTGTAGTGGGTTGAAATATATTAGCGAAATCCCTCTTAGTATTGTAATCATTGCAGATCTTGCAAGTCTAGCTTATTTTCATCAATTTGCAGTTATGCAATAACAAAATATGTAAAGCTATACCTGCAAGATCTGCAACGTATGCAAGAGCAGTTTTCAACCAAGAGTGATTACCCTCATTTAATATAAGTACACACTTTCCAAGGTATTTACATCTTTATAGTCTAATTACTATATTACTCTGATAATTTCTAAAGAAATTATATATGGCTTGAACAAATTTCTGCTCATGCTATGTCGAAAAACGAAAGAAGCCTTCATGATTTTAATCAAAAGTTATTGAAGAACATACAAAAAATATGTTCTTTATTACCTAAATATTATATTATATAATGCCATTAAGATTTATAGAAACGGCTTAAAAAAAGTTCTTCAGGAAACATTCACACAATATATAATGCAACTACAATTTTTTGGCAAAAAATATTAACGATATTTGTTCGCGACGTCTGAATTGAGAGTTGAGGCACACTGCTTTTCAGAATCGTTGGAGGTCCATAAAAATAAATTGGTCACCAATATCACAGGGTACCCAGAGATGACAAAAAAAAAATTGGACTTCGATCATATTTTATTTATCATAACTCGGCATCGTGAAAAAGAGACAACATTAGTGTGTTTGTTATGAAGATAAACAAAACGAAAAGCAAAAAAAAAGTTCAGTTTTTAGTGGAAAATGCTACATGAAAGCACGCTTAAATTTAATAAAATGTAATAATATTAAGTATTTACGGGATATAATTCGAAAATAAAGTGATAAAACAATTTAATAATGTGTTCTTATATACTCAGTATATTAAATTTATATACATACGTACATATATGCTGGAAATTTGCCAAATGGTGGTGGTTTTTAACTTACATACACACACATACATACATACTTGATAAATTCTGATATTTTGCAGATATTATAGTGATAAAATACAAACGATCAGTGAAAACCAACTTAAATTAATTAATTAATAATATTTTTAATGTGAATTAGAGAAAAACTTATGGATATTTAATTAGTTTTGCGATTTATAATTTTAATTTGGATAGAAAGACAGCACAAAGAAAAAAACCAAAACCCGCGATTGTATGAGTGTATACAAACAAGTATGCAAAATCTTCCGTCTCGTGTCATCTCTGGTTACCCTGTGCCAATATGGCCAAACTTAGTATAAGGTTTAGCTACCCTTTCCTAGTAGAGTCAAACCTATAGTGTTACATCCTTGTATTTTTACACTGCTGCACTATGTAATTAATTACCCTACAAGAAATTGCTGATGGAAACTAACACACACAAAACTTATTTACTAACACACTTGCAGCAATTTTGTATTAAATTTTTGCTGTAGGCGTTGCCATAGTGGGGTTTTTCGTACCAAATTTTGATTACCATTTTGTTTATGCCCATATTATGATTCACAACTGAATTGATAGTTGAGTTGTAGTTGCCAAATTCTTATTATGGATTACAACTCAACTCAACTTCCAACCAGCTGTTCAATAAGTTGTCTTCGTTAATTTATAAATTAATTTATATAAAATTTCCGAAATTATTATCAACACACTTTGAATATACATACATATGCATGTATGTATCTAATAGTTGATTCAAGTTGTCATATTAAGGTTGACAACAACCTAACGAAGACAACGAAAATTAGTTGTAAACCATAATGCAATGAAGTTGAGTTGTAACATTGTAAACTCAACTAAGTTGAGTTGTCAATCATAATAAGGGCATTAATTTTCTCTTTTATTCAATCTTAATATGGCATAATTTTGATATTCGTATTTGATCATCAGAGTATATTTTTCGCCAGTTTTAGTTATTTTGTCCTTTTTTAAATTAAATTTCATGGAAATATTTTTATTTTATATATTATGGAATTGTGGGGATTTTTTTAAACAAGACTGTTAATAAAAAATGTTACGCAATGGCAACGCAATTTCATACAGGCGAAAAATTAATAAGTATGAGAGAGACAACTGCAAGTATATTGCAGGGTTGCATTTTTACCGTTTAGCATACATACAAAATCATATTAATTTGAAATTGAAAATTAATGTGCGTTGTGGTAGTTTGAATGCAAACACAATTGTGAAAATTGAAATTTAAACCAAAAACAAAAAACTTTTTAAAAATATATAAAAAACAACAAATTTAAATAAAAATAAACAATATATTAAAAAATTTATATTAAAAAATTAAAACAACAAATACAAAAAAAAAAAGATAAGAATGAAGAAAAGACATCTTCAAAATTGTCATTCAAAAGAAAAAAGGGCTTTTGAGTCCAATATAAAAAAATATAAAAGTTAAGTGATGAGTGAAAATAGTGAAAGTGTTGAAAAGAATTTGCAGAAGGTAAGGGAAGTGATAGATTTAGATGCAGTACCATCCACATCGGCAGGTTTGGTAGGGTGTGAATTTATTGTAGGCGAATTAGATAGTGATAGCTCCGAAGCTGCGTCAGGTGAGTCATTCAACCCAGAAGTTTCGGTTTCGGGAAGTGAAAGTGTTGAAGCTGCAGCAGGACCCGTTTTTTAAGAAGAAAGCAGTTTAGGTAGGGAAAAAAATGTGAGGAGCTTAAATCGTGGGCAGTTAGAAATAAAATTTCACAAAATGTGTTAAAAGATTTACTACGTACTTTGAAAAGAATAGGAATGGAAGATTTACCAGTGTCAGCTAAAACTGTTTTGAGTACGAGTCGGGAGAAGATAAATATTGGAAACATTCCTGCATTTTTCTTCGCATTCCTTTGATTACTTAGATGGACAAGAGGAAGTTTCAACTTTTCAAGAGTTCCAATAGAGTTTTGTGGCCCATTCTTGGAGTAGTCGTTGGTTTTGCTCAGGTTAGTCCCTTTTTGATTGCTTGTTTCTCCGGATGTAAAAAGCCAAAATGTTTAAATAGTTTTATGAGTGATTTTTGCGCTGAAGTGAAAGTTCTTCAAGAAAGTGGTGTTCAAGTAGGATCCAAACAGAAGTTATTGCGTTTTAAAACTCGTTCGTTTGTTTGCGATTCTTCAGCAAGGGCTTTTGTCGCAGGTGTTGTGTCCCATAATAGTAAAAATGGTTGCCCGAAATGCTGTCAAGAAGGAACATATAAGGAGAAAAGAGTTTGTTTTGCTAAAGAAGTCGGTGTTCTGAGAATGGATTCAACATTTGGTTCCAGATTAAGTCCTTCTCATCATATAGAAGAGTTTAAGGACAAAAGAAGCATCTTGGAGGAAACAGGTTTTGGAATGGCTTCGCATTTTTCTTTAGATTGCATGCACTTAGGCGACTTGGGAGTTGCTAAGAAATTGCTGAAACTTTTAATTTATAAAGGGAATATTGAAAACATTAACAAAAAACTAAAGTTTGTCGCTGAATACGTTCCATCGGAGTTTTGCCGTACACCAAGAAGTCTGGATGAGTTACATAATTGGAACTCGACAGAATTTAGGCAGTTTTTGCTCTTTACTGGCATACTTATTCTAAAGGACAATATAAGTAATGACCAGTTTTATCACTTTTTGTTGCTGCATTGTGGTATTAGGTTTTTATCGAGTGATAGGTTGCGCAGACAGGAGGTAGATATTTCTCAAAGAGTATTGGAGGACTTCGTTAATTATTTTGGTATATTATACGGCGATGAGTTAGTAAGTTTTAACGTACATGGGCTGCATTTAGCGGATTGCGTTAGACAATATGGGCCACTGGATTCTTTTTCAGCCTATAGGTTTGAGAATTATATGCAGCAAATCAAGAAAATTATTAAGAAGCCGTACAAGATTTTGCAACAGTTGTTTCTCAGGCTCGATGAACTAAAGGGGCTCAAACAAGGCACAACGAACTTTTCTAAATTAGGCAAATTTATTTTAAATCCTAAAAAAGAGAAAGATAGTTTTTGCTACTGCGAAAAGCTAGGACCCATAAAAAGTGGTGAGTTGTCGTCAAGAAGTCATCAAACTAGTCGACAAGAGTTCTGACCTGGAGACACTTGACCCAGGCTTCCTACAGGGTTGAAACATACTCATATACATATCCTAACTTATGACTTCCGAAATTACCTGCCTGGTCCACGATGTCGACCGCTATCGCTCGCTTGCTTTTGTGATGACAAACAGCTGATTTGCGCCCCACTAAGAGTTTTCTGCACGACAAGTCGATCGACAATCAAAGTGAGCGATAACGTAAGCATTCTTGTACAAATTTGCGCCCCACTAAGAAATATTGTACGACAACAACTGTCAAAATCAGTCACTTGCTTTTTGGTTGTCGACTGAGAAATTAATTTGACAAAATATATAAAAAATTGGTTATTTTATAAATAATTTAAGAAATTTCATGATGGAAAATTGATATGAGGTATTCATGTACATATGTATATAAATATGTATTTTGATAAAAATATTCTTGTACAGTTAATAATTATTTATTACCAACAACATTTTTCAGCCTTAAAAAGGCAAATCTGAAGCAGATGCAGGTTCTAGTTGAATTTGTAAAATATACACAATATCAAAAATTTATTTTGCTATAAGTTATTTTTCACAAAATTAATTTATTGCAAACATATGTTTTGTGTTTACATTTGAAGCAAGGCATATTCAAGAGATGAGCTGACTAGCACAGCTGACTCAGATAGCTTTAGATCAAATTTGCATACTAACTGATACAGTTTTACAGCATACACAAATAATTGTTACAATTTGTAAAGCATTTTTAAGAAATTTTAAAATTTATTTGATTGTTTCAATAAAAAAGCGAGTATTTTATACCAACAATATACTAGTTGTTTTTTGTTTGTTGTACTTGTTATCGAAGTGTGCATACCTGGTAGTTGTGCCACGTTCAAATGGCCATATTTATGGCTCAACTAACATGGAATATTTGATGTGGGAATATAGTCATTTAACAATAATTACGTTAAACACGTAAAACCAGACGACCGACAAGTCGATATTTAGTGGGGCGCTTAAGCGATCGATAGTGAGTGACTTGCTGTCGCTCGCTTAAGTTGTCGATCGACATCGTGGACCAGGCAGTAAATATTCTGCCGACAAAACGCATAAAGTTGGTTCTTTTGTATTATTGCAAATACCTTATAGTTATTGTATCATTATACTACTACTACCTGTTGCTTATTTATTTCGTTAACATAGCATATACTTAAATTATGAAATTTATAAACTTTTATTTTGCTAGACATGTTGTTCGCATAAATGATGAAAAAGATAATAAATTTTCTACATTAAATTAAAATGGGTATACCCATCAGCATTCTCTATCATTTTATTAAAGGCAATATGAAAAAACTGATGTAAACATTCGTCTACGTGTGATTTTGTTTCTCTTTCATACTTGTGGATTTCGTGAACTAGTAAAACATATAAGATATATATATCTGAACTGCTCACTCCACAGTATTTTACTAATCAGTACATCGTCATAGCTGACTAGTCAGTACTGATGTAAACATAGTCAGAGCTGACTAATCAGTACTGATGTAAACATAGTCACAGCTGACTAATCAGTACTGATGTATAAACCAGTCATAGCTGACTGGTTCATCATTTATAAAGAAAAGATTGTTGTTTTTAATTTTTTAAATAAATACTAAAAGCTTATTGAAGTGTGTAAAAATCCCCAGCGCTTTTTTGTCCCACCGCCCTTCCCAATTAAACTTATCCATTAATTCATCTGTCATTAGCTTGCGGATGACTTTGCCAACGTCTTCTGCGATGCCCTTTTCTTTATACATAAAAGTTTTCTGTAAGAAGATTAAACTTTAAATTTTTTACATATTTAATAAATTTAAGTTGCTTACTACTGCCATTGCGAAGTCCGGTGATAGAATTTTTTCCTCATTTCTGTCCACATCTTCCACCGTTTTTAGTGGCAGCATTGAGGCGACTTCATTAAGAAGTGGTCTATAACTTCTTCCGTCATGCGGCACACCGATTGCTCCACCTTCATTATGGATACCTTACATTCAATAACGATTTTGGAATGAGTCATAAGCTCAGCTTTGGAAAAATGCTGTAAAAAGTTTAGAGGTGAATGAAAAAAGAAAAAGTGGAAATGATATATATGTATATGTACTTACATTTGTCTCGCATCGCTCTAACCTTCGCGCAATAAGCTCCTGATTGTTTACAATAGCGGACTGCCCGGTGCTTAAGCACGACTGATTTTCTAGTATTTGTTTTAACATAAGAAAATACGTATAAAATAAAAGAGAATGTGGTTGTATTAAAAGTCATAATATTATACTTACATTTTCTTCGACTCTTTGAGCCGGTCTTTTAGGTCTTTCTGACCTTCTAAAATGGCCGCCTGCCCCTTCATTATGGCTTCTAAGGTTGCAAGAATTCCTAAAATAAAATGAATAATGTTCGATCAAGTACAACTTATTAATTTAATTAATTAATTTAATTAACCTTCGTTTCCTTCGGGTTCCTTAGGTAAGGAATATGATATTCTTGGCAATACAGCCTGATTCGCTAAAAATGAAAAAATAATGAATATAGGTTTACATTAACAATTAATATACATTTTTAAACAAGTATTTTTTCTTGCCTTCTAAACGCTGGGAAAGCTGAATAGCTTCTTCAAAAATGTTTTCAGAAAGATCCATGTATAGATAATATATTTATTATTATTATGATCAATATTATTATAATTATATAGTATAATATAATATAAATAATATATAAATATATAATATTATTATCATTATAATAATAATAATTATTATCATAATAATAATAATTATTATTATCATTATTATTATTATTATCATTATTATTATTATTATTATTATTATTATTATTATTATTATTATTATTATTATTATTATTATTAGTATTATTATTATTATTATTATTATTATTATTAATAATAAGTTTAATTAGAGTGAATTAGTAATTAAACTCGTGGAAAAGCTTGTGCAAAGAGGTATGAGAAGAAATTTGCTACCAATTGGAACACAGAAATACTTTATGAGTATGTCTTCCCTTCTAACTTTTATCATTTCATTACCTATATCGCTGGCAACGACAATGCCGAGGACCTTTAAGGATTGGAAGGGGTGCTCGAAGTAATTTTCACGTACTTGAAAAACTTGGCAAAGAAATTCTTCTGATCCTGAAGAATTTGCTACATTACAAATTTTTATGGGTCCTAGCTTTTCGCAGTAGCAAAAACTATCTTTCTCTTTTTTAGGATTTAAAATAAATTTGCCTAATTTAGAAAAGTTCGTTGTGCCTTGTTTGAGCCCCTTTAGTTCATCGAGCCTGAGAAACAACTGTTGCAAAATCTTGTACGGCTTCTTAATAATTTTCTTGATTTGCTGCATATAATTCTCAAACCTATAGGCTGAAAAAGAATCCAGTGGCCCATATTGTCTAACGCAATCCGCTAAATGCAGCCCATGTACGTTAAAACTTACTAACTCATCGCCGTATAATATACCAAAATAATTAACGAAGTCCTCCAATACTCTTTGAGAAATATCTACCTCCTGTCTGCGCAACCTATCACTCGATAAAAACCTAATACCACAATGCAGCAACAAAAAGTGATAAAACTGGTCATTACTTATTCTAAAGGACAATATAAGTAATGACCAGTTTTATCACTTTTTGTTGCTGCATTGTGGTATTAGGTTTTTATCGAGTGATAGGTTGCGCAGACAGGAGGTAGATATTTCTCAAAGAGTATTGGAGGACTTCGTTAATTATTTTGGTATATTATACGGCGATGAGTTAGTAAGTTTTAACGTACATGGGCTGCATTTAGCGGATTGCGTTAGACAATATGGGCCACTGGATTCTTTTTCAGCCTATAGGTTTGAGAATTATATGCAGCAAATCAAGAAAATTATTAAGAAGCCGTACAAGATTTTGCAACAGTTGTTTCTCAGGCTCGATGAACTAAAGGGGCTCAAACAAGGCACAACGAACTTTTCTAAATTAGGCAAATTTATTTTAAATCCTAAAAAAGAGAAAGATAGTTTTTGCTACTGCGAAAAGCTAGGACCCATAAAAATTTGTAATGTAGCAAATTCTTCAGGATCAGAAGAATTTCTTTGCCAAGTTTTTCAAGTACGTGAAAATTACTTCGAGCACCCCTTCCAATCCTTAAAGGTCCTCGGCATTGTCGTTGCCAGCGATATAGGTAATGAAATGATAAAAGTTAGAAGGGAAGACATACTCATAAAGTATTTCTGTGTTCCAATTGGTAGCAAATTTCTTCTCATACCTCTTTGCACAAGCTTTTCCACGAGTTTAATTACTAATTCACTCTAATTAAACTTATTATTAATAATAATAATAATAATAATAATAATAATACTAATAATAATAATAATAATAATAATAATAATAATAATAATAATAATAATAATAATAATAATAATGATAATAATAATAATAATGATAATAATAATTATTATTATTATGATAATAATTATTATTATTATAATGATAATAATATTATATATTTATATATTATTTATATTATATTATACTATATAATTATAATAATATTGATCATAATAATAATAAATATATTATCTATACATGGATCTTTCTGAAAACATTTTTGAAGAAGCTATTCAGCTTTCCCAGCGTTTAGAAGGCAAGAAAAAATACTTGTTTAAAAATGTATATTAATTGTTAATGTAAACCTATATTCATTATTTTTTCATTTTTAGCGAATCAGGCTGTATTGCCAAGAATATCATATTCCTTACCTAAGGAACCCGAAGGAAACGAAGGTTAATTAAATTAATTAATTAAATTAATAAGTTGTACTTGATCGAACATTATTCATTTTATTTTAGGAATTCTTGCAACCTTAGAAGCCATAATGAAGGGGCAGGCGGCCATTTTAGAAGGTCAGAAAGACCTAAAAGACCGGCTCAAAGAGTCGAAGAAAATGTAAGTATAATATTATGACTTTTAATACAACCACATTCTCTTTTATTTTATACGTATTTTCTTATGTTAAAACAAATACTAGAAAATCAGTCGTGCTTAAGCACCGGGCAGTCCGCTATTGTAAACAATCAGGAGCTTATTGCGCGAAGGTTAGAGCGATGCGAGACAAATGTAAGTACATATACATATATATCATTTCCACTTTTTCTTTTTTCATTCACCTCTAAACTTTTTACAGCATTTTTCCAAAGCTGAGCTTATGACTCATTCCAAAATCGTTATTGAATGTAAGGTATCCATAATGAAGGTGGAGCAATCGGTGTGCCGCATGACGGAAGAAGTTATAGACCACTTCTTAATGAAGTCGCCTCAATGCTGCCACTAAAAACGGTGGAAGATGTGGACAGAAATGAGGAAAAAATTCTATCACCGGACTTCGCAATGGCAGTAGTAAGCAACTTAAATTTATTAAATATGTAAAAAATTTAAAGTTTAATCTTCTTACAGAAAACTTTTATGTATAAAGAAAAGGGCATCGCAGAAGACGTTGGCAAAGTCATCCGCAAGCTAATGACAGATGAATTAATGGATAAGTTTAATTGGGAAGGGCGGTGGGACAAAAAAGCGCTGGGGATTTTTACACACTTCAATAAGCTTTTAGTATTTATTTAAAAAATTAAAAACAACAATCTTTTCTTTATAAATGATGAACCAGTCAGCTATGACTGGTTTATACATCAGTACTGATTAGTCAGCTGTGACTATGTTTACATCAGTACTGATTAGTCAGCTCTGACTATGTTTACATCAGTACTGACTAGTCAGCTATGACGATGTACTGATTAGTAAAATACTGTGGAGTGAGCAGTTCAGATATATATATCTTATATGTTTTACTAGTTCACGAAATCCACAAGTATGAAAGAGAAACAAAATCACACGTAGACGAATGTTTACATCAGTTTTTTCATATTGCCTTTAATAAAATGATAGAGAATGCTGATGGGTATACCCATTTTAATTTAATGTAGAAAATTTATTATCTTTTTCATCATTTATGCGAACAACATGTCTAGCAAAATAAAAGTTTATAAATTTCATAATTTAAGTATATGCTATGTTAACGAAATAAATAAGCAACAGGTAGTAGTAGTATAATGATACAATAACTATAAGGTATTTGCAATAATACAAAAGAACCAACTTTATGCGTTTTGTCGGCAGAATATTTACTGCCTGGTCCACGATGTCGATCGACAACTTAAGCGAGCGACAGCAAGTCACTCACTATCGATCGCTTAAGCGCCCCACTAAATATCGACTTGTCGGTCGTCTGGTTTTACGTGTTTAACGTAATTATTGTTAAATGACTATATTCCCACATCAAATATTCCATGTTAGTTGAGCCATAAATATGGCCATTTGAACGTGGCACAACTACCAGGTATGCACACTTCGATAACAAGTACAACAAACAAAAAACAACTAGTATATTGTTGGTATAAAATACTCGCTTTTTTATTGAAACAATCAAATAAATTTTAAAATTTCTTAAAAATGCTTTACAAATTGTAACAATTATTTGTGTATGCTGTAAAACTGTATCAGTTAGTATGCAAATTTGATCTAAAGCTATCTGAGTCAGCTGTGCTAGTCAGCTCATCTCTTGAATATGCCTTGCTTCAAATGTAAACACAAAACATATGTTTGCAATAAATTAATTTTGTGAAAAATAACTTATAGCAAAATAAATTTTTGATATTGTGTATATTTTACAAATTCAACTAGAACCTGCATCTGCTTCAGATTTGCCTTTTTAAGGCTGAAAAATGTTGTTGGTAATAAATAATTATTAACTGTACAAGAATATTTTTATCAAAATACATATTTATATACATATGTACATGAATACCTCATATCAATTTTCCATCATGAAATTTCTTAAATTATTTATAAAATAACCAATTTTTTATATATTTTGTCAAATTAATTTCTCAGTCGACAACCAAAAAGCAAGTGACTGATTTTGACAGTTGTTGTCGTACAATATTTCTTAGTGGGGCGCAAATTTGTACAAGAATGCTTACGTTATCGCTCACTTTGATTGTCGATCGACTTGTCGTGCAGAAAACTCTTAGTGGGGCGCAAATCAGCTGTTTGTCATCACAAAAGCAAGCGAGCGATAGCGGTCGACATCGTGGACCAGGCAGGTAATTTCGGAAGTCATAAGTTAGGATATGTATATGAGTATGTTTCAACCCTGTAGGAAGCCTGGGTCAAGTGTCTCCAGGTCAGAACTCTTGTCGACTAGTTTGATGACTTCTTGACGACAACTCACCACTTTTTTCGACTAGTTTATTGGCTTCTTGGAGACATTATTAGAAAACGTATATACTTTAGTTAATTCGTATTGAAATTTAATAAAAAAGTATTTTATTAAAAGCCTTAATTAATATTTATTGTTCGAATTTCAGTTTGAATTAATTACATTTTAAAAATATTAAAACATTTATGTCATAGAAATTTCAAAGCTATGTTGATATTTATAAATATAAATATTAAAGTTAAAAATGATAAAGTAGATTTCCAACACGCCTTCTCAACTTTAATCATTTTTTGATGTCATCCCCATTCCTTTAATACAAAATTGATGTTTAATTTTGGGTACTGGTTTTGTTAACATATCAGCAATCATTTTGTCCGTTGGCAAGTATTCTAGTTTCACAGTACCATTTTCAACAGCATCTCGTATAAAATGATAACGATAATGAATATGCTTAGTTCTAGAATGATGACTTCCGAAATTAGCCATATGTTGAGCACTTTGAGAGTCACACATAATTGTTGTAGGAACATTGACAGCATAACCAAATTCTTCTAATACATATCGCAAATACATAGCTTCTTTTGCACACTCTGTTAACGCCATGTATTCAGCTTCAGCGCTAGATGTTGCAACAACGCGCTGTTTGCGTGATTCCCATGATATAGCCGCTCCTGCGAAAATAAAACAAAATCCTGATTGAGATTTGCGATCATTACAATCTTGAGCCCAATTGGCATCTACAAAACCCACTAGAGGCGAATTAGTTTTCTTATACATTAGTACATAATCTTTTGTTGATTTTAAATATCTAATAACTGCTAAAGCTGCATTCCAGTGTTGCTTTCTTGGATCTTGACAGAACTGCGAAAGCCTGTTCACACTACAAGAAATATCTGGCCTACTAAATACTGCTAGATGTAGCAAAGAACCTATAATTTCTTGAAACTTCGTCTTATCTATTTTTCCCTCTTCTCCGGGAATTTTAGGTTCTTTTTCGAGATTTATTTTGAATTGCATTGGTATTCTATTAGTTTTTGCATTTGTTAGACCATATTTTTCAATTAAATTTTGAATATATGCTGGTTGACAAATAGTTAACGATCCGGGCTTCTGACTTATTTCGAGTCCTATACAGTGTTTGGGATCCTTCATGTCTCGAATTTCAAAATTATTTGATAGTAATGCAATTAAGCGATTAGTTAAAGTTTCATTACTACTTGCAATGATAATGTCGTCAACATATAGTGCTATTATAACAGAATCTTTGCCTGAGTTCATCGAATAAATACATTGATCATACTTTGATTTATTAAGATTAAATTCCTTCAGTACTGAATCTATCTTCTTATACCACTGTCGACTGGCTTGTTTAAGCCCATATATTGACTTTTTCAATAAACAAACTTTGTCTCTGTTCATCTCATCGATAAAACCTTCGGGTTGGGCCATAAAAATTTTCTCATCTAAATTCCCATTCAAAAAAGCTGTAGATACATCCAGCTGTCTCAATTTTAGGTCTTTTTCAACAGCAAGTGCGTATATTAAACGCAATGAAGATTGTCTTATGACTGGCGCAAATGTACTATTGTAATCAACACCATACTCCTGGGAATACCCTTTTGCTACTAAGCGCGCTTTTCGTTTGTCAATTTTACCATCAGGGGTGTACTTAGTTTTAAAAACCCACTTGCAGCCTATTGGCTTTCTACCTTTAGGTAAATCTACTAATTCCCAAGTACTGTTCATCATTATCGACCTATATTCTTCTTCAGTTGCAAGTTTCCAATCATGTACGTGTTCTGATTTCAGCATTTCTTTATACGTTTTTGGGTCATTTCTATCACCAATTATAATATTAGCTTCTTCTCTACTCTTAAATATTGACCATGACCTAAGGCGCTCTCTAATGGAAGGCTCATATGTAACACTTTCATTACTGCTAGTAGATATACTTCCGTAATCATCTTCTGTTAATATCTGGTTCGGGTTCTCTTGTTCCAATTGGTTTTCGTATTCTAACATTGGTTGATTTCGATTGATGGCATCAACTACTTCAAAGTCCCTTTGATTTATGTCCAAATTATTATTAGTTCTTTCGTTAGCATTCCAATTGAAATCATAAAAGCCTACTTGTTCGTTTTCTATTTCGCTTATGTCAACCGAAAAATCATCTTCTATAAATCGTACATCACGGCTTTTTATTATTTCTCGAGTACTACGTTTCCATAAACGATAAGCCTTGGCATCTGTTGAGTAGCCTACAAGTACAAATTCTGAAGACCTTGGTTGCCATTTAGATTTCCCTGGTCTCTTATCTAAAACGAAAGCTTTGCTTCCTATTTGCCGTAAATGCTTGATACTGGGCTTCTTGCCTGACCATAGTTCTTCAGGAGTCTTATTATTATTGAGCTTAGTCGGGCACCTATTTCTCAAATAAGAAGCTGTCATTATTAACTCGGCCCACAAAAATTCTGGTAATTTTGCTTCTATCATGGTTGTTCTAGCCATTTCCACTAGAGTTCGGTTCATTCGCTCTGCTAAACCATTTTGTTCAGGTGTATACTCTACACTAAATTGACGTGTAATGCCACAGCCCTTTAAAAAACCTTCAAATTCACGGCTTTTCAATTCACTAGCATTATCAGACCTTACAGATTTGATCTTCCTGCCTGTTTCCAGTTCAACTTGTTTCTTAAAATCCTTGAACAGTTCTAGATATTCGCTTTTCTTTCTCAAAAAACGAACGTATACCTTCCTGGTAAAATCATCAATAAAAGTAGCGAAGTAAAGTTTTTTTACCAATAGACTCTACTCTCATTGGACCACACAGGTCCGTGTGTATTAACTGCAATATTTCGGTAGATGTCTTAGTATTCTTCTTTGGAAAAGCTTGCCTAATCTGCTTACCACGAATACAACTGATACAATCAAGTCTCTTAGTTTTAAATTTTGGTAGACCAAACACCATTTCCTGAGATTGAAGTTTTTCTAAATCTACAGGATTTAAATGGCCAAAACGTTTGTGCCATAGTTCTAATTCGCTCTTAGATTTTTCTACATGCATAGCTCTATCATTATAATTTCGAATGGAATGAAAACAATATATACCACGATTCTTCTGAGATGATATTAAAATATTACCATTTTTATACACAACGATCTTGTCAGAAAATATTTTAATTCTGCAACCATTATCCGTTGCCTTTCCTATTGAAAATAGATTGCTTTTTAAGTTTGGTATATACAAGGTTTCTAGGAGATTGACAGTACTAATGCGTCCTCTAACTTTGACATTAACTTGAGCTGTTCCAATTCCCATGATTTCCAAATTCTTATCGTCAGCTAAGCGGACAGTCCCTCTAAAAGTTTCATCTATGTTAATAAATGCTGACTTTATGCTTGTCATGTGGGAAGATGCTCCACTGTCAACTACCCAAACAAAACTATCCTCAGATGAAACAAGAGAACTGTTACCAATTAGTGTTGAAAAAACAAATCCTGACGACTCATATGCTTCATTTGCTTTATTTATTTTGACCTTACAATTTTTAGCCATGTGGCCCTTTTTTCCACAATTGTGACAATTAAAAGGAAATTTCATACCTTTATTTTCCATGTTGTTAAAATTACCATGTTTCTTCTTGTTGCCATATTGATATTTGAACACCTTCAGAGCATTATCTTGTGTATGTACTTCTTCTGGCTTGTCGCCAATTTCTAAGAGTCTTGAACGTATAACATTTAATGTTGGAAACTCATTGGCAGTGTCAAATGCTGCTTTTACCGATTTGTACTTGCTTGATAAACCATCCAATAAAAGTACCTTCAGGAAATCTTCATCTAAATCGTTCACCATTTCACGAAGTTCGGAGACTGCAACATCAAATTCCACTAAATACTGCGTAATATTCTGATTTTCAGCCATTTGCAAATTCAGCAATTTGCGGTATAATTCCGCCTTCTTTCTTGTTGACTTGCGATCATAAGTGTCCCTGAGATACAACCAAATCTCATGTGATGTCTTAATATTCTTTACCATTCGCACAACTTCAGGGTCTAAAGCAATAATAATTTCCGCACGGGCATCTTGATCAGCATCTTCATATTCACGTTGCTTCTTTAGATAATTGTCGTACAATTTTTTTTCTGCTACTGTTGCATTTTCATTGACGACGACTACTTCTGGCTTGGCTTCTTGATTTCTTACCATACGTAATAATCTATTCTTCTGCAAAACTGCCTCCATTTGTGGTAACCAAGTCGAAAAATTTTTCCCGTTCAACAAAGGAATTCTTCCTGAAATTATTGCCATTTTTCCCGTTCAAAATAAATATTATGCAATTCTTAATTATTCACAAGGTTTGGGCTGGGTCCATAACCTATTGAAATTTAATAAAAAAGTATTTTATTAAAAGCCTTAATTAATATTTATTGTTCGAATTTCAGTTTGAATTAATTACATTTTAAAAATATTAAAACATTTATGTCATAGAAATTTCAAAGCTATGTTGATATTTATAAATATAAATATTAAAGTTAAAAATGATAAAGTAGATTTCCAACAATTCGTTTCTTTTGATAGGTAGACTCAAAGTATATGAATATTATGTGTATGCAACTCTTCAAAAACTTTAAAAAATTGTGGAAAAAGAAAAATTAAAGAAATTTTGGCAATAGTGATTCAAAATATACGAAAAAACACTTTCATGTAGTTGTATAAAAAAACTTTGGGTAGACATAAAGTATAGAAATGTACATTTCTGTTTCGAAGCAACAGTCATGCAGGACAATTTCACTATCCAAATTTCCTGTGCGGAAACTGAAAAATTCCTAAATACATAGACACATACGAGTATATAAAAATTATTTATTCATACATACAAGAAAGGCGTAACTCGATTTTTTCAAAAAGCGTTTACATGGTCCATTTTAAATAAAATGAGTAGTTTTTGGACTACTCCTATGTAATGCAGCCGTGGATCATTTCATTTGTACACAAACATTTATAGTTAAATACCATTTGGCAACACTAAAAATGTTTGGAGTTAAATGGAAACTGTGGCAGCTCCCCTGTTAAAATTAAAACAAATTAATGGAAGCTTAAAGAAACACAGAAACCTTTTGTTTCAATAGGAATTCAACTTGATCGACTTGTATGATATGCGAAGCATTCTAGGGTCTAACTGCCTGTTTTTAGAAAATGAAAACAAAATAGTGAGTGAGAATTTATATTGAAAACAAAAACAAATTTTCGTATTTTATTGTTGTTTTCAATATAAATTCTCACTCACTATTTTGTTTTCATTTTCTAAAAACAGGCAGTAAATAATATACAAACATATCGATGGTCACAAGTAGAAAGGCCCTAATTCAAATAATTGTAACTTTACAGGAGAAGGTAAAAACATAATACTGTAATCATCTCAACACAACTATGATTCTACAATTGCTTGTAAAATCGTTATTTTTTACACTATTGCAATAAATTTTTGTGACGAGGTGTATTTGTGTGAAATGGATAGGAAACACTGAAAACTCAATTTCGAGTTAGGATCTTTCTACTTGATACCATCGATATGTAGGTATTAAATGATTTCGAAATTAACCCCTGTGAGTGCTATATGGAGCAGCAAAATAGAGTAGTTTCGAAACTAATCCCTGTGAGTAGCCCTTGGATTAGTAACATAGAGTAGCTTTTGGGTTACATGAACCAGCCCTAGGACATCGCAATGTAAATTGGACCATGTTTTTCCAATACATTTGGATTAGTGGAGTAGTCCATACACGCCTGTATGGAATAGTCTCATTTTTTGTAGGGTTAGAACTCTGCTATCATTTGGAACGAATTACGAATTTAATTCTCGAATCGAAAAACGCGGGGCTGTACCATTAAAAAACATGTATTATCAAATACGAAAACAGTTAAAATTCCTGTAGTATATGTGCTATAAGTTGGTACATTACTATGGGTTAAATTTGTGCACACTGCTACTTGGCGCGCTGCTGTATTATAAACTGCTTGATTTTTTTTTTCCAATTTTATTATTTATTAAATCTTCAATTATAAATTGAAACACCAATAAAAATAAATGTTAAAAAATAAATGTTAAATATATGTTTAGCCAATGCTAAACAACATTTTTAATTTCAACGGTTGATTTATGTTGATTTACATCTCTCGTGTACGGCTGAGAGAAAGAGTATGCCTCAGCCGGGTGTGATCTCTATACTGTAGAATATTGCGCGCAAGTGGATTTGGGTGCAACTCAAGTTTTTTATATATTTTTTCGCGTGTTTTGAAAATACTGTCTTCACCAACGGAACGTCTAGATCTCTATGAATTCGATGATTTCTGACATACCAGGGGGCTGCTGTAATTGCACCTAGGACTTTATTTTGTCACCTTTGAATTTTTTCTACATTCGATGCTGAGGCAGTGCCCCATATCTGGGTTCCATAGGACCATATTGGTTTCAGGATCGTATAATAGAAGTTTGCAGTCTAGGCTTAGTATAGAATTTCTTCCAATAAGCCTGGCTGCTTTTCCATGTTAAACGGCGATCAAGGTGAACGCCTAGATATTTTACTACAGTGTGTTGCGGTATAGTCTCGGTGTTGATTTGTATAGGCGGGCATGTTTCCCTGCGCAATGTAAAAGTGACGTGTACACATTTTTGCTCATTAACTTTTATCCACCATTGTTTTAGCCATGTTTCCAGATTTGATACGTACACTTGCAAATTTTGGGAAGCTTCTACAGGATTATCATGAACGCCTATAAAAGCTGTATCATCAGCAAATGTTGACGTATGAATGTTACTGCTTAACGGTAAGTAAGAGGCATATAATAAAAAAAGTAAAGGACCGAAGTTGCCTTCTCGAACTATAAATTTTCGTTCCATTAAATAGCTTTTTAAAAGCCTGACGATGTTTGCGGGTAGATTTCGTGTTAATTTGTGTATTAAGCTCTGTACAGACGGTTGTCAGATCTAACAATATTGTCAGTAAAATGTGTTCAAAATTTCTAACAACCGTCTGAACTAACAATTTTTGTCTGACAACATTGCCAGAAAAACCATTGTCATTAAATTGTTATACTACAATATATCAAAAAATTGTCAGACATCTGACAATCGTGAGAATACAATTCGCTTTCATTGCCAGGTAATTGTCAGACAATTTTTCATTGTCAGATGTTTGAGTTTTGTGAATCTGACAATTTTCTCATTGTCAGTAAATAAACAAGCAAAAGCTTTTATTACAGTCGAATTCGGATAAGATTGCTTAACTGAAAATAAAAATTTGTATTTAGTTTTTTCTATCAATTTCAAAGCATTTACTATGGCTTAAAAAAATCCGCTTAAAAGTAACCCCGTTTAATTGAAACATATTTCGGTTAGAAATAAGATAATTTATATAAAACAAACACCACTTAAAAGAAAACATTATTAATTTACTGGCAACGAAATACTTTTTAGCGACTGCTCATTTCAATTAAATATAATTAACTATTTATTATTTTCAAATATAGTTACAAGCTTATACATATTTAAGTTTTTAAAATGAATCTGAAATGAAAAACATAAATTTTCGCTTAGCCGAATCCGACTGTATTCTCTTTCTCTTAAAAGTATTCTATACATTTCATGGTGTTTATGCTCTCTGAGAGAATCTGGCAATTATTGTTATATCTAACAACTGTGTAAACAGACAATTTATTGACTTACAACGTTGCTAGATAAATTTATTGTCTGACAATAAATTAAAAGCTTTTCTGACAATTTTCTTACAACCGTGTGAACTGACAATAAAGCTTGTGCTGGCAATTATTTATTGTCAGTACATTGCCAGCAAATTGTTAGATCTGACAATATTGTTAGATCTGACAACCGTCTGTACAGAGCTTTAGACCTTCGTGCCATACTTTATCGAATGCTTGAGAAACATCTATAAAGAGCGCAGAGCAATATCTCTTTTTTTTCAAACGTGTCTCTAACAACATTCACACAAGTCTGTGAGTTTGTTCAATAGTGCTTTTTTGTTGTCTGCGAAAACCGAATTGATGATCTGGAATGCATCCCTTACTAGCCACTATAGGCATCAGCTTGCTCATATACAGCTTTTCAAATAGTTTTGAAATACTGGGCAATAAACTAAAAGGCCAATAGGATTCAACCTTCGTAAGATCCTTGCCGGGCTTTCGTATCATAGAATCATCGAAACCTTCTGTTCTGCCGGATAGTATTGCAGCCGTAAAATACCATTAAAAATTAGTAGTATTATTCTTTTTGCAATATATGGTAATTCTTTGTTGCTTATTTTGTCTACACCTGGGCCTTTTTTGGTATTAAGACTAGTAATGGCCTTTTCAATCTCCACAATACTTTTTCTAAATTTTTAACGAAAAGAGCACCTTTTTCAGCATCAGTTCTTGCCCAGTCACCATTAGAGCCTCGTAATGGAGGTTTGCATATCACCGGCCCTTTAAGACCTCTGGCTGCACGCCATAGCGGATAATTTTGTAGTGTGTATGACTAACCACTACTGCATGCCGTCTGCATGTAGCAAGTGAAACATAACACTTTTGTTATTGTTTAAATAATTGTCCACATTGCGACCGCATGATTAGAATGTATTATGGGTGTGTGCCGATGTACTTTTATAAATGAAGCATTTCCTTTTGAAATAACCAACAACAACAACAAAACCAATCAACAAAACATAGTTTTCTGCTTTTAATGAAGACTCAACCACAAGAACATGGACTTAACTTTTAGCTGAATAAACTAAGACAAAATAATAAAAATTAGACTTTTAAGTTTCCAAAAAGGAACAAAAGTTTGTATTTGTGCTTTCTTAAATTTATTTTATGTTTTTTGCAAAACTATTATTGGAGTTCTTGCCCATTAATTTTAATTAAATAATCCGAATTGTTAATTATATTTTTTATTCTCCTAAAAATTGTGTTTGAATATTTTCTTATTAATTAAAGAAACCAAAATTTAAAACAATGGAAATAAAATAATTATAAATTGCCATATATAATGTTTTACATCAAGATCACAAATGAAAACAAATTAATATGATTTTTACTTTATATTTTATAAACCGTATAGGATGTAAGAATTGATAATTATATTTTTCAATAGATTCATTATTGTTTAGGTTAAATTGCCTATGTTAAATCTTGTTATCCCTATTACATATTTTACTTTATTTTTTTAAGATATAATTTTAAGATATGATTTATATTTGTCTGTGCAGTGTGTTTTGTAATGGTTCTTAAGTACATAGTTTTTAAAAATCTAAACCTTCAATTACTTATACAACATAATTCTTATTAAATACGAAGAATAATAAAACATTTATAATAATTCTATAATTTTTAATTTTATATTTTACGAACATCAATTTGTAACTTTAATAATGAAATTCTAAATATTTTTATATTTATCTTAACAATAATATGAACAATTATTTTTAAAAAAAGGGAAGGGAAGCAAATCTCCTAAAAATCCCTGTAATTTTTAATTTTATATTTTTTCATTAATATTAAGAATAATCATCTCAGTATTGATTATTCTCTTTGAAAAACGGAGGTGTAGTGTGTTTGACACAACCACTACTGCATGCCGTTTGCATGTAGCAAGTAAAACATAACACTTTTGTTATTGTATAAGCTATTCAATGTTTAAGCTTAGTTAAGATTAAATAAGAATTAATAAATAAGTTCATAATTGTCACTACAACTGGACAGAACTAAATAATTAAAATAGACAGATAAATAATGTAACTTAAAGTGAACAGTCGCACAAGCGGCTGTTCAATAAATAAATATCCATTAATAATTAAACGTGAACTAAAACAAAGACTTTATTCATTTATATTATATTACAATCAGTTTAAGGTGTTTCATCTAGTTCTTGAAGAAATTTTTGAATGAAAGCTGTTTTTTGTATTTGTAAAACTTTTCTAAGCTGTTTGGTACATTCCTTCAGCCTTAATTTTAACTGAGGGGATCTGTAACGTGGCCATTCTCTACGTTTTTCAGTCAATAGCCTTTCTATATCCACACAAAAAATATTGTTAAATCTCACTTGTTGATTTGTTTGATTTGAAGATGCATTAAGAGCAGCTTGTTTTACATGTGCTTCAAACAACCTAATAGAATTATCTATTTCAGAACATTGTCAACAGCATATTTTCCGAGCAATGGGCGCTCAAATATTTTTTGTATTGCAACCAGTTACTACGTGCAGATATCATCGGTAAATCACTTGTAGGTCCCCCAACATCACTGGGGGTTATTTGCAGGCTTGATAAGTCGAAATGTAAAAAATTAGCTATCAACGAAACAACATACAAAATAAATGAAACGGATTTAACGGCACAACCCATTGGCTTTCAAACAAGGACAATAATAGGAACACTTCCTACTATAGAGTCGAAACAACGATAGTCACACAAACGGCGTAGGCTTTCTTCTTACCCCCAAAACCTAAAATGCATTAATTGAGTTCACTCCAGTATCAGATCGTATAATACTTGCGCGTTTCCGCACAAAATTTCATAACGTCTCAATAATTCAGTGTTATGCCTCAACAGAACCAGATGATGCTGACGTGAAAAACAATTTTTATGAAGAACTAACGCAACGATCGCCCAGACGAAGAAAAGCGATATCAAGATGATAATTGGCGACTTTAATGCCAAAGTAGGTTCTGACAACTCAAACATAAGATCAATTATGGGAAATCAGGGTCTAAGATCAAGACGCAATGATAACGGGGAAAGATTTGTGATCCATAAACCAACTTTTTATTGGTGGGACAAAATTCATTCACCGAGATATTCACAAATATACATGGGAATCATCTGATGGTAACACGCGTAATCAAATCGACCATTTTGTTATAAGTAGACGGTTTCTGGGGTCACTAATGGACGTGAAGACGATAAGAGGTGCTGATATATACAGTGACCACCAACTCTTAGTTGGCATTGTGAAACAACGCCCTTTTGCCAACTATCATCAACCGAAATTGTCAAACAAAATTAACGCCCATTGGCTCAAAGATCCATCTACTGCGCAAGCTTTCGAAGAAAATCTAACCAACGCAAAAACCTAACCAACACCCAGAGTTGGTCTGGAATAAAAGCTGCATGTCTGAGCAGCGCAAGAGAAACTCTTGGCTTTGTAAAACATCATCGTGCTAAATGGATAACTGAAGCTACCTGGTTTATAATTCAGCAGCGGCGCGATGCAGAACAGCAGCTACAAGCAGCTCTTTCGAATATAACACGTAGTGTACTAAGAAACCAATACAATAGTCTAGAATAACAGGTGAAGAAGATGGTTCGCAAAGATCGACGTCAATTCTATGACAAAATTGCAGAAGAGGCAGAGTATGCTACCAGAGGAAACATGAGGGGTCTGTATAATTCAATCAAGAAAATAAGTGCGGAAAAGGTTCTGACACCTAACATAAAGCATAGCAACGGCAAACCATTAACTTCAATCGATGGGCAACTCAACTGATGGAAACAGTTTTTCAAAAGCTGTGGAAATGAAACAAACTTTCAACCCTTCGATGCACTCGAAAGGCGGAACCCAAGCAGGTCCATTCCAACAACGATGCCCACACTGGAAGAAGTAAATACTGCAATTGGCCAACTAAAGAACAACAAAGCCGCTAGACTCGATAATATTCCACCGGAACTACTCAAACACCATGTCGGTAGCGCTTCTGCCTTTAATACAGAGCGCTTGGTTGACATGAGTAATCCCTTCTGAATGGAATGATGGCATCATTGTCACCATACCCAAAAAAGGCGACCTTAGTGAGTGCAGCAACTGGAGAGGCATAACGTTACTTAACCCCATACAGAAGATAATGGTTTTTATAATACTGAACCGCATCTCGCCAGTAGTCGAAAAAGCCCTGCGTGGTGAGCAAGCTTGATTCAGATCCAACAGAAGCTGTATTGATCACATAAACTCAATAAGAAAATTCGTAGAGCAATCAGCTGAATGGAATTCGCCACTATTTCTACTTTTCGTCGATTTCACTATGTAATGGCACAGACAAATCAAGAAGCACCGGATGGAATCCAATGGCACCTGAAACAACGGCTTCATGACCGGGATTATGCTGACGACACATGTTTGTTGTCACACACACACACTCAGGCATACAGCATAAGTTAAAAAGATTCCACGAAAACGCTCAAATAGTGTGTTTGGAAATCAATGTTACAAAAACCAAACTTATGCGTATAAAAACAGATAACATCACTCCCATTATAATGGGGGCGAGCATATCAAAGAAACACAAGATAAGAATCTTTAACAAAAGCATAAAGTCTGTATTGCTATACAGCTGCGAAACATGGAAGGTGATAGAAAACATCGTAAAAAGACTCCAAACTTTTGTAAATAAATGCTTACGCCGGATACTACGCATTTTTTGGCCTAAGAGGATCTCAAACGCAATGCTACCTGAGAGATGTAACACAACACAAATAGCAACTGAGGTATGCCGCAGAAAATGGTCCTAGGTAGGACATACACTTTGGCAAGGTGTATCAGACATCGTATGTGTTTTGAATGGAACCCACAGGGTAACCGTAGCAGAAGACGTCC